>JANIHZ010000208.1:66378918-66392370 GCA_027478365.1 Erythroxylum rufum | reverse complement strand
AACAACAAGAATTATTAAAATAAATTGAATCGAAAAATTAAAAACTAAACTAAAAATTGACCAATTTTATATTTTTACAATTGAATTAGTCGAATTAGTCGGGGTTTTTTAATAATTGATTTTTAGTTATTGTTGATTTATGTGAAAGATAGATCATTTTTAATTTTTAATTAATTCCTTAAATTTAGGAAGTGGTATATATTAATTTAACATCATTTAGCTTTTTAATTAAAAACAAAAAGTGATTAAAAAATGGGTCCAAATAATTTATTAATATTTTACATTTGTTCTCTCTGTTGTAATGGATATGGTTTGGCATCGTGTGCAAAGTACTCTGTTTGCCTTCTCTACGAAGGCATCAGAGCGCATGCTGAAGAGCTCAAGAAGACGAACTGTCCTTGCCCTATAAATAAGTAAACTGGGCGAGAGGTGGGATCATATCAGAACCAACTACCACTTGGGAAAAGGTTGTATTGTGTAGTGACTAGTGAAGAAATGGCTGAGCCCACCGCCAAAAACGTCCGACCAGCCCCCTCCGTTTCCTTCTGCAAGCACCCCTTGCCACGTGGGAAACTCAAGAATAGCATGGTGTGGGCTGGATTGAATTGTTCTCCTTCAAAGAAACCAAATGGTTGATGTTCTACATGGAAGTACGTCGTTGATGTTTACTTCCTTTGGACGTAGTGATTGGTCTGTTACTCTTTTCTTCTTTTTATGGGAATAGTAGATCAACACACCAGGTGTGTATGTGTGCGGGTGTGTGATCTTTGTAATTAAGAATCAGTTTCTTACTTTTTAGTGATATTCTGAGATAAGCTCATGTTCTCAGAATTAGGGGTAAGACTGTGTGATACTGATTCTCTCCAGATCTCGTATATTAGCGAGATTTGTAATGGATTGTTGTTGTTGCGATCATGTTCTTCACGCTTCTGGTATTAGTTGTTGTTATTATATCTACTGATGTAGAATATTAAATACTCTTCTTTTGCTTTCTTCAATCTTTAATCCTCTTCAGTGTTGTTCTTCTTGCATCACTAAACCTAAGAATGAATTTGAGAATTTACCCATATCAGGAAGGGTAGTCTCATCAGTAAACAGAGTATCTCTCAGCTGTTGGTGTGTTTCAGGACTCCTGGTGGCGAAGCCATTCATGAGTTTGTGAAAGTTTAGAGAGATTCAGGGCTGAATTCACAAGACGGAAATGCAAAGTTATTGTATAGAAAAATTTTCCAAGAACCTGTCCATCCACCATGGTTACAATGAACATGATAATTGTCAATTGCAGCATCAACTATAAGGCCACAAGAAGTTTGGATCTGTACAGAAGATAATCTTCACTCTTGTTCAATCATCATAACCAAAACTTGCAATTGGACGGCATTTACAATTTTCCACATTTACAAATATGTTACAATCTAACTATCAATGATCTAGAGCAAAAAGTTACAGAAACCACACTAAATGAAAATTTTATGCTTGAATTGAAAACAAGGATCAAGAGGAATTTAGTCATATATCCCTAATGCTCAACTTAGTAATAAAAAAAATAAAGGAGAATTCTTATGACATGATTGCAAGTAATTAAGACCCTTTGAAACTTCAGAATAATAGTTAATAAGGGTATATCAAAATTTCCAGAAATCTTTGATGATGAGTAGTTTTTTATTTATAAAATAAATTAATAAAATTGTAACAGTGCCAAAAAAAAAACAAAATATTATATGATGAGTAGTTTTTCTGTATCAAATCAGTGAAGAAAAGTGTACCAGTGCCAATAAATAAGCAGAAGATGATATCATCATGTTCACTTGTATATTGAGAGCCTGTTATTTACATTTTTTGCAGAATACAACTATCTGATATAGGATAAAACAAAGAATAAGTATATATGTAGGTATGGTTACATGGAAGATATCTTGTATATATCTATATATGATATATTCAAAAATATTTGTGTAGAATCGCTGGAAGAATAAAATAAAAAAAAAAGAACATGCAATATCTAATATTTTTCTTCTTTTTTTTTCTGGCAGGCTGGTGTTCCTTTTTTCTTACCAGTGCCTGACGGAATCAATTTGGTCTTGTTGCTGCAATTGTTTCTGAATGGTAGTACTAGGGGAAAAATTTAAAGAAAAAGTTGGATCAGTGGCAACAAAAGATGGCTGAGACATGAGACTGGTAGAAGAATATACAGTACTGTAAGGTGATATATTTTGCTCATGTTCTTGTTGTTGTTGTTGATGATGATGATGATGGTGGTGGTGGTTTTGTTGTTGTAACCTTTGTTCTGTTCTTTGTTGCTTGGGGATGTTCTCTTCATTCTCTCTGTACTTGCTGAGATAGAGTTTAAGAGGAGCAACATAATCTTCAAAACCAAGAGTTGTAATGGCCCAGATAATGTCATCTCCATTGATGGTCTTCCTCTTCTCTCTTTGACATTTATCAGATGCCTCTCCGGTGACGAAGCTGATGAATTCCGACACACATTCTTGGACTGTCTCTTTTGCATCTTTTGAGATCTTCCCATTTCCTGGGATCACCTTCTTCATTATTCTGCCAACGTTGGCTATAGGAAGAAAACGATCTTGTTCTTTGTTATTGTTGTTGGTGCTGTTACTGCTCTTTAAGCATGGACTTTCAGGGCTACCTCCATTTGGCACACTTCCATGGCTCTCATTCTCCATCTCAAGTTTCTATCTTTTGAATCTAACTGACAACACCCTTTGTTTGGATTTATGTTGTTGATGTTAAGATTGCTGAGATTATCTGTTTTTTGGGGTTTTGATTAATGTTTTAAAAGGTTATTTTATGGACTGAAATGAAGGGAAAGAAGAGCATGAAAGTAGGCAAGTGAAGAGGAGAGGACAACAAGACCATACTGATAATAGGTTGTTTCGAGTTCCAAGGGACTCGCTCTATGTGAGAAGGGCACGATAATTTAACTAACTTCTTCCTGTCATCTTGGACGCGGTTTGATGATTCTGTGCCATGTCTTGACTGCATTATGACCTCTCTATATAACTACTTCCATGCATAATAGTAATAAGCAACCAAAAAAACAAAAATCAGCAACTCTCTTTTTCAGTTTAACTGATAAATTGTCGAGTGCATGTAATAATTTATAATTTACGTGTTTTTCCGAATAAATCATTTAATGAGATAGCGAATTAAGAACATGTGCTTTGACAGAAGAACAGAGAAAAGCTCTTGGTAGACAGTTTACTTGCTGCAAAATCATATACCCCTCCAAAGTTTCATCCTTTAAATAGTTATTGAACCTTTTTCAATTTAACCATTTGATTTTTTCTTAATTTACAAATTTGATTCAATATTTTCCAGTATTTCACACCGTTATTTATGTATTGTTTCTTGGCTGGTTCGGGCAGATACTATAAGAAATTCATAGTGCTGGTAGACATGATTCAATTGGCATTATATCAAGTGTTGATGTATTGAGTGACTGTAAATCTGAAAACCTGTCTGAAGTTTGTTTTTGGGTTTTGGAAGTCATTATTAACAAATTGTTGGATAATAACAGTTTGAAACATTTCCTCGAGATCATAAGAAATAACCTGCAAATTCTGCAGAATATCACCAGATTATCATAATGCTAACTCACATTCAATCAGGCATGTCAATCCTTTCATAGAACTTTCCAAGTACTAAACATTACCAGGAAACTTCTACCTAGCAACAGAACATGTAGAAATTCTATATAAAGCGTCAAGGAAAGGAGTCAAAGGAGTTCTGAATAAGCAAAAACGTGAAATGTATTACAATGCCATGAACTAAGAACACAAGATTACGATTCTCATACATAAAGCTTCTCCAGCATCAGGATTCTGGCACTGTATTCCCAAAACAGAACCTGCACGATTACTGCTGCATCTTGCAAGGTGGGGAACATTGAGAGAAGGTGCAGGTTTCAAAAAAAAAGTACAAGCTTTCTTTGTTAAGAATAGAGCAAAACATGTTCGGAGAAACATGATACATTGAGAACTCATCCGAGGATGTTCATCCAGATATTGACAATGGACTTTATACTTGAAGAATATAATTCACTCTTGGACAATAAATAACAGTATCAACTGACACTGGAAACTATGACGCTAAGCCCAAGATGAAGAGAAAAAGAACCTACTTGGCATGGTACATCAGCTAATATGGAAATACAGTTATCAAGAGCTGCAAGTAGCGACTTTTCAAGGTAAGGAAATCTAATCTCATGGCAAGGCAGGCCTCAATAAAATGGCCATTGTAGTCATGTTTTAGCAATAGCATATGTAATTGTTTCCCACTCTTTGGGACGCCACATGGACTTTTGCACGCAGAGCAATCCCTCTTTGTCCTTGGAATAGGTCAGCCGGATCTCCCATTGCATAGACCTCACCAATTTCTCCAGCTCATTAATTGTCTCAACATTGTCACGGACAATCAGCTTTCCTTCTGGCCTGAGAATCCGATCAACCTCCACAACCACAGCAACTAAGTTACACCTACAAGAGCCATCAACCATTTGAACGTTAGGCTTCATTTGATACAGAAATCGTATAGTGTATCGTGCGGCCAATGCTAGAAATAGAAATTGAGAATATATTTCAAGTACACACCTCTTTTTAACTTTGGAGAAAAGATGGTCCGCATGAAGAAGATCATAAGATCTAGGGTAGGTGCTAAATGATTCACACCAATCATGATAGATACCAAAAAGACCACGTTCATAAATTATAGGCAGAGTATCAGGAGAGTCCACTGTAATTACATTCATAACCCACACTTCCAAATCCTTCAAAGCTGCAGCAAAACTGCAAGCATAATGCAGATATCAGATGTTGAGGAGAAGACGGAGAAACATTTTCTAAAGATTATATGAATTTCTAACTCAAATCCTTGATGATCAAAAAATAACAAGATTATTGCCCTTCATTTGGAAATTATAATACTCTCAATACTATCATAAAGATTTCCCGAACAGATTGAAGAATTTACAATGGTTGCAACAAGCCAAGCTCGTATCACAGACTACTAAGGATGTAGGATCTTAAGCATCAGCAGACAGAAAAGAAGAGGCAGGAGAATTCAAACAATTAAAACTCTTTCCAGTAGGAACCAGAAGACGTTGCTTACCCTCCATAGACAGATCTCATGTCCATGACATTTCTCACTGTTGACCAGTTTATTCCCATCCCATTTAGGTATGATTTGGACACGACCCGCTTCCAATGCTCATAGTCTGCAGCAAAATCCTCTGGGGCTGGATTACCATAAACTCCAAGTTGCGAACTCAGCATCCAATAAGGTGCTTTTTCCAGTCTAATGGGCCATTGCTCTGGCCATTGAGACCCTCGTTGCTGAGAATCCAATGGTATCTTGTGCATGCAAACTTGCAGTGGCACATTCCTATGAAGGGGACAGAAGTTAACAACTCATGTTTTAGAACTGACAGATGATGGACACTACGAGATTATGGGAAACAACTTGTTTTACGAATGAAATTAGAGTGTTTTCTTTAAGTTGCAAACTCTTTTGCTTTCCCATAATTTCTTTTTTTCTTTTCAAGATAGATTTAGAAACAAATGGATCTTATTATTACACATTTACTCTCAATATCTTTAAGGACATGGAAATGAAGCAGTCACAACAGAAATATCTAGCAGAAGATTAAATATAGAAGAACAATGAAATTATTATCTGTCAGATAAGAACCAAAGAATACCATGCTGCATTAGGATCATCAGATGCTTCACAGATGGGAGGCTGTTGTTCTGATCTTTTCTCATAGCAGTCATTAGAGACAGGCTTCCTGTATGTAGCTATACCTACTTTATTAACCTTATCCTTAGTAATAGATACAACTTCCCAGCACATGGCTTTTGTAAGTTCGGTCATGGCTGCAAAATTTCCATGAAGTGCATGAGTTAAACCAACATATTAGATACTCCGAGTAATAGACATGTTCCTGTGCAATAGCGCCTACCTTTCCAGATTTCTACATCTTCAGCAAGCTTCTGATAGACAGGAGTAGCAGACCACACAAAGAATCCACCTGGTCGCAGCACACGGTTCAGCTCCAGAAGAAGCTTGCCACCTGTATGTATAAATTATCAAAAGACATACAAGAAATGAGGTTAGGAACAAGTTTACCACCTCCAAGTATGCTGCATTTATATGCTGGACTTGACAGACAAATATATACAAGAGATATAATCAATTACTTTAAACAACTGTGATTTATGATTAACAGCAAGTTGGGGAATTCAATCAAACAAAAATCATAATCTGAACATGTTAATCATCACATAACATAAAAAGATGAAAAGATATGCCCTTACCTTCAATATGCCATGGGACCCTGCAGCGTGCACAGTGTACAACATCAAATACGGTGCCTGGAAAGGGAAGTCTCTTCGTGCCCATCACTGCAGATATACCAGGAATCCCTCTTTCAAGGGCGAATTGCACTTGTGCTTCATGTTCATCCTTAGGCGCAAATGACATCGTAAGTACATTTCTGTCAAAAAGAAAGCCTCCAAAGCTTGCAACTCCACACCCAACATCCAAGATTACACGGGAGCGCTTTCCCCATGCAATTTCAGGGACAGCCTGAAGAAACAGACATCTCAATAAGGATTACCCCTTAAGTCATGAAGTACATGAATGGATACTAATGATCAACATAAAGGAGTTGTAGAGGAGAAAACTCAACTATGGAAAACCAGCTTCTCAGTTAGTTGGCTCAATCCGTTAATTAGTAATTTATCATAAAATCAATGATTGATCTTAGTTTGATTATAATGCATACCCAACAACACTAACTTATAAATGATGAGTACATAGACCTAGTTTCAAATCTGAGATTGCAGCTTCAAACCCAGGTAGGATAATGTGATACACAGCAAATAAAATAATCTATCCAAGCCAGTTTAATCCTTTGTATGGATATGTAATGTTCAAATGATAATTGCATTAATTCCAAGTTCACCTCATTTATAAAGTCAATGTAATGTAAAGCCCCATGTTTAAACTGGGTTCCACCACCAGGAAAAGTGAGGTATTCACCAGTGACTTTGACCCAATTCTGATGCCCCTTAATTTGAGCAAGCTTAGTGTGAGGAACATTGCAATACCATATCTGCAAGAAAATGGTGTATCATTCATTGTTCAGAAAATACAGCTGTTAATGAGCTTATAAACTAATATCACCATACCTTTTCCCTGCTTTTAGGCCACTTGATTGGACGTCTATATCCTTCAGGAAGAGGAACTAGGCAGGTTGGAGGTTCCTGAGGACAGTGCCTCTCTCGATGTTCATAGTGCTTGGTAGTTCGGAGACTTTTAATGGCTTGCAGATTGTCAAGACATGGGATATAATCAGGCCCAGCAGTGGCATTGCACATTTTCCAATTGTATCCATTATTTTGGCTATATAGTTGAGCCTCTTTTTCATTCTTTGACTCTGCTGCCTGAGTTGACCATGACCCAGTCTGAGCAGTGGTTTCATTCAAAAGCTCAGAGTGAGCTCCTGGAGGAAATACCTCACTTGGAGTCTTGTTGTTAACCTGCCCGTCGGTGCTTTTCTCTGACTCCTTGTTATCATTTTGGTCTACCTTCTCCTCAATCTGACCATTCTCTGCTTTCTCGTTCTGATTTGATTGTGAGTCTGTCTCATTAGTTTCAAACTTTTTTTCAGTCTCATCAGAAGTAGATTTTTGCTCAGAATCACCTGAATCAGATTGATTCTCCGCAGAATTCTCATCTGAATCTCCCTGTCCAGCTACATTAATTCCTCCATTATCAGATTTCACCTCTACATTCTCTAAGCCTAATTCTCCTTCTGGTTTCTTAGAATCCAAGTCTTCTGTCTTACCTTCCTGACTTTGAGTCTTGTCATTTTGATTATCCGAATTACTTCCCTCGTCAGGCTTTTCTTCAGGTTTCTCTGGCTTCTCCTCTGGTTTTACTTCAGGATAGTTCTCAGGCTTTATCTCTTGATTTTCTTGTGCATTCGGTTTATTTTCTCCCTGTGAAACATTGGAATTGGTGTCTCCTTTGGTTGCATCACGAGGTAAGTCACCCTGGCTATCCTCAAACTGCTTAGGATTGGTTCCACTTCCACTGCTCTCAATCACTTGTTCCTTCACATCATTCTTTTTTTCCTGACCGCGAACATCTACTTTTGGACTAGGAACTATAGTTGACGATGTCATCATCCATAATCCAACCAAGCATAGCCCCACAAAAACCACAATTGTCACTGTCGAGCAGTAATTTGTAGTTTGTCTTCTATTGTCTATCCTAGTATACTTCCCTAACGCCATGGTCTAATGGTCTATTGGTCTATTAATTACATGGAAGTTTAGCACCTGGAGATCAAAGCTGAAAATTAGATAAACTCGTAATTTTAGTCGATATCCAGGATACTCATGTCTTCCAACTACCAAAAAAATGTTGGTTGTTGGACCAAGGTTAGATTAACCTCCAACCAATGACATCCAGTGATATTAAAACGAGAACTTTGGCAGGAAATTGACATCAAGCTTCAGCAAATAATATTATAATAACAAAAACAAAGAACTGGGTTATGATCTTACAGATATAAAATTCAAGAAAAAGTGAAACACGGATAGGAAACTAATAGAAAAACCAAATTCCATTAGCAGAAACAGAGAAGTTGGATAGAAAAGCTCGTGACAGCTGCGACTCTAATCCAAATAAACCAAAAATTTGAATTACATTGTACACAGAACAGAGGAATCCCAATGAATTCAACAAAAGAAAAAGTTGAACGTAAGCTTGTGATTAGTTATACCCACAAACACTCCGATCTGCATCTCATGGCAACTCATGACCATAATTACCTTACAAAATAGAGTCTAACATCATTTACCTATAAATCTGAACTAATGATACCTACACTTACATTTAGTCATCATAAACATATATAAACTGATATTGTTAGAATTAAAACACCAAAAGATAATGATGACGTACCTCAAGTAGGTCCGACGACGATGGTGAGGAGTTTCGATCTGACGATGGCTAGGAGAAGCAGTCGGACGACGACGACGATGAGGCACGGTGGCACGACGAGGAGGCGCGGTCATATGATGAGACACACCTTGGGACGATGACAAGGGCAACGACAGGAGAGAAACGGGGTTGCGGGTGAAATGGAAGAGAGGAAATGGGGGAAGACGCTGCTGCGGGGGATTAACCTTAAATCAAAATGCTGAAATGATGTCATTTTCATTCTTTTCAAAATGCTGAAACGGAGGCAAATGATGACGTTTAGGACTAAATTTTACCGACAGGACTACCGTCGGTAAAGCTTTCTTTACTGATGGGCATTTCTTACCGTCGCTATATTTTGTCGAAAAAGTTTTCCCAGTTTGATTTCCCTCCATATTTACCGACAGATTTTTGTTCTGTTGCAAGTTGAAATTTTTGCCGACAATGTTACCTAGGAACATGATTTTCGGTCGGTAATTACCAACGGTTTCGTTTCTGTCGATAATTGTCCATCGCTAAAAACTAATTTTCTTATAGTGTGCTTTGCCTATTATTGGCCACTTTCATCTCTTAATACCTCCCATGCATACAGTTTTTCACTTTTACTCCCAAAGATACGGCCCTGTAATCTCTTTAGATTAGGGTCTTGTCGCATCGATGTTGTGTCTTCACTGTCAAGCATTGAAGAATGTTTTATTAAGAATGATGTTGTTCTTGCCAACTGTCCAAAGTTGCTGATGGGCAAGCATGTGAGTTACAACTACACCACCGTCTCTCAGGCACCATATGGCGATCACTGGCAAAACCTACATCACCTTGGTGCTACCGAATGAAACATATAACAAGAGCTTTAGTTGCATATCCTGAATCGAACGTGAAAGAGAAATAACCAAGAAATACGAAAATACCTGATTTTGGTTCCATAAACTTTCAACGAGCTTTTCGACGCTAAAATGAGCATAAATCCTCCAGCACCTTCATGGGATCTACTCACCGAGATGTGGTTAACATCTTTCTTTAGTTTTCTTAACACATGAACCTCTGAATGGGTATCTTTACGTTTATGAATTACTTAAGGAACTACATGAAACCTTGACATATAGATATATAGCTACCATATTAGGCCTTCCCATTCCAGGCTCAATACAGGTCTGATCCACAGTATCTGTGGTCCATTTTTCTTATTGGACTTCGTCCCACTAACACAGATCATTTACTGGGCCAATTTATTATCTTTATCCTGGTTAAATTTATGTAACATAACCAATAAGTTATTGAAAATCGATAAAATGCAATCAATTATTGTCTACCCTGTGGGAAAATATCTAACATTCTCCACCTTGGACAATAATCAATTGCAGTAATTGACATAAGGTTAAAACCAATTCAAAAATACGGTTAAGCCACATAACTGTATTGGTACCAAGTTTTAAAAAAATACATGTGTCATGTGTGACATAAAACCAATACAATCATGCATATCTAATGCCTATTAATATGAATGAGAAAGTGGAGCGTGACAAGCTAGGATGATACCTATATGATCTAAAATGTATCATCTTTTCATTTGTAGGTCTCGATTTCTCTAAACTTTATGTCAAACCGCATAAGGGAAATCTACTTTCTCTTACTGAATGCTAAACTACATTAGAGAAAATTGTTTTCTCTCACTGAATGTTAAACTGCATTAGAGAAAACCTATTTTCTCTTACTAAATGTTAACCTGCATTATAGAAAACCTGTTTTCTCTTACTAAATGCTAAATTGCATTAAAGAAAACCTTTATAGGATTAAACACTTATATCCCCCTATATCATATGAAAAACCATTGATATATATATTAAACTGTATGCGTCCTAATGACAAAGGCCCAAGGTCAATCTGTATATATGTATGCCTAATGACCTCTAAAATACTTAAGAATGACACAGACCTTAATAATTTCTCTTGTATTATGACAATGTATAATAACACGTATGACTTAGGATAAAATGATGATCATCTTTATTGCTAAACAACCATACTGTCATAATACATCAAAATATATAAACATTTAAGGAGCAAACATAATGATCCCTAAATAACAATATCTAAGGACTTCAATACACCTTTACTATATACATGTCCCTAAAAAACAAGTGGACGAAGTCCTTTAGTTAAAGGATCAGCAAGCATTTCCTTAGCCTTCAAATGCTCCACCTCAATGTCACCTTTCTGTATCAACTCCTTTATGGTCAAATACTTGACCTTCAAATGCTTAGACCCTGTGATATCCTTATTGTTATTACTAAATAACAAAGCAAAAAGATTATCACAATACAACCGAATGAGTCTAGACACTGAATCAACCAAAAACAACTCATAAATCAAATTCCTAAGCCAAACTGCCTATGAAGCAACCCCATAGCATGCTATAAACTTTGCATGCATAGTCGAGAAAGTCACCAATGTCTGCTTGACATTCTTCCACGATATTGCACCATTTGCTAACATGAAATGTAACCTGAAGTGGACTTTCTATCATCTGGACACATAGCAAAATTTGAATATGTATACCCTACGAGGTATAGATTGTCGACCCTTCTATATGTCAACATGTAATCCTTGGTTTCCTTTAAGTATCTCAACACTTGCTTAACTGCATTCCTGTAGTCTATCCCTAGGTTAGCCAGATATCGACCCAATAGCCCAACAACAACTACAATGTCCAGTCTAGTACACATATAAGCATACATCAGGCTATCAATTGCACTAGAATACGAAACATTCCTTATAGCCCCTCTCAATCGCACTAGAATATGGAACATTCCTCATAGCCCCCCTCTCTACTTCAATCTTTGGACACTATGTCAAAGATAATCTCTCACTATGAGAGATAGGTGTTACAATAGGTTTACAGTTAGCCATATTAAACCTTTGTAATACTCGTTTAATGTATTCAATATGTGAGAGGCCTAATGAGTGTTGAGATATATCTTGGTGAATCTGAATACCTAGGCCAAAAGATGCTTCACCAAGATCATTCATGTCAAAATATTTGGCCAAAAGTTGCTTCACCTCATGCAATATGGACAAGTCATTTGATGCATGTAAGATATTATTCATATACAACAATAGGAAGATAGCTTTGCTCCCCTGACCTTGTAGTATAAGCATCTTTTAACTTTATTTTTCATAAAGCCAAAAGAGGTCACAACCTCATCAAACTTAAGGTACCACTATCTGGAAGCCTGTTTAAAACCATTTATTGATTTTCTTAATTTGCAAACCTTTTCAGTCACTTCTTGATCATGAAATCCTTCAGATTTCTCCATATAGACATCTTCACAATCACCATTCAGAACGAGGTTTTAACATCCATCTGATGTAGCTCCATATTATAATGACCTACTATTGCCATAATCACTCTAAATGCATCCTTAGAGGATATGGGAGAGAAAGTAACACTAAAGTCAACCCTTTATCTCTGAGTGAACCCTCTAACAACCATCTGAACCGCTCGATTTTACCCTTAGGGTCCTTCTTGCTCTTAAACAACCATTTATAACTGACGGGTTTGCAATGTTGAGGCAAATCAACTAGCTCCTATACCTTGTTATGCTTAATGGATTACAATTCATCATTTATTGCATCCTAACACAAATCTGCATTGGGTCCATAAACAACTTTTGAAAAAGTAACTAGATCTGCAACATGTCCAATATCATAATTGTAACATCCCATCACCAATGAGAAGGGTAGAATAGTCATTTGGAATGGGTTATGAGTGTTTAAAATTGTATTAGCATATTCATGCATATACTTACATGTGAATAGTGAATTTTGCACATAAAAATGACTGTACATGCATTCATGACATTTCCCGATATATTTGATCATAAATGTGATTATTATGAAAAATGTGATTTTTGTGTTTGAAAAATTGATTGGAGAGGGTCTTTGTGAGTTTTGAATTTTTGGAGAATTTTAAAAATTTTTCTGAAATTTTCGGGATACTTTTTTGGACTAGGAAAAATGTCAAGTGGCAGGCTGATTGTTACCGGTAGTAGAAATTACTGTCCAATGGCACTGGAAATTAGATATATGATTTTAGGAATTATTGATTTAAGCCATTGAAAATTTGATGAACTAGAGATTAAATTCTATTAGGTTCTTTTATTAAAAGTTATTAATTTGATTTTTTTATTATGTGGTAAGTGTCATGACACTCTTTAAGCATTTAATTCCATGCTTCACACCCACGACACTTCCATTGTAACAAGGCTATCTTCATTTGCCTTTCATCTTATACAAACTCTCTTCTTCTTTTCTTTCTCCATACGACCACACCCTCACTTTCCATGTGATTTTTGCTCTTTTTCAACACTAGCCACTTCAAGATCTTTGCCATCTCTTCATCTTGTTTCTAAAAACCTAACCTAGCCCTCCTTGAAGTGATGATGA
>JANIHZ010000208.1:66302694-66323119 GCA_027478365.1 Erythroxylum rufum | reverse complement strand
ATTTTTACGATTAAATTAACCAAAGTAATTATATTTTATAATCATTGCAAAAAAAAAGGCTTAAGTTTGAATTTAAACTCGACATAAACTTTTTTAAAACGAACCCTAAAATATACATTTTAAATTAACTGAACTTGTTAATTTTGAATCGATTTAAACATGTTCAAACTAGATAAAGGTGGTAATGGATCGTTTGTCTAAGCCCAAACTCTACCTGGGGCCTAATTGGACCCAACACAGCCTAGCCCAATCTAGCCCGACTATGCTTACTCCAACCCAATTCTTTTTTGCAAAAATAACGTCAATTTTTTTATAGCTATTAAGTTTTGGTTAGGCCGAGCCTAAGCAACCGGAACCCTAACCTGACCCTAGGCCAGACTTGAGCCCTGATGCCAATTTACTTTGGACTAGGTTGAGATGGTCGGGCTCAAGCTTGATTTCCAACTCTAAGACTGGATTTGACTCGTTCAGGAACTGTTCAAGAAGGTCAGTCCAAGACTGGATTTGACTCGAGTGGCTCGAACTGGTGGCTGAGACCGCTTCTTTAAAGTAGAGTGCAGACCACCGTTTTTAACACTTGAGAGTTTCTACCGTTTTTTTCGTTAGCCCCAGTAATCTGTTTGGTTCCTGAGAAAATTCCAAAATTTTCGTTTACGACGTCCCTCAGTTTTCCGACTTAACCGGGACCACTTCGGTTTATTCACTAGCAAGTAATTCTTCTTCTCTTTTCTTAACCGGTTTTTTGTTTTCTGGGTTATCTTCCTCTTCTCTTCGTCTGTTTCAATACCCCCTCATTTTCTCGTTAGATAAATGGGAGGTATCGACATTCATTTTCCAGCTTGCTTTTTGATTTTCTTGTTAATTGTGTATGCAAATGCATAAAAATCCTTCTCATGCGACAAAGTATGTGACTTTGAGATTACTGATTCTATTGAATCGAAGCAGAGAATGGTTTTTGAAAATTTTGAACCAATCTTTGGCGAACCAAAAGCCGAGTGGGCCAAGAACTCGGATTCAAGTTCTTTTCCATTGCGGCGATTCTTGATGCATGTTTTTGCTCAGGATTACTACAGTCTCAAAGTTAACGTCACTGATTTCTACTCCAGCACCTTCGAGGCCGTCAAATCGGTGGACCAACTCGAGGACATGGTCAGTTCAAAGCTTTTCTTTACAATCCATCTTGCTTTAACTTTTTTTTTTAATTACTTTGTTGCTATCTCTACTCCTTTGGAGCTTTTCTCCTAAATTTTCTTGAAAAATCTTCCTTTTTTTTATTCTTTGGTCAAATTCCAATTCATACCATTTTTTCAATAAACAGTGCCATGAATAAAGTAGCTTATGAACTAATGCTTAGGCTTTGGTTAGATGAGTTTGAAGGTAGTGATTAGAATCAATCCTTTGTTAAAGAAGCACTTGTGGAGCCAAGCTCTTGAACTTTTAATAAGAGTCGGCCCTAAATTAATCATTCTGTTCACGTTGCTTAGTTATGTTGTAGTCCTTTGTGATTCTAGATAATGGGCAATGATAAGTAGCTTTCTATGTGCTGAAGCTATGACCACTATGAATTCACTGTGTATAGAGGGACAGCACTGGAATTGGAGGTTCATGGTCTGAGTTTGTTGACTACATCATAGCTTCCATTAGATCTGAAGATGTAAAGCTTGTTCTTGATGGACGCTCAAATCTAGACGGTAACTTATTTTCCCCATCCTAGAAGCAAACTCGAGAACACTGGTATATCTGTTCAATTTGCTGGTGATGTTTATTTGGTGTTTAGGCTATGTTATGCCATTCCCACTGGGTACGATGTAGAGTATTTGAATTCTTTTTTCTGTTGGAATTCCTTGTGGGAGATGGGGGATTGGGAAAAAGGAAAGTTGCTCAAGTTAATATATGCTTTGTTATTACGTCATATTTCAACTAATGTGTTTTTAAATATGATTGCTTCTTCGCATGATATCGGGGATGGGGGAAAAGGGAAGTTGCTCAAGTTAATATATGCTTTGTTATGACATCATTTTTCAACTAATGTGTGTTTAAATATGATTGCTTCTTCGCATGATATCATAAACCTATTGTGTATGTTATTATTTTACACTTCTGAATTTTTGCATCCTTGATAACTACCATTCAATTAAATATCTGCAATATCTGCTTCACATACAAATGACAGAAATATAGTTGAACGGCTAACTGAAAAGAGTTTTTGTCTTAGTTGGAGTAAGTTAAGATGTGATATTTAGAATTTGTAAAGAATAACTAGGTGGTGATTTGGTGATTGGAATCAATTTCATCGTAAAAGTTCATAGTTTTACATTGCTTTTTTTGAATTATTTATTGATTAAGAGCATTGAGGACTAAACTCATTTGATACGTTCCTTAAATCCCATGTTTCAGGTGCTGCACATGCCAAATTAGTTGCACAGAAATCCAAAGGAATGCCTGTAATTACAATCTCTTTCACAAGAGTAGCAGGGCCAGCTGCTAGTGATGCTATGGCAGCTATGTCTTTTGGGTTATACAACACATTGAAAGGAATGCAAAAATTGGTATCACAAGGTCATTCTTAGTGTACTAAGTTGCAGTTGCTTTCTTCTCCACATACAAGTATTAGGTTTTTTTGCTCTTTCTTTTTTCTTTTTTGAATTCCAGTCATTCTTTCTATCTCTGTTGCTTGTGTCTTACATGTTCTCAGCAACCATAAGAGAAAAGAAGAGATACCAAGAAGTCGTACCTCATTGGTGTCCAAATTCATGCAAAGTGTATGATTAATCTCGGCTGTTCTCGGCTGGGTTTATGTAATTGACTTGAGGAAATAATCAAGTTAAAACAAACCTGATATGGATGCAATCTTCACTAAGGCTCAAATTATTCGACAAAAAGGAAGAACCTATGAAGTATGCCATGAAGGAGTTTTTGATTAGTGTTCAAGAACTACTATTTTTCAAATATACTCTTCAAGAAATATGTCAATCTAATTATTACCAGATTAATGGATATCCTGTAAATTTTAAGACACTTATAGTCTTACACTAAGTTGATTAGTGTTCAAGAACTAATATTTTTGAAATACATTCTTCAAGAAATATGCCAATCTAATTATTGCCAGATTAATGGATGTCCTGTAATTTTTAGATTACACCTTTAGTCTTACACTAGGTTAGAAGACAATTTGCTATGCTCTTGCTTTTCTAACTTTTTGTTTGTATTACGTGGTTTTACATGTAAAAGTGGCCTAATTCTGAAATTAACTTGAGCCATTTCTTTGATTGGCGTTTAGGGGAAGAGCACTCTTCAGATTTGAGAAAAGTGATACCTGCAGAAAAGGTAGGTTTTGACTGTAGCCAGCTGTAGAACAATAATCAATTTAAGGTTTGATTGTTATGAATATTCATTCAAATTGTCTGTCTTGAGCATCACCTTAGCAATAATAGTTTGAATATTCTGTCCTATATCAAGCTTTCTGCATCCAATTCATATTTATGTTTTCTCTTGGTTATGATCTCACTATGTTAGAACCAGTCATAATTTGGTTATCTTAGCAAGAATGGATCTAATTAATTAATACCTTATCTCATCAAATATTGTTATTTAAAGTATGTTGTGTCATATGGATAATAGATATATATATATAATACTGCCCTCCTTATGGTTGCTCCAGGAGTTCCAGTGATAGTGACCTTATTGTAAATGTGAAACAAAAGGGTAAGAGTATAATTTTGAGAGTTGAGATTGAAAGGGATTCATGATTGGAAATTAAATGAGGTTCTAACTGATAGAAATATAATATAACACCGATGAGGTAATCTGGACTCTCTTGTCAGGAGAGGAAAGAAAATATCGAGGCCCAATCTGAAAAGAGACATGAGATAGAAAAGATGAATTGGTCATCTAAAGCAGCTGACTCAGCTTCTGTGGCCAGCAATAGCTCACATGATTCTCCTGGTATGATTTTTTCTTCCTGCTGCATGGATTTGATGATTTTTAACCAGCCTTGGCAGTTTGTTTTACAAGCTGGAGAATCCAATATATTTCATTTAGGATGATTAACTAGGAAAACATTTGCTAAATCTAATAAATATGTTGATTGCATATCATAGTACACTGCAAAACTGAATTTAAGGAACTTTCTTCTAGTTGAAGCTTCATTAGCTTAGTTTCCTCTGATGAATCCATGTTTCTCTACTATTCTTTGAGATATGACTAATCAACTGTTGTGGGTGATGAGGAGAATCTCTCTATGTGTATACTGTGTCGGCCTTTTTTGTGGATAGTGATATATTAGGTCCATGATAAATCTGAATTTCATTCAAATCGGACTCTTGCTGAAGGAAAAAAATTGGAGAAGCTAATAATTCCTTTGTCCATTCTACAACAGGCAAGCGATCAACTCGAGATCGAAAAGTTACTAACCGTGTTGTTCCAACATATCGCAGGTACTTCAGCTTTCATGTGAATATGAACCTCTATTTTCTTTGTCAATTAATTACATACTGTTTGGGCAGGACAAAAGTAAGGGGAGCCCTACTGCAGGATACAGAAGATGACAATGACAATTAAAAGCCAATCCATCATTTCTTCTTCATGTTCTGAAATTGAAAAGCTCTAGCAACAAATTTGTTTTTGCTAGAATTCCGTAAAAGGGTAATCACTGTTGAAGAGAACAGAGAAGGATAATACTTCAGCCGGTCAGACCAGAAAATACATATTAGGCAGTATACAGCAGGATGAAACTCTCTAAGAAAGTGTTATTCGGCTGTCAATCACATACTTTTCCTATAATTGTATGTTGACCCTGATAAATGGTGGTTCTGAATTGTTGTCAGTAATATTAAGGACAAGTTTGAAGGATGATCGAATGTTACAAATGCTATAAATTGCTACATGTCATAATTTTTCTTGTCAATGCATCAGCTGGAAATTCAGTTAAATGTCTGGAAGTGATTAGATTTGGAATTAAGTGAATTGCAATAGATTTGTGATAAAAATAATAACAAAACTTTCATGGTCAGAACACATTTGGGAGACATTTCAAGCAAATAGCTACTCATGGAGCTGATTAATACAACTGAAATTGATGGTGGTTTGATGTACTTGCCTGTATCAATGGGGTACTTGTGCTAATTACTTAAAACTGTAGCAACATAATATTGTATATCAGGGCTAATTCTATGCAGACTCGAAGAACAACCTTTCTTGGTCGAGTCACTTCTGCTGATACTACAGTTTCAGAAGATGCATCTCTTGCTTTTCCTGTCCTTTTTGCAGAATGAAGGCCAGCAACTCAGGAAGAAAGAGGTATGTCTGCCAAACATACGAAGATGTGAATAACATATTATTGTAAAGGCTCAAACGGATAGGAAAACATAGTCTTCAACGTTTAAAAGTTTTTCATAGTTGACAAACTCTCAGTTAATCATTTTACCTGCTTGCACTTCTGTTGCTGCTACTGCTAGAACTGCTGCTGCTAGTTTCACTTTTCCTACTTTCTCGCAGGATGAAAAAGCTTTTTATCCATGAATTCCTTTCTAGATGGCCCTCTGATCCATCAAAGGGTTTTGTGGGAGAAATCTTCGAGTCGTTTCTTGCTTGTACCTTCCTTTTCCAACTGAAAGATGTTGGAATGAACATCCTGATCAAGAAGGTTTCTCTGTCCATACTTGCAGTCTTTGAAAGAGGACATGTCATACTAGTGTTGTTTGCTTTCACTCTCTTCTGTTTTGGGATTTGATCACCAGAGTTGAAATCAAAACTTGTATCTTCAAGGATGAGCTTTTTTTCCTCTTCCTGTTGTGAAACTTGTTGCTCATCAACAATATCCTTTAAGGAGAGTTCCTGACTAGACTCTGGCATGTTACCAACCATCACCATGAGCTGCCTTCTAGCTTCGGATATCGCTTGTGACTGTGACTTGGGTGGAAGACCTCTCCCATGATTTGTGTAGGGTAATAAAGGGGAAGATTCATATTTGGGACTACTCCCAGGTCTTGGGTAATCATGGAACTCCTCCTGTTCAAACTGTGGTTGAAACTCCAATTCACTTCCTCTTCCATTACTCAAATTTCTTCCATACTGAACTTCATTTTCACCCCAGAAATCAAAGTCTGCTTCTCTTTTCGAAGAGTCATGCTCACCCCATGTGTTGTAGGCTGAATTGCAGTTAGAAAGGTGGCTATGGCCGTCAAACATGGTTTTTCTCGAGGTGGGATGATCGGTAGCTTAGCCGGAGCAAAAACTGATGTCTAGTCTCGAAAATTGAAATAGGAGGAATAGTAATTTCAGGGGAAGGGGAAGATGGAAGCTTTAGCCATTTTTTTCTCCTCAAAGCCGTACAGGAGGAGACTAAACAAGTCATTGCCGTCTTACATGGGGTGATTCAGGAATTAATGGTCCAAAGTTCTCATTTTTCCTCCATTTGTCAACATCAATTGATTTGAATAAACTACAGCTATTGTCACATTTTTCTCTCTATACCTTGTCATCTAGAATTAACAATAAAGCATAGTGACTAGACCTACCACCTTCGAACTTCTAACTAATTGTTAAGGTCAACTGATAAAAGAAGAAACTCCCTTCAATGGAGTCCTCTTTTTCTTGTTGCAAAATAGCTCCTTTTTGCCCTTAAGGGATGAGGCAGTCCAATTTATAGAACTTACAGGTTTCAGGTTTGAATTGCAGTGTAAATACTAACTACATTGAATCTATACTTGAATCTAATTTGCTAACTTGTAAAGACATATTTTGACATTTTATATGTTATTTCATGTATTTAATAGTTTATTCAATAAAAGGGAAAAAAAAAACTTTATGAGTTTCTGAATTTAGGTCCCATTTCCTTTTCTCCTTTTGAGCCATGTATGTTAACTATAAGGACAAAAGGGCAATATTATGAAATAATTAAAAAAAACAAAAAGGGGTGAATATGAGAATATCACATCAACCGGCCAAGAAAGAACAAAAAATTGAGTTCTAGAATGTATTTCTGGCCTCAAATTGTGGTCTGAGATCATCTAATCACAAGAAAGTTCGATTTAAGACGATGGAACTTTAATTCCTGTGACTACAGATTCCATGTTTGACTCTTACTTTGAACATGGTCTTTGCCTATATATCTTTGAACATATACACAAAATAAACAAACCAATAAGACAATCAAGTATTTTGAAACAGCATAGAAGTGTTTAATATAAATAATTACTTGATTTAAAATTAAGAGGTTGAAGGTTCAAGTCACAATAAAAAGAAGACTGCAGCTCACCTCAATCTTGAAGAAGATAGTTGGTCAGGAATAAAGACATAAGGACCAGTTAATGTATTTGAATATAATCCGTTACTTGATTATCAATCGTTAGCTCGTAAAGTAGTTCATCCGAAGCACTTAGTTTGTGTACTATTACATTCAACCAACGGTTTACTCGGTTGCAGGTTATACCAGTATCTAAAGAAAATGACAAGGAATAGAGTTCCTGGTATCCATGAAACTTAGTTCTCTAAAGACCTTTCAGGCCAACTTAGTGCCCTCAGATTATATTACTTGTAATTAAGGTGAAAAGAGATTGTACCTTGAAGCTAATCCATAGCAGGAATGCAAAGCAAATACCTATGGTGATCTATAATGGAATAATGAGAATTGCAGCTTCAAAGAATGATGTTGAGTACACTACCTTCTCATAGAGAAACTCAAATAATGAGTGGCAAAAGCTATCTGTAAATTAGGTTCCTATTATTTATGGAACAAAAGTGCAAAATTTCAGCTCAATATCAACTCATTTCTTCTCTGAATGGTGCCTTCTCAATCATGGTTATGTCCAACAAAAGCTTAAGGCTTAGAATGCGGACTTATTCCGTTTATCATCTGGTGCTCATGCACTTCTGGTACATATCCTCCTTATCATGTTACTGCACATGAAACATCAAATTAGTTCATAAAATGCTGACATAAAACAACTTCTTCTATATTGAAATAATAATCATTGTCGGTGTGATTCAAATGATTATGAATCTTGCCAGCTATCATACGAACATGCCCAATGAATATGTCATACCTCTGAAGTTATGCAGGTTGGTGCTGTAACTGAGCTGCTTGTCATCAGCAAAACAACATAAAAGTGCCAGAATCAGATGGCTTCATTATAGCAGTATGTGTCAACAAGAAGAAGTTATGACATTCATGACCAATGAAACCTTCAAATTGCAAAGATGCCAAAACTTCTCAAATGGTTCGAATTTTTCGGAAAGATACCGAGACATCTCAAAATTATCTGGCAGGACATTTTTCGAGTAAAAGGTCTGTTATACTGATCATCAAGTCTAAAACTCTCTTGAAATTTAGCATTGAAATCACGGTTACTGTTATGCAACATCCACATCATATGATTCAATCAGAAATGGTCATCTTCCTTGTGCCATAAACAAGAGCCACCGATGCTGGGTTGATATCCAGCTTCCTTCATATGATCAGTTAGCTTAGTAATCACTTCATTTACTTCTTGCATCTGATGATGGGATCTGTCTCTAGCCTTAAACTCATGTCTTGCACTTTTTAGCTCAATCCAACTATAAGCTGTTTCTTTTATCAATCCTTTCTCCAGCATGAGCCCTCTCACACTATGTGCATCATTCCACTTACTAGCCGCAGAATAAATGTTTGATAACATAGTATATCTTCCTGCATTCATTGGTTCCAAGTTAAATAGAGCTTTTGCAGCTCTACCGCCAAGATCTACGTTCCCATGAACCCGACTAGCACCCAAAATCGCACCCCACATTCCAGCATAATTTGATCCATTTGGTGCTCGCTCAATCAACTCCAAAGCTTCCTTTACTCTATTTTTCCTTCCTAATAGATCAACCAAGATGGCAAAGTGTTCCAGTTTTGGATAAACACCATATTCATTTAGCATCAAATGTAGAATTTGAAGTCCTTCAGAAACTGAGCCTCTGTGGCTACAAGCAGTTAACAAGCCGAGAAATGTGACTTCATTGGGAATTGTATTGGCTTCTATCATCTTCCCGAAAAGTTCGAGTGATTCCTCTGCATGCCCGTTTTGAGCAAACCCCACAATCAATGAGTTCCAAGACACTGTATCTTTCTCTGGCATCAGCTCGAACAATGTCTTGGATGATTTCATATCTCCACATTTCAAATACAAGTCGATTAAGGTATTAAAGGTGAACACATTCAGCAGATTTCCTATATGGCAACTCCTAATGATGTGTCCATGAATTTGTTTGCCTCTTTCAATGAGTGCTAGATTTGCACATGCACTTAAAACAGCAACAAAAGTAAAAGCATTAGGACAGACTCCTTCCTCCAGCATTTTCTTGAAAAGATCCAAAGATTCTTGACTATGCCCATTTTGTGCTAAACCAGAAATCAAACTAGTCCAAGAAACGGTGTTCTTGACTGGCATTTTGTGAAAAACCTGAAAAGCATCGTTCAACCTAGATGCTCTAGCATATGCTGCAACCATTGAAGTCCAGGACACAACATCTCTTTCTTGCATTCGGCTGAATATGCAATGAGAAGTGTCCGGATCACCACACTTCCCATAAGCATCAATCCAAGCATTATAAACTATAGTATTGAACTCTAATCCTACTAGTGTTGTTGCTCCATGCACTTGACGTAACAGTTCTAGAGACCTTAAACCAGCGCAAGAACCCACAACACTTACAACCGTATACTCGTCAAAACCTAAACCACAACAGTCGTTTTGCATTCTTTTAAAGATATCTATGCAATCTCTGTAAAACCCATGACGAGACAAACTCGAAATCAATGAATTATAACTTACAAGGTTCGGTTCACGCATTTCGTCAAACAAGTTACGAGCTTTATCAAGCAGACCCATTCGAGCATATGCAGAAACCATCAAGTTCCAACAGCGAATGTCCTTGATGGGTATATCGTCAAAGGCCTTCTGGGCACTGCCCAAGTCATCAAATTTGGAGTACATATCTATGAGACGATTGGCCGTGAAGGGGTTAAAGGTGAGAGCTTTTTTGAGAAGAAAGGAGTGAAGAGTCGTCCCAAGGTTGATGTTTTTGGTGGCAATGCATCTGGAAATTAGGGACCTTAAGTGCTCGACCGCTCCATGATCACATTGAATCATTTTCATTGTTCCATTTTTTTGTGACAATCACTGGTTTTTATCCCCATTTGATCCTCAAGCTTTCACATTTTGTGCATCAACTTACAGACACGCATCATGTCTTAAGAACTGCCATGTCCCTCCCACCTGAGAACTTCAATTAATTATAAAAATTATGGAAAATTTTAATATACTTTCGAACTATAAATATTTATAAATCAAGCACTGACCTTCACCAAATTGGAATGACTTTTGCTTTATTCAACAAATTCACTTTATGTACAAACCTTAATAAATTCAACAAATTCTGTTTCTTTTGCTTATTTATATGTTTGAGAATTGGAACTTTAGCTATCAGTAAGGAGCACCGCACATATCATTTGAAGCTCACTTTTTACAGTAGAATCTTATATTAAAAGACAGTCATTATTCCTTTGTACAACAAAGTTACGTTGGTGAACCTTTTCATTAAAACCAAGCAGGAACATGATGTCTCGGAGATTCTCGTGCTCTTACTGTTTCATTCTCTTGTTCGTTTGCTCAATCTCTGCAACTTGCAATGAAGACCCAACTATCAAAACCATGGAAGATTTCTCTGGATACCCTTTTCAGGAACCATCTTCCTCGTTTAGTTCAAGCTCTCCATTTTCTTCATTATCAGTTGACACTCAAAATCTTCGAAAACAGGTAAGATGGCTAGCCGAAGCATTTTCCTTTTCTGGGTTCGCTTCATAATCAAGTGAAAGCTGAATTGTTTATCTGACTTTGTTAATTGTTCAGTTGAGTATCATTTGAAGCGATTGATTAATCTGGTAAAGTTGTTGTCTTGAATTCACTTTGATTTAGATTGATGAATTATCCACGTTTTCCGATGCGCCTGCTCCATCAGTGACAAGGATACTCTACACAGATAAGGATGTTTTGGCTCGCAGGTAACAAGATGGATCTACTTCGGTAATGGGAAATGACTAATGATCCAACCACAGCTTTTTTTTCACTTAAAGAGGGAATTTTAATTTCATCCTTCTGTTTTACTGAGTGCTTTTGCCTGTATTGAGGTTCTGAGGTACCTTGCCTAGAATTACTTCTATATCTAAAGTAAGATCTTTGTATCTTTCCCCTTTTCTCTGGAAAGTACTTGATTGCCTATTTCTGTTATTATTATTCAATAGAGAGATGGATGAGCGTCTTTCAGATGTGCGAATAGAGTTTATCCAAATTGCTTTCCTTGGGTTTAGTAATCTCAGAATGCAGGAGGACAAATGCATAATATATCCCAAGATAAGTTATGAATGTTTGTCTGATAGTAACAAGAACATTTTTTGGCACTGTCTCATCCATTCCACTTCTTTTGCAACATTTGAAACGATTATGTAACTCTGCTGTGGATGCGTAAATATCTGACATTCTTTACGATGCTAAGCTTGATGACTCGTGTTCCGCAAAAATATTAAAACATAGGTACATCAAAAACTTGATGGGACTAGCTGGCCTCTCTGTTAGAGAAGATGCTGTTGGCAACATATTTGGGCGGTGGTGAGTTCATGACTTCATCAATTACTGGATCATGACTTCATCAATTACTGAACTTAGGATTAATTTCTTCTGTGAATTATATGCTGGTGCATTTATTCGCTTAATTCTCATTTACTGTTTGCATTTTTTATTCTTATATTCTTTTTTTGCCTTTCTGCTTTCCAGCTTATAGTATCTCAGATGTTAGAAGTGATCAGATTGACTCTACTCATTTTGTTCTCTTTCATATTCCATTTTTATGATTTGAGTCATTATTTCCCTTGAGTTTTTATCAATGTACTAACCTTAATTCTGTACATTTTCGTAGTTCAAGTTAAAAGATACCTTTCTTTGTGTTCCATATGCAGGGATGGGAATGAACCAGAGCTCAGTGCAGTTGCCACTGGTTCTCATATTGATGCTATTCCATACTCAGGGAAGTATGACGGAGTTGTTGGTGTGTTAGGTGCAATAGAAGCCATTAATGTACTGAAAAGGTATGCACTGATAGGTTTCTACAACTAGTCAAATTTGCGTAATTTCTGAAACATGATGTCCAATTTGCAGCTGCAAATTATTAACCCGTTGTCATCAGAGACGTAGGGGGATAATTTTTCTCTGGAAATTCACTACCATAAAAATGATAAAATCATTATTGCTTAATTCCAGATGCAATATATATTATAATGCAATTTGTCTTCACTTAAAACACTTATGCAGCCAATATATTTAGAATGTAATCTGAATCCTTCTTGCAGACCAAAACTGAAAATTCAAAGTTATAATTTGCATAGAATGATCAAACCAATTCACCAATGTCAAGATAAGTAGGGAGAAATTTGAGATTTTAATCATCCTAAATAGAGAAGGTCTACTTGTGTTGTAGGATTTGAGATTGTGATGTTTGAAATGGTTTTGACAGCCTAAGGCAGAATTTTGCATATCCTAATGTGGAAATGCTTTTCCCTTGGTCTTTGAAAGTTGAAGTAGTTATCTATAATGGGCTTTATGTTTTGTTATTCCATCTATTGTTATTTTACCTGTAAACGTTGTTAACCTGATATATGTGTTGCAGGTCTGGCTTTAAACCTAAAAGGTCACTAGAAATTATCTTGTTCACTTCAGAGGAGCCTACACGTTTTGGGATAGGTTGCTTGGGGAGGTAAGGACCTCTTAAACAGCTTAGTTTATAGGTAAAACAAACAATTTCCACATAACAATTTCTTTTCCACTCCAATTTCCTACATAATTTACCTTCACTTTTTGAGTAAGTATTAACATCAGGAGTTTCTCTCAGTTGTTTGTTTTACATAGATTCTCATAGTTATTTTTAATATGCAGCCGGTTATTAGCAGGAAGTGAGGCACTTGCTGAAGCTCTAAAGACAACAGTTGATGCTCAAAATATATCATTCTTTGAGGCAGCGAAATCTGCTGGGTACGCAAAGGATCATGATGATTTGTCTACAGTTTTTCTAACGGAAGGTAGTTACTCAGCTTTTGTAGAGCTGCACATAGAGCAGGGTCCCATTCTAGAGGAAGAAGGTCAGCTACTTTCCCCGGCTGCTTTTATCCTTCAGAAGTCGTAATTTACAAGTTCTTGCTATGACTCACTTTGAGATTGAATTCAGGCATATCCGTTGGTATAGTAACTGCAATTGCTGCCCCTGCAAGCATAAAGGTGGATTTCGAAGGCAACGGAGGCCATGCTGGGGCTGTCCTGATGCCAAGCAGGTTACTTTATCCTTATTCAAATATCTGTTTATTTTATATTATTTGCATCTTTATCAGCTACAATAGTTTGTTTGTCCAACCCCTTGTTTCTCTATATTTTTTGTTGTATCTGTCAGTCATCTCCAATTCTTGTTTGCAATTCTGAGATTTTAATCCCCTTTACAATTGATAGCTTATTTTCCATAAAGTTCTGAGACCCTAACATATGAAAAAACAGATTTGATCAATAGATATACTTTCTTCTTAATCACAATATTACGACCTTAAATCTTCCAGAATAATGCAATAAAGGGTCTATTTGACTAATTATCAAACCACAAGGTCTTGCTAATTAAAAATGAGAATAGATGGCTTTTTGAAAAACAATGAGAGCACAACGGAAGTGTGGTTCAATTGACCTTTCTTTTTACTTATGAAACTATTAACAATTTCATGAATAATTTGGATCAGAAATGATGCTGGTTTGGCAGCTGCAGAGTTGGCATTAGCTGTTGAGAAGCATGTATTAGAGTCTGGATCAATTGATACTGTTGGTACAGTAGGTATACTGTTTTCTTCACACCTTCCGTAAAAGTTATATTCTCTCTTTATCTGCCTCCAGGTGTTCAGTGGAGGGCATATGAATCAAGCAGGTTTTCAAAATGTAATTGCTTGCATTTTGCAGCTACTCATCCGCAAACTATCCTCTCTTCTTTTAGGTATTTTGGAGCTGCATCCCGGAGCCATCAATAGCATCCCAAGCAAATCTCACTTGGAAATTGGTACGGTTTTTAATCTACAGTTGATATTAAGACAGTTGAAGCTATAACAGTCACCTATTATATTCCTACTGTGGGTTGAATACTTGTGCAGATACACGAGACATTGATCAAATGCGAAGAAATGATGTGATTGAGAAAATTTTCCAGTCTGCAGAAATGATAGCATCGACACGTGGTGTCAAATTATCGGAATTCAGAATCATAAATCAGGATCCACCAGCCCTTTCTCATAAATTAGTTATTGATGCAATGCAGTCTGCAGCTAAAGAGCTGAACTTAACACATAAGTCAATGATAAGCAGAGCTTACCATGATTCCCTCTTTATGGCCAGGTATGAATGAGTACATATATCAATGGCTGTAGAAGCTGAAGTGCCATTATTGAGTTGATACACATGCAAAATTTTCCATTTTGTCTATGTTTCACTCTCTAGTTTCTTGTTACTTCAAATTTACCTTCCAGGTCATATGGGTATAGATCTTGTGTTCTGTTTTCTTGTCACTGACCAAAAAAAGAGTAGCTGATTATGCAACAATGACTTTCTTGCAGAGTATCTCCCATGGGAATGCTGTTCATTCCATGTTAT
Organism: Erythroxylum rufum; assembly: GCA_027478365.1. Taxonomy (NCBI): domain Eukaryota; kingdom Viridiplantae; phylum Streptophyta; class Magnoliopsida; order Malpighiales; family Erythroxylaceae; genus Erythroxylum; species Erythroxylum rufum. The sequence goes on along the minus strand of JANIHZ010000208.1, from coordinate 66,308,429 downwards.
AAAGGTCCGACTCTGGCTTACCTTTATGTATTACATATCAGCAGTTTTCTCTGATACAATAAGATTGGATTGTTTGGTTCTCTTCTTTCGTTTATGCAGTATACAAAATTTTCACTTCTACAAGTAGGTAGTGATCTCCCGAAACACAAGTAGTTCTTTACTTGTGGGCATTAGTTAACTTTCAGATTCTTTATAGAACCTCCGCATGTGAATCTGTTTACTTTTGCCTTCCCGGGACAGGTCAATTTAGCCTATTGAGGATGGATCCATCAACTTGGCAGTGACTGAAGAATGAACTTTTACTTCTGATTTGGTTTTGCAGGATACAGCCATATACCTGAAGAATATGCATCCATTGAGGATATAGCAAATGGGGTGAAGGTGTTGGCACTAACCCTTGCCAAGTTGTCATCGTTTTGATTCACATGTTACAACTACGACAATGGCCACAAAGCTCATGGTGCACCAAATGCCTTCGTTGTTGCCATGTACATATGCTTGGTTATACGTATAATTGCCAGGCATCAACTTCCGAATAAAACATACGAGAAGCAAACTATGTTCATGAATTCAGATGTAAAGTACTAAAAATCACTGTACAAATGAGAGTTTCGTGAAAATATCGGTATATCCCACGGCTATTTAATAGTGTCGGATAAGTCGATAAGTCGGTTAATTAATTATCGCTTGTAGATCTTAACATGTCTCCACTTTTGAATAACCATCCTCTGATGCTCCCCCTCACTTTGACTCCAAACTTTCGACCTCTTGAATTATAGCCATCATCACTTCAAGATCTTGGATAAGTACCATCATCACTTCTGTTGCAAGTGTTTTTATTTCCACTCTAGACTTTTAGTTTCAGGCAAGTTATGCAATGAATTGTAGTATGTTATTGGCAATGTAAATTTAACTAAAGAACTGACAATTTACGACATGAGAGTTACATTACAACTTTTATTCGCAGTTACTGGAATAACACTATTTGCACCCCTCATTACATAATAGCAGACATAATCTCATAGCCAGTTAGTAACATCAAGATTGTACAATTGTAAGGGATACAAAGATTTTTAGAAGGCACCTGAACTAACAAACATTTTTTGAAATTACTCACCAGAAAGAATCACAATGATGAACTTTTCTCCTCCAGGGATTCTTTAACTGCCTTCAAAAGCCGTGGCATTAACTTCTGGTTAGTAACAATAATGCCAGTGTCAAGGTCAAGGTATCTTCCTCTAGAAAAATCTAAAGGGTTCCCTGCTGCATCAGTAGCTACTCCTCCCGCTTCTGCAAAAGTGAATTTAGAAGGCATTCAAGAAACAAGATGTCGTGCAAACTTTATTGCCTTACGAAATAACATAATCACGAGTTTATCACAGTGCTTAAATCCAGTGTTGTGAATAAAAATGTCCCAAGCTTTCCCTTGGAGAAAAGGCCTTACATGATAAGGGAAGCAGAAAAAGAATGAGGGAAAATGTGAGCTTATCCTCGTGTCAATACGTGAGAAGGTTGGAAGATCATAGGAATGAACTGTCTGTACCTGTTACAACTATGCATCCAGCCGCATGATCCCATATTTTCTCCCGATAACCTTTATGTGGAAAACGCAGATATATGGCCCCATCTCCTCTGGACAGAGCACCATATTTGGCTTGACTATCAATTCTAACTGGTGGTGCTTTAACGCCAAGTTTCTGGAAAATTATTAGATTTTTAACACCATTACAACATATAAATAGAGTAAGCGTTTCCTTCCCCCTACTTTCTTCTTAGGGAAGACAGTACCAAGATTGGGGAAAAGGGACGCAGGGAGATGGGTTGGGTGCATATGTGGGCGCTGCAAAGGGGAACATGTATCATACTCTGGCAATGGTGCTAGTCAAGTCATGCTGTGAGTGAGCTGCTTCATATGATTCAAAGAAGGATGCTTCTTCAGTGTTGTCAATAGCACTGACTTGTACCTACAAAGTGTAAGCCAGGCAAGAGAAGTGCCAGTTATATCAGCAATAGACATCATGTGGGCGAAATCCATTCACAAACTTACCTTCACGACAACTGACTTGCACCTACATAGTGTAAGGCAGGTAAGAGAAGTGCCACTTACATCAGCAATAGACATCATGACATAGAAGTCCATTCATGAACTTACCCTCACTGTTGAAGAACCATCCAGTGATTGCATGTAAGTCCCCGAACCAACGGCAGCATAGAATAAGCAGCCAACTTCACCATGCAAATTTTTCTGACTGCTACCGCTGATGGATTTTAACGGAAGATTTGGACAAGCTAGGACACCTAACACTACTCTGCCTTCATCTAGCAATGCTAAAGCTATTGCATATTGATCTCCTCTTAGAAACCTAAAACAACCCCATAGAAATAATTATCCTGATCATAATGTGAGGAAAATACGTAAGGAAATTTCTTGGCAAGGCCGCAAAAATTGAACATGTTGATTTGGCATTTCTGCTCTTACAGATGAGAAAGAGACTAAAGTAAGGATGTCTCTATTTACTGCCTGTGAAAACACCATCAAGTTGAGCTTGCTTGCTCAGCTCTAAATAGTTGGATCTTGCTTCCAGTGAGAATAGTATTGTTTACAAATTTATCATCCACCTTTTAACATAATATCTATCAATCAGTTGCTCAAATTGGTTGTCTGACATTTCAGGTAAAAGTTCCCAATTTTATTTCATCTCCAAAAGCTCAGTCCAAAATTTGAAGCAAAAACCCCGCTAAAATGATCATTAACATGAAGAGAATTATTAGTCATTGGTTGATCTGAGGAAGCTAGAAGAGAAACATGACTATGATGCATGACAAGGTGTAGTAGTAGTTGGTGGCCTATACGAATGATCTCACAAGATGGAAAAAGGATGAACACAGGGATGGCCAAGTCATTGTTATGTGAAGACAGAAGAACTTATTACATAAACCAAAAATTTATTAAATTGATGAAACAAGTAAAAGAAGGCACATGTTTCAGAGGAACAGCTTCTTGTTTACTTGATATGTTATCATCATTATTTTGCAATCCTTTTATACATCTACTATTGTTGCATAAATTATAAGTATGAAACATAGAGAAACAAATGGATACTGTTGGTATAGCAATTTACATAAAAGAGTCCAAATTTTGTGGATAAGAAGTAACAATTGAAAATCACAAGCAGACCTCTCATTGGCTCCCTAGTGCAAGGTTGTGGATATCAAACACGACCAATGTTATTACTTTGTGCACCAAAGTTTGCAACTAAGAACATGTATCTTGGAGAAATTTTTTTAATTCACATGCATCACGAGTCATAAAGAGACAATTTCATCATTTTGAACACTGAGCACAATTGTGGGCACATCGTCCAAGATAAACGTATGTAACCTGATCACACTGTTCATGTAAAATCCCAAGATGGAAAGCTTACCCTTTAGTACCATCTATAGGGTCCAACACCCAATGTCTTCCCTGGGAACCACCTTCAGATTTGCCACTGTCAATGGCACTGAGCACATCTTCTTGAGATAAGTTGGATACACTGCATGACTCATCACTAGCTAATGTATCACAAACAATTTTTGTTATGCGCTCTCGAGATTCCTTGGCAGCATCTAGTCGAATATCAGCTGAATCCTAGAGGTAATCCATAAAAGTCACTAAATTGAAGCCCATATTCAAATAACAAAACCACAAAAAAGGTTTGTAAGTAAAAGCACCTCCTCTGCCACTAATGAGAAAGGTTTAGAAGGAATCTCCTTTTGCAACACAAGACTGACTACAGCCTGTGAACCTGAAATCCACAAAAATTAGGCGGGAATGAAAATATAAGTAGCAGTAGTGACTTTTGCATCAATTTGTAAGTCAAGCACCCTCATCAACAACATTTTTAAAAAGTCATCCTTAATATATCCAAACAGAAAGAAATCAGTATCTTCCAAGAAGATGGACTATGTAAGATGGCAAACTATTTTAGCAGGTACTACCTGATGGAAATTACAGGTTCCTAGGCAAAGTTGTGTGCCTGAAATAACACTATTAACTTAGTGCTCCAAAAGGTCACTTAAAAATACAAGGGAACACAATGATATGACCAAACTTTCTATTGTGGATAAGTACTTTACAGTTGTCTTACAATTCTAGACAATAACTTTAACCAATTGCTTTGAAATTGAGCTAATGCGTGAAAAAGTACTTACTGCAGTTGAACAAAAGTGAACTGTTTATCGTTGGACTATCAAGGTGCGGGCATACTAGACAGCAGGGAATTTTAGTCGACCAAAAGCATGGACTTCCATGCATGTTTGATCCACCCAACAAATACCATTTTCGTGTGTGATTAGGATTCCCATTCAGAATAATAACCATTAAAAATATTATCTCAAATGATAGGAAGTAATATGTATTAAAATGACTACAGACCATAATCAGCAACTGTGACAGGACTCTCATCAGATTTTGACTGCACATCCGATCGCACAAGAGCCTTCTGCACCTTCTGAGGAACCAGAAGGGAAATTGATAAACGTAGCTTAATAAACAAGAGCAGAAAATTCTATGTAAATAGAACATGGTCCTCTGACTACCAATGTGAAAAAATATGATAAATGGTAGTAATATCGCAACGATCAAGATTGTAAACTGCATGAGTTAATCAGAAACATATATAATCATCTATAGTCATTCGGAAGCAAAAAGCATTGACAGTAGTATTAGCACAGTGTGTGATATCAAACTATTTTCTTATGGTTTAAAGGTGACTGCGATCACATTACATTTGTTTGAAGACCATCACAACACACTTAATGAAAATCAGGTCCTTTCAAAGACTCTAAATCTTGTGAAGATAACCAAAAAACATGTAATGCAATTGTAGCACACAGAATTAGAAGAAAACAAAGACATATGATTTGGTTCGAGCCCAGATGGCTTTTGTGCTAAAGAATAAACCAGTACGACCAAAGCAAAGCAATAATGGCAAACAAAGCATCAGAGAAGCTAAAATGGACGATTAACTAAGAGCAAAGAAAAAAACAGTCCTGTGAACATAAACAGCAACCGCAAATAACAAGGGTTTTCAATCAAGATTAAAACTTTTGCTTCTGGGTCACTTTCAAATTAAGATTTAAAGCTAAGATCTCACCACACACGGACAAGAAAAAAAGTATTACTCATAATGCAGATCCGTTTCTTAGAACAAGACCATGACGAGTAAATGAACTACCAAAAATTGAATACTTGTACTTAATAAAACTGTTGATGAGAGATGGAGACTGCCTGGCAGAGACGGGCAGCCAAGGAAGCGGCCTTTTTGGCGGCAGCGAGCTCCTTGTCGTAAGAAGACATTGAAGAAACAATCTTGACAGAGTAAGAAGAAGAAAGGGTCTTGTTCTTGGAGGAGAAGAGAGGAAATAGAAGATGTGTTTTGATTTGGGGTTTCAATGTGCATAAGCCACAATTGACAGAAATCATCTCTTGTATTGCTTATGATCTCCAATTCCCTAATCACATCGATCTGCTCGTGCAACCCACACCATTTGATGTGTACTAATATTTTTATTTGTTAAGAGGGATGGACAATTTTGAATTTACTGAATTTTAAATTGAAATTTATTTAAATTAAAATAATATAATTTTATTTAATAATTAAACAAAATTATTTTAGTCATAATGTAAATGTAAAGAATTGCTTCATAACTTGGACTTATGAACTTATGATCAAAAGGACCAACCTCATTAT
>JANIHZ010000208.1:66249024-66259258 GCA_027478365.1 Erythroxylum rufum | reverse complement strand
AAAATATTTAAATAATATTTTTTACCATTAAAATTTTGTGTAATATTAAAATAAAAATAAAAAAAAGCAGAAAAGAACATGCACCCGTGAATGGCGCCTTCTTTCACCACCTTTCGTGATCAAGAGAAAGTCTCCATTTTTTTTTTTGTTCTTTCTTCTTTAGTAAGAAAGTCGTCTTCTTCTTGCAGTTTTCAATATTCATCTTTTTTAACTCCAATCCTCTGCAAGTGGTAACGTTTCTTGTTCAACTTTCTCCTCCAATGGAAAATCTGATACCGTTAACGTGTCCTTGTCTCATTGGAAATTGACCCTTATTATCCCGACAATCACACCTAGCAAAACGGATTCTTGTTCTCTTTCTTGCGATTCTCGACCCTTTTTTGTTTCCGGGACATGACGCGAACCTTCTCCGTTCACACCTTAATCCGTTGACCTAAGAAATGAATAATCTTCGATACCCTTCAGGCATCTTTCGAAGTTGGTTCTTTTGATCGCGTTTCATAAAGATTGCATCTTTAGGAGTTTGTTTCTTTGTTTTGATCGAACTGTCTGTCATGCATGGATTGCGAGAAACAGAACTTGGGTGGTTCTGTGACGAGGTTGTCTTGGTCTCCGCTTCTTTTCTTGATCACCCTTGTAGCGCTCTTGTCGCTTCAACTCACGACCACAACGTTTGACCCGACGCGGTTGTTATGGGGCAGGTCTTCGGAGGCCGATGTTTCCGGTGGTGAAGTTAGAAAAAGCTGCGTCAGGTTCTACGGAGGGTTGCCTGAGAGAAAAGTTGTCATGTCGGTAGAGGATTTTGGTGGGGTCGGTGACGGCACGACGTCGAATACGGAGGTGTTTCGGAGAGCGGTCCGACACATGCAACAGTTCGGTGGCGGGGGAGGGTCGCAGCTGAATGTGCCCAAAGGCCGGTGGCTCACCGGGAGTTTTAATTTAACCAGTAATTTCACATTATTCCTTGAGGAAGGTGCAGTTATTTTAGGTTCTCAGGTCAGTATCGGATTTGATTCCTTTTTCCTATATTTGTCTCTTCTTCTCTAGACATGACTGTGTTTAAAGACGCCATTTTTGGTTCTTTTGGTTCATAATCTGATATTAAAAGTTTAGAACTTTATCCAGTAAAGGTCCTTCCACCAAGCCATAAAGAGCAATGAGGTTGGTCTTTGTTGGGAAAGGAAAGGAAATGGAAAAGTTTGAGAGCCTCTTAATAGGGATACACATCCATATATTTTTCATAGGATTGTAATATTTAGTGTCACAAAATGAAGGTTGTGATGTATTTGAGAATTTACAGTTTTGTCCGGTAACATAAACCACAAAAGACTTGGCAACTTTTGTTAAATTTGCTGGCCTCTTGTGAGTGAATTCTTCAGTCTAATGTGGTTGAATGGCAGGACCCTAAGGAGTGGCCTCTAGTGGAGCCATTGCTTTCTTATGGAAGAGGGAGGGAGAGATTAGGGGCAAGGCATATCAGCCTTATCCATGGAAATGGTCTAACTGATGTTGTCATCACAGGTATTTTTGGCCTCTCATCTTGATTCTAAGAGTCATGCCTATTATGTCCACAAGTTTCTGATTATTTGCTAAAAGTTTATGGGAAGAATTCGTCACATAGATTAAAATTATTAACTTTCAATACTACATTTTGGAGTTGTGAATAGACAAAAAACTCGATTTGTATGGTAACTGGACAATATAAGGAGATAAATGATAGTTTTCAAAGTATAAGAATTGAGATAAAAAGAATCGGATCACACTAATGACTTTGTCTCTTACATATATTCATTCCTCTTACATTTGTACTGGTATATATTCATTCCTCTTTTAGCTAGCCTCCTTTATATAAACAACAACAATAAAAACGTCTCAGTAGGAATCTTGGTGAGATGCGGGGTCTGGGAGCTAGCTTCCTTTTGTACGATTCCTTTATATTAAGATAGCTTCTGTATATGGAAGTAGGAAAGAGGCATCTCCATTTTTAATTTTTCAAGCAGAAACCACATGTCATTGGTTGTATAGCCTTCATATATTTTACTATAGTTGACCTACAGAGAGTTTCATTATAAGCCTCCTAATTCATATCATGTTTCTATTGTTCTGATGGTTGGTATGAAATTAATATATCAATGTTCTTCCTAGGTCCGAACTGGAACTGCAATTGTGGATCACAATTTAAAATTCATGCTATTAATAATTCAAGAACATAGATCAGATTCTATTCTTTTTGCAGGAAAAAATGGAACAATCGATGGTCAAGGGAGGATGTGGTGGGAGTTATGGTGGAACAGAACATTGGACCACACGAGAGGCCATCTCGTAGAACTGATAAACTCCCGGAACATTTTTATCTCAAACCTCACCTTCCGCAATTCTCCTTTCTGGACTATACATCCTGTTTACTGCAGGTTTCTCCTCCATCTTTATCCTTTCCAAAAGCTTTTGCAGTAAATCAATTTTCTGGTTGGAAAGTTTAAGATGTCTCTTTAAAACAAGTCAGGGCCTTGCATCATTCCAAGTTTAATCAACTTATGAACATTGTTTCTCAGAAATGGTTTCACGAAACTGTGTCTTGTTTTAACATTCTCAAATCACATTATTTTATGCCAATGAACTCTGTGCTTTGTTCCAGTAATGTTGTTGTTAAAGACATGACAATCTTGGCTCCGTTGAATGCTCCAAACACTGATGGTATAGATCCAGGTACCTGTTTAATCTTTCCATCTGCTTCTCTTGTTCTTTCAATACTAAAGTTCAATGAAGCAAGAATTACAAGTTAGATTAATGTTTATATGCAGATTCAAGCACCAATGTATGTATCGAAGACTGTTACATTGAAAGTGGGGATGATCTTGTGGCAGTGAAGAGTGGTTGGGACCAATATGGTATTAAAATGGCTCGTCCAAGCTCTAACGTCATAGTGAGAAGAGTTTCAGGCACCACCCCGACTTGTTCGGGAGTTGGAATCGGTAGCGAGATGTCTGGAGGAGTATTTAATGTAACTGTTGAAGATATGCATGTTTGGGATTCAGCTGCTGGAGTTAGAATAAAAACTGATAAAGGAAGAGGAGGATATATAGCAAATATCACAATAACAAACATAAGAATGGAGAGAGTCAAGATTCCTTTGAGGTTCAGCAGAGGCGCTAACGATCACCCCGATGAATATTGGGATCCAAATGCAGTTCCAAACGTGAAGGGTATTTTCTTTAGTAATGTGGTTAGTCTGAATTCATCAAAAGCCCCATCAATCCAGGGAATAGAGGAATCGCCATTTGCTTGTATATGCATGAAGAACATTAGCCTACTGGGCCTGCAGTCATCCGCAGCATGGCATTGTGAATTCGTCTCCGGATTTGCGGAAAATGTATCTCCAATGCCATGTCCGGAATTAAAGAACAATGTATCTTCATCCTGTTGAGGAATTTGGTCACAGGGATTTGGAATTTGCCGCATCTTCAAAGGATCACTCCAGTTGCTTCCAGTTTAACAGATCAAACTGAAGCCAATTTAATGTAGAAGGACCTGATCAGAATTGAGAGTTGCATTATATATTTCTGCACCAAGAAGGCCATTCTTTGCAGTTTCAAGACTGATATCTTTGACAGATATTGACTGCCTTGTGGAGCTTTCACATGCCTTCAGGGCATCGACCTTCTGCTTGGAGAATTTCCTTACCCTGATATGTTGGCTTGGGAGTTTCAATTATCTTTGAATGTAAAGCAGGAGATTGGAGAAAGAAAAGTCAGATTACCATCTGGAATTGTTATGTTTGAGTTCTTCATTTTATATGCAATTCACCGCATATTCTGTTCATCCTACTGGCACCTGAATTGAAGACTTTATTGTCAGAACTCTTGCATGGCCAGGAATGCTTGATATTGGTGAAGTGCACATTGGATAAATCGCTTTTCTTTGGGTGCGTATAAATCATCGATCGAGTGTACGTAATAGCATGCAACTTCTTGGATTAGAAGGCTTTCTGGGAGGCGAACTTCAACATTTATACTTTAGAATCAACTCGGAACACATTCCTCCAGATGGTGAAACCGATTCATAGGAGGGCATAGCTTCAAGAAATTAATGATCTATTGATAAAAACCTGCAATCCCATTAGCTTGTTAACTATAAATGTTCATTTCTCTGTTGGGTGAAATAACTTTTGGCAATATCCTGATAATGTTATTACTTTTCACGAAACTGGTTCTCAATCTGCAGCAGGTTTCTTACTTTGTTTCACATGTTATTACTCAATGGCACAAAGTAATTCGAGCATCAGAAGAATCAAGAGATAGATGGAGAGGATTGATACACCAAGAAATTAGATATAATCAGAAGCCAATTCCATTGGAACACAGATACAGGTTTTGAAAGATTAGACACTGGAAGAGATAAAAGTTGCCCATTTCACCATTTCCAGAAAACATTGGAACCGCACTTGTATTTGTCCTTCCCTTCGCATTCCAAAGCCAAATCTTCAGATAAGAATGGAACTCTCTGTAACAATCAAAGCAAAATCCATGAAGTTTTTCAACAAAACCAACAAAATCAACTTGACTAAAACTTGTATTGTGTAATAAAGTCTGAACCTTTTGCTTGGCAAGATCTTGGCAACCAGTAAAGTTCTCAGGGAACTTGCAGGATCCAAATTCAACTGTATATGCTCTGGCAAAGTTTGCACCACTTGTGGCCAATCTCTTCTTGTCATTCAATTCCTACCAAACCAGCAATCCACATTTGATTTAAAAGAATCAAGGAAATAAAGAAACATGAACTGTACAGATTGATTACCTTGTTGGCTTTGCTTTTTTCAAGGTAATCTTCAATGACCCCAGCATTAGCAGAAGCTGAAGTGAAAAGGGTGACTGCAAGATAAAGCATAGCTGCTCTCCTTCCTTCATTTCCCTTGGATTCTTTACTCACTTGGGCTCTGATCACTGGCAACTTAGGACCAGACACAACAGGAGATGCCACTGAAGGTATTGAAACAATCTTTGCATTGAGCTCTGATGATCCAGTCCCTGAGATGGCATAGTTGCAAGCCAAAACACTGGAGTTCATAGCTGCCATTGATCCAAGTAATTGTTTAATTTTCCTGCCTTTTCTTTCCTCAGTAAACCTGGGACTAATGGTAAAGACTAACGAGAGCGTGGTCAGTGAGTATAGCGAAGGAGATGATGTGGAAGATGGATTGATTGTGTTGGATAAGGACTTGTGGTTGGGGTGTGGATAAGGTAAGATTGCTTCACTCCTATTGGCAAATTATGTTGGTTCTTGCTTGTTTTGGGCAGTTCTGGCGTGTGGTGTGTTGGGGTTTTGGACCCACTTTGAAATCAAAGTGTGTTCATGGTATACATTTAGAGGTTTGGTATTATTATTGTTTTTTTTTAAAATCTTGGAATTACTATTTCTTTTGCATATATTAAATTAACCACAATATTAATAATTTACTCATCAAATAGTGTGACTAAATTTATATTACAAGACTCAATCTTGTCGCCGATATGAATATTTTTCCAAGTTGTCAAGGAGGTGATGACCATTTAATAAGAAAATATTCAGACAAGAAGGTGAAGAAACAAGCTACTTTGTTTGAACATTACACAATCCAAGTCCTTGGAGAAAAACTGAATTTTTGATAAATGAGGAGCATAGGCTTATGTACATACAGTACAACAACTATATAATGAAAATAATGAACCAATATACTGAAAAAAATGCCTTTTAGTTTGAAGCAGATTCAGGAGGGCCACCTGAATGCGAATGAAAATATTATTCAGCTCTGAATCCAATTTTCACAGCATCCCTCCCAGCAATTTTCAGAGTTAGATATGACCTTGACTAAAAAGGGCACCCATTTTGGTGAACACTATATTCATCTTTGGTCAAAAGAACTAAGATCAGGATTCAGGAGACTTAACATTGGCGGAAGTTGGATGATGAACAACTTCGCAGGTTCAGGGACTCTAAATCAGTGAAAAAAATCCTAAACCTGAAACAGTTCAAGCTACCATGTCAATCTTGACAACCTTTTACGCTTCCTACTTTTGCATGCAACAGTGTTCTTTGAACCACTCCTGGAAGTAGATGGAAGAACCTGAATTGATGACGGTATGCCAACTGATGTTCTGCCTTTCTTACACATCCATTTCAGTGCCATCGTATTATTCACCACTGTCCCTATATCTGTTGAACTATTCAGTTCAACAATTTGTTTAATCTGATCAAGCATCTGATGAGTCCAAGCCATCGACAAATCTAAAGACATCGAATCATCCATTGGTTTTCTCCATAGATCGGTTAATATCGCTTTATACGACTGGAACGACATGGAAGGCTGAGAATGTTGCCGCTGGTCACAGAGCATATTGACTTTAATGACATGCTTGCAAATGTTACCTTGCAATGACCATGAGCAATCACAGAAAGCAAATTCCGAACCGGGATTCCATACCATATGTGTCAAATTGCTGTCTTTTTTACTCTGGACTTTAGCAAAGATGTGATCCTTATCATCAAAGGTGACAGCCAAATCTGGAATTTGCACTGCACGGTGCCAAGATGTAGAAGCTATATATTCCTCCTTAACATTTTGAAAAGAATCACTTTCGTCTGCATACCGATCAAGCCAGTAACTTGAATGCAATTCAGTTGTTAGTTTATGCACTAACCAATCGACTCTCTGGAGGGCACCAAGATGTGAATCATCAAATAGCTTTGCCTTCAGCTTTACATGATAGGCTTCTATAGCACCTGATGCTTCTTGGCTTGCAAGTGGAAGACTACCGATTGTTGAAAGCCACATTTCTGTTAAAGAAGTAACATATACACAAACTATTAGAAATGAAATATTCCGTGACTTGACAAGATGCAAGTATGGATGTCTACTATTACAACCCAAGAGAAAAGAGGACTAACCAAGCTTGGGCATCCAAGTGGCTCTAAAATATTCCATAAATGAAGTTTGATCAACAAAATCACGAGTTAATTCTTGCAATGCAGCTGAGGTATCAACTCCGCGCCATATGCTGTACACTATATCTCCCAGACACTTGAAAACTTCCCGCTCAACTTCAAGATTATCACATCTTTTCACAATATTTTTCAGCCATGATCTACGAATTCGCCAAAGGGAAAACAACACAGGGCAACCAAATGTATCCCTGTAGAGCAAGTAAAAGTCAGATGTAAGAACACACTCCATAGTTACACATCTTTAACTCAAAACTAAATTCCAAGCAAGTCTATGTATGCCTTATAGGATCAATCTCTGCTGCAGCATCATCGACAAGGAAACCACTGATTCTCCATCCAGGCTCCACACTTGAAGCCCGATCAAGTAGAGACTTCATCCACTTAGTGACGTCTGGCTTTGCAAAGCTGCGTGTTATGACCCAAGCAACAGGGAGAGCATGATGCCTTGAATCAAATACAAGAAGTGTGGACAATGGGTACTGCAATCACAAAAGATAATGATGTTAGGTTCTATTAAATATGATTTTAAAAGGCATTTATAAGTGGGAATTAGCAAACATGTACCTTCAATCTCTTAATGCCAAATGTTGAATCAGCTGCCATGAGACTGTGATGCCCAAAACGAATCATTTGCTGCAACTGCCACTCTGTTTGAATGCCTAGAATAAAAGGGTCCTCTTCTGAAGAATCCTGATAAAAGAAAATGGATTTCTTGTTGCGCTCAACCCACATCCTGATGCTTGCTTGATCATCCAAATCCAACTCATGGGTGGATCGTTTTATAATCATCCCAAGTTTTTGAACATATTGTGAAGCAAGGCTACTAACTTTGGCATCAGAACCACAATATCTTTGGATCCCCTCAATGTGTTTTTCTAGCACATTCTCCTCAGGAATTCCAAGATAGATCATAGACATTGTTTGCTGTTGAATTTCATTGCAGATGTATGGAATTTTCTTGGCCCCGGGGCCAATGGCATCTCGGTCAAGGGGGCCATGGCAGACAAAACCAGACTTGTTTACATGACGCCTGTCATTGTATATAAGAAGAGCAAGGGAAGGACGAGCATATAGACGCTTCACTACAAAATGGCAGGTACATCCACGCATGGATTGAGGCCTAGCAGCACGATTTCGGGTGTTAAGTCGATATCTTCGACTGGGTAATATTTCTCCACCTTCCCCGTAGTTTTCAGGACCAAATGAACACCAATACCTTAACAAAGTGATTAGAGAATCTTAGTTTAAGCACAAAACTCTGGTAAACGATCGATAACTGTAGTAAAGATAAGATAAATATCCATCTAAAAAGATCAAATGATAAATTAAACAACTGATTTAACAGTTGGAAAAAATAAATTTATTTGAAGAATGGGTACAGACAGAAATAACATTAAATGTTAGGATCCATTTATAAAATTGTGCTTAATCAAGACTATAGAATTGATGACAAGGCATACTAATATAAACTATGTTCTTTATCATCTTCTTCTTTTTCTTTATATCATTTATTGCATCTCTAGTGACCACTCTCCACTTTAAACATGAGATTTATATAAGAAATGATGATGATAATCATACAAGTACAAGCATGCAAAAAAGCGTCGACTACCATTGAGAAAAAAACTGTCGTATATTTAGAGCCTTACAGCTTGTACTCCAAATAGTCATCATCCTTGTATTCCTTCAAGCTGCCAAACGATCTTTTTCTTCCCCTTTCAATATGAAACCTAGTTGGGCATTCCACATTAGAGCACTCCCCAATAATAAATGTGTCAACTCGTTCATACGAAATGATTGCTATATCGTCATGGTATTCAGCTGTGCCAAACTTGGTCCAAGTTAAATCAGCAGAAGAGAACTCCTCCAGTGGAGGATCTTGCACAGGGACATCACCTAAAGATTCAATTATGTCCATCCTCACTGTATCACAGCTACTTGTTATCCCATCAAAATCATCTCAAATTTACAGGCATGTTGTACCTGCAGCAAATTCTTCACATAAGGATTACAACCACAAAACAGAACAGAAGTCCTCCGAAAGAAAGAAGCAGAATGCAGAGTGTCATAAACTTAAACTAAACATCAGCTGCAAGCTTCTCACCTGTTTTAGTGAACACTAAAAGAGCAGAAACAATCGAAAGCAAATCAAATATCAAAAGCTGAACTTCACAGCCATAATCAAAGAGCAAAAAGAACTAAAAGAAAAGCTTAACACACTCGAGACTCGAATTAGAAGGTGCCCACAAACTAAACGCATCATTTCGGGTACATCTTATGAATCAAAATGCATTCTTTAAATTAAATTTCTTAGCTTTTGGCACAGACAAACATGTATGTCCATCTCAACATCAAAGGCAATTCAACAAAAGCTTAACAGAAGTATAGGCAGAAACTTGGGCAAGATTGAGCCCATACTTAAGAGACGGAGCAAGGCGACGGAAACGGCGAAGTTGGCGGCGGCAGTGACGACCAAAAACAGGTGACAGCAAAGAGGGAACTACATTAGGAGATTTTTTTTTTATATAAGCTAAAGAGTTACGCTTACACATTCCATCCGATTCAAGCCCAAACGGCGTCGATTTAGCCATCACCGTTTTCCCAACGTTTAATTAATTAATTAAAGTTTTTCTGTTCTTAAATTATTTTTGGTTAAAATCTAAAAATTTTATAATTATCTTCAAAAAAAAAAGAGCATTATTAACATGTAATTAGTAATTAGTTGATAGTAAATAAGGGAGATGTTTAAATTAAATATTGTGTTAGAGTTAAAATTTTTGTAATTATTTTAGTTTAGTTGTAACTTATTATTGTTTTGAATTTATTCTTAAAATTAATAATTTGAGTAAAATCGAAATTGCCTTACAATAACATAAATAATTAATCTAGAAGTATTTATTAAATAGTTTTTAAGGTGTGGATTGCAAAAAAGAAAAAGGAAAAATATGAATCAATTGAAAAAAAGTGAATTTTAAACATTTATGAAGGAGAAAACAAAATTCATAAATTGGACTTTTAACTTCTATTCTTAGGAGGCAAAACAATTAATTAGCTAACCATGTTGAGTTAAATAATATTTTCATGCTTATATAATAACTTTTCATACTTATATATATTGTCATATATACATAATAGTCAATATTTGAAAAAATAATGAAAAATAGTATTAATGATGAAGATTTGATTTTTATTTTGTAAATAATTTTATATTTAATTCGAAGTTAAATTATATACAAATTATTGAATTTCAATAATT
>JANIHZ010000208.1:65978793-65992492 GCA_027478365.1 Erythroxylum rufum | reverse complement strand
ATTGACATCAAATTAATCGGGGTATGTTCACAATTATGTTTATTATGCTAGTCCATAATTATGATAAAAGACTATCATTTCTCGCCCACATCCAAAAATCAATCAACTAATTATAAGAATGGCAACACCAAGATGGAATGCTCATTTACTACTGCAAATACCCAAAGAGCAAAAACGATGCTGGAGACACACACGTACACCCCCTTCCAATTTCACACTCTGCACTACTGCCACCAATGTATGTTACGTAATTCACTCAAAATTAATCCTACATTTGCTCCCCACTACTCCGATGGGTCTTTACACATGCACAATCTCCAGATCTCACGCAACTCACTTCTGCACACACATAGATGTGATCTATATATACTCCAATTCAAGATAAGAGTTCTATCACACTTAAACTATTATCTCAAAAATTCTAGTCGAACAAGAATTGTTATTTAGTCACACCACAAACCAGTTGTTGTTACTCAATTAAATTCAATTAACTTGGATTTGAATTTTAAACTCATCATCATTATCTTATATGTCCAATTATCAAAAAAATCACAAAACAAATAATAAAATATATACCATATAACTTAACATTAAGCTTTGCTCCTCTTGTTTTCTGTTTACGTTGTCTCACAGCTTTCATCGAACACTTTGCTTCTTGAAAGCGAATTGGATGCTTCCGTGAGTATGGATTTTCATCGAACACTTTGCTTATTGTTGAACGAAGTGGTAAACAGAATTGGATGCTTCTGTAACTCAGAGGAATCTTTGAATGAAAAGAAATCAACTATGGTGATTGAGATGATAAAAGCAAAAAAAGAAGTGATCTTTATGAGCATGTGTCAAGAAATGGTGTCTCTTCCGCTTTAAGCAAGGACTCCAAGTGTCCAACGAAAAAGCAAGCCCTCTGGGCATTTCGATTGGCATCTTCCCTAACTTTCCCAAGAAAGCGAGAGAGATTAAAGGAAAATTGACAGCGAATAAGAGTTTTAGTTTTTGCTGTTCCTAATCATTTTCCCTCCCAAAGCTTCTGCAGAACGGAAACCTTAAGAGGCAAAAAATAGAAAACTGAATTGTGGTAATTCTGATTGTCTCCGTGTGTATTTATCTTCAAGTCCTTGCAACCGACTTAGTGACGTCCAATGGTTCAATGACCAATGATTAGGCTTTACTAGATAGACGTCATCTTTATGAACAATTTTATTCTTGAATAATATTTGTTTATATTTTATGTAATATTTAACTATTCTGCAAATCTATATGAAGTTTCTTTAATAATATATAAATATTATAATTTCAGTTTTTAAATAAGAAATTAAGAATCTATTTTTGAGTCATTGAATCACTACATATGGGAAATTTGTTTCGAAGTGTGTGTACATATTCCATCACAAAGGATTAATTATGCTATTTTCTTTTAGACTTTTGATCTCTTTACTTCTTTGGAATATTATTTAATTATTGTATAACTTTTTTTTATTACAGTTTATATTTATATATATGAAATAATGTTGTGCTAAGACTTGAAAGTTTTAATAAGTATACATGATATGATAATTGAAAATTTAAAATAAAAATATCAAATTACCAAAATTTTGATAGATTAAAGCAAGTTAAGAACAAATGTTTCTTCAAATAGATTATCTAAACCTATGAAAAATAACAAAAAGTGGTATCACTATAAGAAATGATATTGGAGTTAATAAAAGTTATGTTTTTACAAATGGTAATTAAGTTACAATTTGATCCAATTCAATTTAACCGAATTTTGGGTCAAAATTATATATTTTTTAATTTTCGAGTTTCAACTTGATTCTAAAAGTTAAAAAAATAATAATGTCATTTTGAATAAAACGATGTCACTTTTTATTTTTTATTTTTAAAAATTAAAAGTTAGACCAGACTAGGCTACGAAATACACAGATTCGATCAAACTCAAATGAGTACTTTATACTTAATTAAACCTCAAGACAACCTCAGGTTCAGGAAATTTTTTTTGACCGTAACTCAAGTGTGGAAAGGCTTGACATGCTCACCCCCAACTATTACCAAGACTAATGCTTTCAACAACTATTCCTTACTTAGGAAATGAATTAGCACTAGTACTATTTCTGTATTTTTGAAGTACATGTCCATTTCATTAAATAGGAAAGGAAAGAAATAAAGAAGACGAGAGAAATATGAAATGAGGGCTTAAAAATTTCTATCAATTGCAGTAATGCACTGATTATTTCATAACAGAAAAGTGGCACAAACCCTTCTTGTGAAATGTTAAAAAGTCAATCTGTTGTGGATGCCTTCGTTGGGAGAGTTTATACCAGAAAAGGAGGACAACGTCAGAGTTGATGTTCTTTTATTTTCGGTTTAGTGTTTCTATTCCATAGGTAGTTTAGTGATATAGGAATTATATTATTAATAAGACTGATCCTTATTCAAAGGAACAACATAGTTAGGTATTCGATAGATACAAGACTCCTATTTATGTAATAAGACTAATCCTTATTTAAGAGGACAAAAGCTAAATAAAAGTTCAGTTCAGAGTTTAATCAAAACAGAGATTAGAGTTCTCTCTCATCGAACTCTAAGGTGTCAGTCTCCCTTGAATGAGTCTGAAATTCTATTCAAAATAGGTCGACCAAAGAATCGCAACAAAGGAAAGAGAGTTGAGTTTGATTTTCCGATCAACCGCCCAATAACTCGATCCTATTCTCAGAGACATAACAATTTGGTATCAGAGCCAAACACAATGGGCGATGATATACGAGCATTGCTTCAAGAAGAGAGGGCTGTTACGGAATCAATCGTGGAGGCTAAATTTTCGGATTTGAAGGACCGTTTGGAGAGTCACTTAAAACACATAACTCAACAGTTTCAAGATCAGATGCAAAATCTGGTTTCTAATTTGAGCAAGACCACGATTGGGGATGGAGAGACCTACAGCAATACGGTGAGACCAAGCCCGATACCTTCACCGACGATGGCAGGAACAAGCGCAAGACCACCAGAAAGAGTTTCCGCAACTGGAGGAGCTGTTCCACGATTCACAAAGCTGGATTTCCCTACTTTTGATGGCTCAGAGGACCCATTAATTTGGCTCCATCGTTGTGAGCAATTTTTTGAAAACCAGCACACTAACGACATGGACAAGGTGAGTTTGGCAGCCTTTCACATGTTGGGAGAAGCACAATTTTTCTACTATCAATTGAAATTGGAAGGGCGCATAACAAGTTGGCATGACTTCCGTAACCAATGTTCACTTCGATTTGGCCCACCAGAAGGGAGTAACCCATTAGGTGACTTAGTGAGTTTACGGCAAACTGGAAGCATAGAACTATATCAGCGGCAGTTTCAAGAGAAGCTAGCAAGGGCTAGTCAATTCATTCGGGCAGATCAACACGTGAGCTTATTCATGGCTGGCCTAGATGTCTCCATTCGACTGGACGTCCAACTACACAAACCTACTGATTTAGCTACAGCCATGAGCCTTGCTAGAGCCTTTGAACAGAAACAACAGCTACTACATGTTGGCAATACCCGAAGATGGCAAGGGCAGATGACTCGCGCAGGATTTGGTTCCTCAAACTCACAACCAATCAACGCCCAGAAAAATCATGTGACTTCTGCCGCTATGGGTCCCTCCACAACCCCAAAACACACTCCTTTTATCAGGCGGTTAAGTAGAGCTGAGATGGCAGAACGTCGTTCAAAAGGGTTATGTTATAATTGTGACGAACCCTATTCAACAAGTCACCAATGCGCAAAATTATTCTGGCTAGAACTGAGTGATATTGCAGCGGACGTGCCTACAGAAATCAGTGAAGAACCCGGAGGAGAACCGGAAATTTCGTTACATGCGATTACGGGCCAGACACACGCCAGGACAATGCGACTACAGGCCATCATGAGCGGACAGCCTTTGCTGAGTTTGGTGGATTCGGGAAGTACTCACAATTTCATTAGTGAGACAGCGGCGCGTCGACTCGCCCTTCGCGTAACGCTTTTACCCAATACCAGTGTGTCCGTTGCTAACGGAGAGAAAGTCAGGAGTCAAGGGGTTTGTTCTCATCTCACCTTTTCTATTGATGCACACGAATTTGCAGCTGATTTCTATGTTATCCCATTGGATGGTTTTGATATTGTCTTGGGAATCAAGTGGTTACAAGAATTGGGACCTATTGTTTGGGATTTTGCGGCGCTCACAATGAAGTTCACAGTGGAGGAGAGATCGATTATTCTTCACGGACAGCAGGCATACGTTGGGAAAAACTTGCATTCACTCGGTGATCCCTCCACATCTGAGACTCTTTTGGCACAACTCTTGCTCGACTTTGATGATTTGTTTCAAGAACCCATGGGTTTACCGCCCCTTCGTCAATGTGATCATCGCATCTGTTTGTTGCCTGGGTCTACTCCAATAGTCGTGAGGCCATACAGATATCCCCATTTACAAAAAGACGAAATTGAACGGCAATGTTCTCAGATGATTCAACAGGGGATCATTCGACCTAGCAAGTCTCCTTTCTCTTCACCAGTTTTGTTAGTTCCGAAGCAAGATGGCACTTGGCGTCTTTGTGTGGATTTTAGAGAATTGAACGCCAGCACGGTCAAAGATAAATTTCCCATTCCGGTAGTTGACGAACTTCTTGACGAACTTCATGGCGCACAATACTTCACTAAGCTGGATTTGCGGTCCGGATATTACCAAGTGCGCATGTTTCCTTCAGATGTCGAGAAAACGGCTTTCCGTACCCATCATGGCCACTTTGAGTTCCTCGTTATGCCGTTTGGATTGACAAATGCACCCTCCACTTTTCAATCCCTCATGAACGAGGTGTTTCACGCCCAATTGCGCCGCTTTGTGCTCGTTTTCTTCGATGACATTCTCATTTACAGCCACACCTTGAAGGATCATCTATCACATCTGCGCACCGTCTTTGCCTTACTTCGCGCTCATCAACTTTACTTAAAGCGCTCTAAATGCTCCTTTGCATCTGCACAGGTGGTGTATTTGGGACATGTAATCTCCGCAGCAGGTGTGGAAGTGGATAGGAGTAAAGTTCAAGCTATCTTAGACTGGCCACAACCACAGTCTCTTACTTCTCTCCGTGGGTTTCTAGGCTTGGCAGGTTACTACCGTAAATTCATTCAGAATTATGGCGTCTTGGCTGTACCTTTAACCAGTTTACTTAAAAAGCACTCTTTCCAGTGGAACGACTTGGCTTCAACAGCCTTTGAGGACCTCAAACGTGCCTTGTCAACAGCTCCCGTGTTGCAATTGCCTAAATTCGGCGTCGAATTTGTGATCGAATGTGATGCGTCTGGCGAAGGTATTGGCGCTGTTTTACATCAGGAAGGACACCCTATAGCCTTTTTCAGTCGTCCGTTGGCTGCCCATCATAAAAAGTTGGCCGCGTATGAGAGGGAGCTTATTGGCTTAGCTAAATCGGTCCAACATTGGAGACCGTATCTATGGGGACAATCTTTCCTCATTCGAACGGATCATTATAGTTTAAAGTATCTGCTTGAGCAGCGCCTGATTACACCACCACAGCAACATTGGCTCAGCAAGTTGATGGGGTTTGATTTTAGAGTGGAATATCGTGCAGGCCATCTCAACAAAGTCGCCGATGCCTTATCACGACAATCACCAACAGATATGCTGATCTGTGCAATCAGTCAACCACGAGTTTTATTACTGGAGAACATTCGGGAAGAAGCAAAAGGGGCTGACGCTTTAAAGGCGCTTTATGCGCAGGCGACAAAGGGTGAATTAGGCTCAGATTGGGCTGTGTCCGATGAGCTACTACTATACAAAGGCCGCATTTATCTTCTGCCCACATTTGGGGTGATTTCCACCATTTTATCTGTATATCACGATGGTACACATGAAGGTATCCAGAAGACCTTACACCGAATACGGGGAGATTTTTACTGGAAAGGTATGAAGACGGATGTGGCTGCTTATGTATCTGTTTGCCCCACGTGTCAACGCAACAAGACCGAGCATTTAAGCCCTGCTGGCTTGCTTCAACCGCTGCAACTTCCGGTGCAGATTTAGTCTGATATATCGATGGATTTTGTGGATGGGTTACCGAAATCATGGGGTAAATCAGTTTTGATGGTTGTGGTGGATCGCTTTTCTAAATACGCTCATTTTATCCCTCTCGCTCACCCTTATACAGCAGTTCGTGTGGCCCAAGTGTTCAATGAGCAAATCGTCCGTTTACATGGCCTACCGGAAACTATTACTTGTGATAGAGATGCCGTCTTCACTAGTGCATTTTGGAAGGAGCTTTTTCGTTTGCAAGGTACGAAACTTCAATTTTCTACAGCGTACCACCCTCAGACCGATGGTCAAACAGAAGTCGTCAATCGCACGGTTGAAATGTATCTTCGCTGTTTTGTGGGAGATTTCCCAAAAAAATGGGTCGCTTGGATATCATGGGCAGAGTATTGTTATAATACTTCTTTCCATTCCGCTCTTCAAACCACTCCTTTTAAGGTGGTCTACGGCCGTGACCCACCTCGTCTGCTATCTTACATAGCGGGTTCTTCTCGGGTCGACGCGGTTGACAATGCCTTGGTAGATCGAGACACGGCTTTACAGGAAATTCGGGCACGTTTATCTCAAGCCCAACAGCGCATGAAGACTTATTATGACAAGGGGCATCGAGAGGTGGAGTTCTCGGTTGGTGACTTGGTTTGGCTTCGTCTACATGCCCATCGACAACGTTCCTTAGGAACTCCAGGATTTACCAAGTTATCTCCTCGTTACTACGGGCCCTTTCCAGTTACTCGCAAGATCGGTTCCGTGGCGTATGAACTCCGTCTTCCTCCAGACAGCATCATTCACAATGTTTTCCACGTCTCTCTATTAAAAGCATTCAAAGGAGACCACCCGGCTGTTTCTCCTTCCCTTCCCCCCTTAGTGGATGGACGTGTGATCTATACTCCTCAGTCCGTTCTTCGCGCACGTCTCAACCGTGGCCGACCTGAACTATTAGTTCAGTGGACTGGTATGCCTATTTCTGATGCTACTTGGGAAGATACAGAACATTTCCGCCATACTTATCCGGATTTTGCGCTTGAGGACAAGCTCATTCTGCGGGACGGGGGTAATGTTGTGGATGCCTTCGTTGGGAGAGTTTATACCAGAAAAGGAGGACAACGTCAGAGTTGATGTTCTTTTATTTTCGGTTTAGTGTTTCTATTCCATAGGTAGTTTAGTGATATAGGAATTATATTATTAATAAGACTGATCCTTATTCAAAGGAACAACATAGTTAGGTATTCGATAGATACAAGACTCCTATTTATGTAATAAGACTAATCCTTATTTAAGAGGACAAAAGCTAAATAAAAGTTCAGTTCAGAGTTTAATCAAAACAGAGATTAGAGTTCTCTCTCATCGAACTCTAAGGTGTCAGTCTCCCTTGAATGAGTCTGAAATTCTATTCAAAATAGGTCGACCAAAGAATCGCAACAAAGGAAAGAGAGTTGAGTTTGATTTTCCGATCAACCGCCCAATAACTCGATCCTATTCTCAGAGACATAACAATTTGGTATCAGAGCCAAACACAATGGGCGATGATATACGAGCATTGCTTCAAGAAGAGAGGGCTGTTACGGAATCAATCGTGGAGGCTAAATTTTCGGATTTGAAGGACCGTTTGGAGAGTCACTTAAAACACATAACTCAACAGTTTCAAGATCAGATGCAAAATCTGGTTTCTAATTTGAGCAAGACCACGATTGGGGATGGAGAGACCTACAGCAATACGGTGAGACCAAGCCCGATACCTTCACCGACGATGGCAGGAACAAGCGCAAGACCACCAGAAAGAGTTTCCGCAACTGGAGGAGCTGTTCCACGATTCACAAAGCTGGATTTCCCTACTTTTGATGGCTCAGAGGACCCATTAATTTGGCTCCATCGTTGTGAGCAATTTTTTGAAAACCAGCACACTAACGACATGGACAAGGTGAGTTTGGCAGCCTTTCACATGTTGGGAGAAGCACAATTTTTCTACTATCAATTAAAATTGGAAGGGCGTATAACAAGTTGGCAGGACTTTCGTAACCAATGTTCACTTCGATTTGGCCCACCAGAAGGGAGCAACCCGTTAGGCGACTTAGTCAGTCTGCGACAAACTGGAAGTATAGAGCTATATCAGCGGCAGTTTCAAGAGAAATTAGCAAGGGCTAGTGAATTTGTTCGGGTAGATCAACATGTGGGCTTATTCATGGCTGGCCTGGATGTCTCCATTCGACTAGACGTCCAATTGCACAAGCCTACAGATTTAGCCACAGCCATGAGTCTTGCTCGAGCCTTTGAACAAAAGCAACAACTGTTACAAGTTGGAAATAACCAAAGAGGGCAAGGGCAGATTACTCGAGTGGAGTTTGGATCTTCGAATTCGCAACCATTAAACGCCCAGATTAATGCCATATCCTCTGCAGCTACGGGTTCCTCAACAACCCCAAAACACACTCCTTTTATCAGACGATTAAGCAGAGCTGAGATGGCAGAACGTCGTTCAAAGGGGTTATGTTATAATTGTGATGAACCTTACTCAACGACTCATCAATGCGCAAAACTATTCTGGTTAGAGCTGAGTGATATTGCAAAGGAAGTGACTACCGAAATTGATGAAGAACCTGGAGGATAAGGAACAATTCCGACATACTTATCCAGAATTTGCGCTTGAGGACAAGCTTCTTTTGCGGGACGGGGGTAATGTTGTGGATGCCTTTATTTTCGGTTTATTGTTTCCTATTCCGTAGGTAGTTTAAAGATATAGGACTTCTATAGTTATTTTCCTAATCTTATCCCGTAGGAAGTTTAGAAGTATAGGACTTTTATTATTACAATAAGACTAATCCTTATTCAAAGGAACAGCATAGTTAGGAATTTGACAGATACAAGACTTCTATATCTGTAACATGACTGATCCTTATTTAAGAGGACAGAAGTTAAATAAAAGAGTAGTTCAGAGTTTAATCAAAACAGAGATTGGAGTTCTCTCCCAACGAACTCTAAGGTGTCAGTCTCCCTTGAATGAGTCTGAAATTCTATTCAAAATAGGTCGGCCAAAGAATCGCAATAAAGGGAAGAGAATTGAGTTTGATTTTCCGATCAATCGCCCGATAACTCGATCCTATTCTCAGAGACATAACAAGTTGTTTTTTAATGCAAAACATAATAGTACAACTTTCTTGTCATATGATTTGTATAGAATGTGTCTTACCCCCAATTAGATAAATGTTTCTTTGTATCTTGCTAAATAAGTTATAAAATGAAAGACCTTGATGAATAAGAAGTCATACATGATGTGAAATAAAAGTTTAAGCCATATTTCCAAAGCTAAGGTTGAGAGATTGATCAAGGAAAGAATTTCTCATTTCTAGATTATGATGATATGAGAACATGTGCTAACTGTTGCAGGGGTAAGTTGACTAATAAAGATATTGAGGTCAAGTTATGCTTTTGACTTATTGAGTCCGATACATAAAGATATCGTTAGACCTTACGCAGTTGCATTGTGCAATTCTAAATGTATTCTAACATTTGTTGATGATTATTCCCATTATAGTTATATGTTCTTCCTTAAAAACTGAAGGTTGAGAACCAATTGGGAAAATTTATCAAGATAGTCAAATTTGACCGTGAAGGAGAATATCATGACAAACATGATGTTTCAGGACTTTAAAAGGTTCGTTTTCCAGATATTTTGAATTAGTTGGAATTGTGACTTAATTCACTATGCCAAGTAGTTTTGAGAAAAATGGTGTGTTGCCGAAAGGCATAACTGCACCCTAAAGGACTTGAAGAAGTCGATGCAAAACAGGGCTATTCTACCTGATTATCTAAAAGTTTGGAAACTTAGCATTGTACATATTTGTGTATGGGGCTGCTCTACTGAGGTAGTATAATCCTTATAAAGATAAATTTTATGCTCATGCTGCTCATTACTATTTAGTATGTCTATGATAATGGTGGGCCTTTGACCCTTCGAATGATAGTGTAGCCAATATTATAGCTATCATATACCCGCTACTCATACAGTTAGATCCAGTGGATCTAAGTCTTTGTACCATACCTGTCCAGGAACAAGAATCCATACCTATACGCACAAAGGTTCCTGGGGGTACAAGATCTAATATAGTTAGGCAAATCCACCAGAGTGAGACGACCTGTTATCCCATCTGATTACATAGTCTAACAGGTGAACAGGACTATGCTATTAGACATGTTACGGATCCAATTACTTTTACAGAAGTTGTTTCTAGACCTAATATGAATGTGTGGTGGGATGCAATGAATGTCTATATGCAATCCACGAAGCATAGTAAGGTTTGAGAGTTAGTTGATTTGCATCGAAACTGTAACCTCGTCAGTTATAAATGAAATTAGACCTGAAGGATTTCGGGATAAAGTTCAGAGGTTTGTGGGCTCGCTCAGTTGCCTAATGATTCACTTAGAGAGAAAGACTGACTTTATGTTACGTTTTCGCTCATATCCTTATAGGATACATTTTTTAGTGATTAAAGCGATTGTAGCTCATGATGATATAGAGTTACATGAGATGACTGTCAAAACCGCTTTCTTGAATAAAGACCTTTATGAAGTTGTCTATATGGCACAACTTAAAGGATTTTAGGATCCAGATAGAACTGACATGGTTTGCACGATAAGCAGATCAATATATAGTTCATATTAAACTTCCTAAAAGTGATACCTTACATTTTATAAGGTTTGGCCTCTTTCGGCTTCATGGAAAATAAAATTAAAAGATGATTGTACCATGAGGTCAGAGGGAGCAAAGTTATCTTCCTAATATTGCATGTGGATGATATATTGCTCACGTCAAATTACTTGACCATGTTGTATGAGGTTAAGAAACTTTTGGTCAAGAACTTTGACATGAAGGACCTTGGTACAACATCTTCTATCCTTAGTATTCAGATTCACCGGGATAGATCTCAACACTTATTAGACCTCTCATAGAATGCATACATTGAGTATATGTTACAAATGTTTAATACGGTTAACAGTAAACCTGTCATAGCACCTATCATTCATAGTGAGAGATAATCTTTGGCATAGAATCCAAAGAATAAAGTAAAGAGAGAGGTTATAAGGAATGTTACGTATACTAGTACGGTTGATAGCCTGATGTATGCTCGAATATGTATTAGGTGGGACTTTGTATTTACCATTTGACTGTTTGGTCAATATCTGGTTAACATAGGTGTAGACCAATGAAATGCAATCAAGCGAGTGTTGAGATACTAAAGGGAACTAAGGATTATATGTTGACATATAACACAATCAATAGACTAAACCTCGTAGGGAATTTAGATTCAGATTTTAGCTATGTGTCCGGATGATCGAAAGTCCACTTAAGTTTACAATTTTAAGTTTGTAGATGGTACAATGTCGTAAAAGTGTGTCAAGTAGATACGGGTAACTTCCTTGATTATGCATGCAGAGTGCATGCTATGGGGCTGATTCATAGACAGTTTAGCTCAGAAACTTGATTTCTGAGTTATCTGTGGTTGATTCAATGGCTAAACCCATTTGTTTGTACTGTGATAATCTTGCTGCTATGTTGTTTAATAACAATAAAGAATATCACAGGGTCTTAGCATTTAAAGGTCAATTATTTGGTCATAAAGGTGTTAATACGAAAAGGTGACATTAAGGTTAGGACCATTTAAGGACTGAGGAAATGATAGTCGATCCTTTAACTAAAGGACTTCGCCCATTTGTTTTTGTGACACAAGTATATAGTATGAGTGTTTTGACATCCTTAGACACTATTAGTTAGGGGATCGTTATGTTTACTCCATATACATTTGTACATTTTGATGTGTTATGACAGTATGATGGTTCATCAATAGAGATGATCATCGTTTATCTTCAATAATACATGTTATCATACATTGTCATAATACGTATAAAAGTCTTAAGATTTATGTCGATCTTAAGCATTTAAAGGTCACTGTACATATATACAGATTGACCTTGTACTTATGTCATTTAGACACATACAGTTTTGAACAGATATCCATGAAGTTTTACATGACATAGGAGGATATAAGTTTTTAATCCCATAAAGGTTCTCTAATGCAGTTTAGCATTCAGTTGGAGAACATAAAGGTTTTTCTCTAATGTTGTTTAGCATTTAGTGAGAGAAAATAGAATTTCTCTACAGCAGTTTAGCACATGCGGTTTAGCATAAAGCTGGAGAAATTGAGACCTACAAACGAAGATGATACAATTTAGATCATAAAGGTATCATCGCAGTTTGCCACACTCCATTTTCCCATTCATATTAGTGGGGTATTAGGTATTCGTAATTGTATTGGATCTGTGTCACATATGACATATGCATTTGATGCTTTTCGGTACTGAAAGACTTGCGGGATAGAATGATGGACTTTCGTTATCTTTGGATCAAATGTTTTGTTTTCAAAAACTTAGACATCTATACAATAGTGTGGCTTAGTCGAAGTTTTAAAAATTTTTTTAAACTAAAGTCTACTACAACTAATGATTGTCCAAGGGGGAGATTGTAAGACATTTTTGTCCTTAGGGGCAATTTTGTCAATGTTTCATGAAGTTGGACAACATTAATTGCAATTTGGTTTTTAAATAAATTAAGTTACGCCATTTAATCCAGATAAAGATATTAAAGTGGCCCAATAAATGATCTAGATTAATGGGTCGAAGTTCGGATAAAAAATGGGTCTCAATTAGTGTGGACTGGGTCCATATCAGCCTTATGATGAGGAAGCCCAATATGGAAGCTATATAAGGTAAGGTCTCCTGCAGTTACTCAGAGAAGAGGATTCTCAAGCATAAGGTTCCTGACCCATTAAGGAAGCTCGGGATTTAAGGAAACTGTAGATAGGCCTTACCCATGAGTCGGTGAGCATTTTCCGCCAAAGGCCCCGAGAGATTTGGAGATGTTTGGAGCTCGAAATCTGCATCGGAATTAGAGATGGAATTGAAATCTAGGTATTCCACATTACCTTCGTTTTTGATCCTTTCACGGGACCCTGGGGTACGTAATAAAGCACCCACTACGTACTAACATCTCCCTCTCCCCTTGCTCTCTTCTCTCTTATTTTTCTTGATTTCTCCCTCAATTATCTAAATTTCATGGTTTTAGTTTTCAAGGAGAAACTTCCTTGACACCTATCTCATTAATTTGGTTGAAGCTACTCAACACCAACATTAGGAAATTTGTCAGGTTCATTTTGGTAGGCCTTATAAGATCAAAATTCTAAACACGAATTCTTTTTTGTATTGAAAAGAGACTACTAATAAAGCAATATAGGAACAAGAGGATCATAATATTTTATATAACTCACTTCTTGACTTGAAGGGGTCAAATAAGGTGTGACCTAATCCTATGGTTGCATTGTCTCTTTATATATAAGATGCAGATGTGCATTATAATCTTTTACCATCATTCAGTTCCATACCTCTGCTAACAAAAGATGTATAATAGGTGAGACTTATGCATTGTAAGCCCTTCACTTATTATATGATGGGTCTGCTAATATATTATATATTATATATTAGAAATTGTTGAATAACAAATCTGACCTATCAGTCATGAGATGTTGATGAAGAAACTTTACTTATAGGAGAGCACCTTTACTTGCAAGCCTTAATTAAATTGATCATTTT
>JANIHZ010000208.1:65955066-65970931 GCA_027478365.1 Erythroxylum rufum | reverse complement strand
GTATTTTGTATTTGTATCTTTATTATTTGTATTAAGTATTTTTCGTATTATTATTATTATTTGTGATTTATTTTTCTTACTTTCTTTTACTTATTTATTCTGTGAACTTGCATCATTGTTTTTTCTGTCACATCTGTATATGGGTCTACCGAAAACAGTCTCTCTAATGTGTAAGGATAAGGCTGTGTACTATTAGACCTTCTCAGATCCTGCTTCAATGCGGAACTTCAGACCGGATGTGATGATGATATTCATTATCAATTGGGTGATGGTGCTTCCATATGGGTTTGGTATGATAATTGGAATAACTTCAGTCCATTAATACGAAGAAATGATCTAACACATTTCAGATGAGCATCCCTCGTAATGCCAAAGTCGCATCACTCATTTCTGAAGGCTAATAGTCTAGACAATTCAGAGTATTTCATACACTCTGTCAATTTTTCCTTTGTCTCTAAAGCAGAAGCAATGAGGATACGATCGTGTGGAAACTCACCTTAGAAACAAGTCATGCTATAACACCCTCCAAACTAGTTCCCCAGTTGTTCCCTGGTGCTCTCTTCTCTGGCAGTAATACATCAGCCCCAAAACTTTCATGTTTACTTTAGGTTAGCAATCAAGAACAGATTAAGCACCAAAGATAGGTGGCACGGGACTTTCAATCCATATGTGAATTATGCATGACACTAGCTGAAGACAGGAACTATTTATTTTTCAGTTGCATCTACTACACTACTAAATGAAATCAACTTCGAATTCAGAATTATATTTGACATATAGTTTAAATTTTTTTAAAAAGATTAAATTCAACTTAAAGTCTAATAAATTAAAATTAATTTCAAATTAAATTGAGTTAAGTTCGAGCTTAAATGTCATCTGACATATTCGAACTTCAAGTCGGACAATCCAAACTCGAGGTTATTTTCCTCATCTTTTTAATAATTATTGATCACTTATTTATATTATATACACTCTCAACATTTATTATATGATCTACCGAATATTAAGTGTACAAAAATAATTCAGAACAATCCATAGAATCACCCTTAACAACCAACAACCTAATGATCTGCTATTGAACTGGTGACTCAAAGACCGTTTGTTTTATCAGTTACAAGAAAGAAACTGTATAACACGGAAATGTGAATTATCTTCAATCAGCTAAACTTTGAATCATGATCAACATGTCAATAAAACCTCAGAAACAAACAATCATAAGATTAATAGCTATCCTAGCTACTAATACAAGTAATGCAAGTAATGTCTATCTAGAGAAACCAACTTTTGAGAAGAGGGCAATTGGCGAGTATAGATAGGAGAAGACGAAAGCAAACTTACAATGGTGGCAAGGTGCTTCTTGGAAGCCATGAGAACTCTCTCAGCTTCATCCACCACAAAACCAGCTGGAGTTTTCGGCAAAGGCGTACTTTGATGAAGAAAAGGCACCGACTTGGCGCTCGAACTCAAACTCTACGCACTGCCATTCCCATCTTCTGCAACATCATCAATGACGCTACGCTCCACAATCTCAACAACCCTTAAATTGTCCAAAGTTTCATTCTTCTTCTTCCTCTTCTTCTTCTTCTTCTTCTTCTTCTTCTTCTTCTTCTTCTTCTTCTTCTTCTTCCTCCTCTTCTTCTGATTCTGACATTGTTGGGGATTGAAACAGAAGAAGAAGTGTTTTATATTGTGTTCATAAATAAAAATAAAAATGAGTTGATATAAAAGAAATAAATAAATATATAATTAAAAGATAAAGAATAATGTACCTTTTGATATAATTTGCAGATGAGGTATGTGAGAAAGTCTGTCCTTTTGAATTTGTTGTTGAAGAACATCACAGTACGTTAAATCCAGTAGTTGGACTCTGGTGATGGTTGGCGACAGCAAATGGTATGGCAGTGTACATTGGACAAAATCTAAGTTGAAGCAGTGGAAGAGATGGCATAACTGTAATTGTCTTATTATAAAATCTCTCCATCAACCACTCATCAATATCATCCCACTCTTCCCATTCCCGACAAAACCACCATATATGGTTGAAAAGATAGCATACCATATTTGAGTATCCATGAAATAGACCTACATCGATGTTCCAGATATGTTATAGCTGATCGTGGAAATACTGAAAAGGCTTCCTATGTAAGTAGTTTGATCAAAACGATTTGTAGCGATTGGAACATGGAAATAAAGTAGTGGGGGACACACCAGGGTGACTGGTGCCCAGAGTGAGACAATAGCTCCATAATTGTGTTTAGCTGCATTTAGGATTCATCTGTTAATAAGTTGGAAACTAGTTGACAAGCATGAAAGGAAGTAAGATCAACTAAATACCGTTTGGAAAAAACTCATGCCACTTATAGTTTACATGCTTTATGGCCATTATATCCTTAGTTGGTTTCACCAGAGGTTTTATCTGGAAACAGAACAATCAGAAAGGATGAAGATGGAGTTGACGTTATTTATGGACCATAAGTGAGCTTTTGATACATCTGCCAATCGTATCCTCATAAACACACACATACGTATATACACGCATCTATTGTAAGTGACTGAAAAGGCAAACCTGGACAAAGTAGCTGAACGAGAATTTAGCACAAAAAAGTAACACCCAGAAAAAAGTGTACCTGAAATCAGAAGAATATGTTAAAACCACGTAACTAAAAGAACTCACATGCACAAAATTTGTTAAACTCACTTAAGGAGCGCAAATTGACTTTCGTGCATTCCTCTACCAACATATACGCTTGGCTGTTGATAGAAAATTAACATTTCTTAACTTTCAGATGGTAGTCAAGAACGGAAAAACTTTGTACGTATCAAAATAAGATATCATGAGAAATATTGAAAATCGCTTCTGTAACGTAAAGATTGGAGAGAACTAGGCAATATTTTTAGCAAAAAATGCAGATTAGAACTTAAATCAACGAGAAAAGAATAATTACCCATGTTTGCTCCGGCCCTTTAATGTCCTAAAATATTCTGGCGTTTTTAAAATAATGGTACGAGATAAGGGCGAAGAATGCCGGTGTCAACTGATTTAACTGAAACTGTTAATTGATCATGGAAGACTTCTACAAAGGAAAGAAGAGGACAGCAGAAGGGAAGAAAAACAGAGAAGTCTAAGAATGGAAAGTCCTAATAGAATCTGATCTGCCCTGCTCAAATGCATATTCATTCTATATAGGAATCCCTTGACTTATAGGAAAAGTAATAAAGAGCGCAACTGACTGACCAAACAGATATGGCCTGAATGAGTTGATGTTCCATGCATGTGTTTGTGTGACTGTGTCTAAAATGTTTAAACATTTTGTTTGACATTGACCTTCAATTAG
Source organism: Erythroxylum rufum (assembly GCA_027478365.1). NCBI lineage: Eukaryota > Viridiplantae > Streptophyta > Magnoliopsida > Malpighiales > Erythroxylaceae > Erythroxylum > Erythroxylum rufum. The sequence continues at coordinate 65,967,596 of JANIHZ010000208.1, read as the reverse complement.
TTTATACCAAATATTGGAAGGATCGACTTATAGAAAGCACAATGAATAGCTACTTCCAGCCAATTTCTAGTTTTGGTTTAAGATAATTCTTGTGTTACCGTTCAGCTTGTTAACTAGTAATTAATCTCCAATAAGCATCACAGATCTTTTCAACACCATAATACTCTTCTTATACGAAGCTAAACCTGATCAGTGTAGATGCAGAACCAAGATAACTAAAAGTCAACCTAAAAAATATGAATTTATTGCCTCAACAGAATGTCAATCTTGTCCTTTTCTGAATCTGAATGGATACAAACTCAGCTAAGCAAAAGTAAAACAGTTGCAGTCAACACAGTAAAAACCAACCTCAATATAAGATTTAGCAACTTCTGAGTGGTTCTCGTTGGTCCTAGCAATCAATGTATCCCAGAAAACTGACCACCATTCAAACAAAAAACCTCCAGGTGCATCAATAGCTTGAAATTGATCTTGAAAAGGTAAGCATTCAATTAGGAAGACAAAAATCAAATTCAAATGGATAATCATAAGTTTCTAAACCTTCGTTACCCACAGGATCAAATGACATTTTCCCTTCATCTTGAAAGGCTGCGCTGATGCCTTCAAACCATAAACCAAGGATTACCAAGGTGAAGCATATACCAAGGATTACATTAAAGACTTTTAGGATTATTGCAACTCTAGAAATCAGAACCCAGAAATAGACATATTACCAGAGATAAAGTTTCAAACTACCAACAACACAAGTAAATCTATTCCTTAAACAAGCTAGAAGCTATAGAGATAAAGACACACACTGATAAAGAGAGGCAACAGAAACAGAGAGATGAAGAACAGGACGCATCAATGTGAAGTGAAAAGAAGAAAACGTGAAGCCTTAGTTAATTGGACGATAACCATAATTAATAAAAATTTAAGAGGAGAAAAATAGGGATACCTAAAAGCTACAAGAAAATAAATTGCAAAAGTAAACATTCAACCCACATGCACATGTATGGGCACAGACGGTCTACTCAACATTTCATCTCGTAAACACTTTCTATACGTCTGTGATTTTCCACAAAACGTTAGGAATAAAACCCAAACCCAAAAGATCCAGAACTCGAAATCCGAACCCTAGGTCACGATCTTCTCAAGTAAAACTTCAAAGCAATGCATTACACAGAAACCAAGCAGCCCACATTCTCTGAAAACGCCCGAAACACGAAAAAAAACTGTCGAAAGGGGATATCCGAAATCGTCCTCGACCCAGGTTATGAAAACGGAGCCGAAGAAATCGACGAACCTCAATTCGAAGAAAATGTGGAGTTTTCGGATGGGATAAAGAGGTCAGTCACCGAAACTATGAACGGTTTCAGGCAAAGTGAGGGAGTTTTACGGTGGAAGGTAGAGAGAGAAGGGAGCAAAAAAGAGAAATCGAAAAGTAAGAGGACGACTTAAAAAACTGGAAAAGAGTTAAAGAAACGTTCGAGTATAAACCAGCTTGTGGGAAACGAAGGCGAGAGGACAAAATGTTAAATTTTAAATAGCCTTTAGAGACGTTTTGTTTAATAAAACATCACAACTGTTATTTTGTGACGTTTTATTGATAAAATGTCATAGAAAGTGTTACAATTTTGCAACGTTTTGTAAAAACATCACAAAAATTCTAAACATTTTGTGACGTTTTATCAAAAAAAACGTCACAAATAGTATGTTATTCTTGTAGTGAATGAGGTATTTAGGCAATATATTCTTCTAAAAAAATGTTCCTATATGTCAATATGTCTTAAGTTTCTAGTGACATAAATTTAATGCAGTTTGGTTCATTATTCTATAAGTTACACCCAAAATACTACATACTATTCTTAAATAGGGACAACAACTAGTACTCAACTTCAAGCTAAATTTCAATAGAGACAGAAATCAAATTCAATTCCTTCATGAAAATTGTAGACATATATATCTAGTTTAATCTAAAATTAAAATCATCCAATTTGGATATCTACAGATCAAGATATGGCTAAAATACAGATGCTTGTTTAGTGGAACCACTCCATCTAATGAGGTACACACTCCAATTAACTCATTTTAGTCATATTATGCAAAAGTAACACCAAAGACAAATCCAAATGAACTAGAAACATCCCATTTTCACTATGATACTTCTCTTAACAAAACCCCTCATGTTACACTTAAAAAACCCAGCAAGATATCAAAGTTTCCATACCTTTGAAAGTAGTGTTTCAAAGCTCTTATTCTTTACTCCAATTGCTTGCCCTTTTTGATCTTCTTCTCTTATACACACAACAAACCTATTCACTACTCATTTCCAAAAATCATGATGTATAACAGAAATCTAGTTGAAGAGAAGATGAGAAAAGAGCTAAATTTCACACCAAAACATGCAATTAACATACCTTAACTTCAAAAGCACAAAAGGATTTAACAAGATGGTGGATGGAGAGAAAAAAGATCAATCTTCTGCAAGTTTTGCTGTTTGCCGACCCTCCCCTTCTTCATCAGCATGTTTAGACAAAGGTGCAGATGGATAACATGCCATTTGCCACATGGCTAAGTTGTTATAGTGTGGGACATATGACAAATGGCTCCATCTTATTGGTTTCTACTTTTCACCTTTCATTAATAACAAAAATGACCACACCTTTGTATTATTCTATGAAATTGCATTCTGTCTAAAAACATGTAGCATTTTAGTCCATGATTAATGTATCTTTATGTGTATATAACACTATTAACATAAATTACTAAAATACCCCTACAATTCCATTAATATTGATTATGTCTCAAACTAAAAACTCACTTTCCTAATCATTAACACCCATTACATATACTTTGATGGACAAGATCCTAAAGACGTAATTGCTAATGTTTCTGTGGGGCCTCACACAGATCCTAAAGAACATGGAATGGCAATCACCCTTAGGTGTAGAAACAAGCTCTTAGAAGAAGAAAAAACAAGAAGAAAGCATTACAAATAAAATAATGGAATGCCTTGTTAAACTTAAAGCTATCTATCACAAATTCGAAGAAGGAGTTTCTTCACTTGAATATCATGAGCATAACACATAATACTATTTAAGCCTATTAGCATAGTAAAGAGAAGAAAAGACAAAGGTTGGCTTCATGGATAAAGTGGCATTCCAAGAATATGAGGATGTAATTGCTAATGTTGTAGAGAAGGACAAAGATATGATAGAGGCAACAGTCGTGAAAGAACAGGAAGTCTCCATAAAAGAAGAGGAAGTAGAGAAGTGGCACGAGGTAATTGAAGAATATGAGCCAAAAACCTTTGATGACGAAGAAGAAGAAAAAGAATGGACAAAGATTGTTGACGAAGAATTGGCAGAAGAACCAAATAAGGAAACTACTGATGAGACATTGGTAGCCCCCTTAAGTACAAAGGGTTCCCAATTTCTCAAAGATAAATTGTTTACATCAACAAAAGATTCAGGGAGTTTTATTATTCCTTCTTTTATTAACAATTTTCCACTAAAAAGGGAATTAATATGTCATCATGCATGGTGGAATAATTCTAGAACTTGCTTTCATTATACATATTAGGATCATATTTGTTAAATTAAAAGCATTGAAGTGATAAAGACATTTAAATTCAATAATTTTTTTTATTATATTTCTTTGATAATTAACTTACCTATAAATTATCTTTTAGGAATAACTAAGTTCAATCTTAGACTTTTTTTTATTGATTATAACCTGCATGTTAACCTTTACCTTAATTTCTTTAAAGCCTTTTTTTAACCCTAAATATTATTAACATTATTTGGTTGTTTGAAATTTGAAAATATTAAAAGGTCTATAATTTCTTTAATTGTGGTACTAAAAGTTTGAAAATTTTTATTTAAATAAAAAAGAACATATTAAAAGAAAAGAAGAAAGTACATAGTACCAATGGAGTAGCAATAAAAGGACCTATATATTTGCAAACAAGTTTCTTGTAATGTCTCTTTAGTAAATTTTCTTCAATTTAACCCTTTTTACTAACTAACAATACCTTTTCTAAACTCCATTACAACCTTTGTAAAGACCTTTCGATTTTTTTCCTAGCTTATACATAGGTGGTAAAGATGTGATAATATTGCAAACACAGGGTGAAAGTCCCACTATGCATTAATTTAAGAGTTGGATACTTTTTCCCTAAATACTAGAGTGCATTGAGTTAAATCCTGGTAGGGGTGTGAAGATTTATGCTTCAGATTTCAATGCTATTATCAATGTGATTGCTATTATTAGTGCTTAGGAAGTTAATTTTACAATTTCTTGACTCTAATTGTATGTTAATTTAATTCAATATGACATGAATGTACATATTAAGATAATGAAGGATAGATGTTATAAGATTTATAACTTTGATTATAGTTTGCTTGAGGATAAACAAAAGCTTAAGTGTAAGGATGTTTCATAGATGCATATTTGACTATATTTATACCTCATATTTGATCCTTTTTTTTATATTTTATACTTTTATTGTATAGTTGGTTCTTAATTTACTGCAAGTGTATTTATAGGTTATAATTGCCTTCACAGACCAAAAGGATAAGAATTTGGATGAAAATGCTACATAAAAAGAAGATTTGAAACAATTAAGGATTACACGATCGTGTTTAAGGCCTTGTAAGTCCCTCAACTTATTCAAAATCATGAATTCTAGAGATTTTAGATTATACACGGTCTAATACATGATAGTTGTAGGTTGCATGATGTTTTAATAAGCATTTTAGCATGTTTTTAGTTGTTAATTAATTGATTTATGCATGCTTAGGTTTAGAATTGTGTTAGTTAGTTAGATATTTAAGTTTTAGTTTTTATACGGGTTACAACATGCTATTGAGCTTTAATTTTAAGTGTTTGAGGTACTTTGATGTGTTTGTTAGTGTTTGAGATTAGATATCAAAGAACAGAGAAGATTTGGAGGAAGCCTGAAAGAGGACCCAGGGCCACGATTGTGACAAAGACTCTTTCAGTAAACTGACCTCCCGAACTTAATTTTTTTGCTGGTTATTTTAGAATTTAGGGCTCGGTAAAACCTAGTTCTAACCCTAATTAACAAAAACTACATAACACGAGAGAAATGACCTAGAAAGGAGAGCCCCCATTTGCCACTTTGGGAAAAAGCTAAGGAAGAGAAAGAAGGAAGAGAGAGAATGTTGTCTGATTTGTAAGCTTACAATTTATAGCCCTCAAATACCACAAGTGCATAGGTCATGATTTGTAGTAAGTAAAGGGTCGATCCTAAGAGGAAGGTGAACTAATCTAATCCTAGGTTATCTAAGGCTAGTAAATTATTAAAATGAAAATAAAATTGAAAAAGAAATTAAACACGAGAATTTGATTAGTGGGAATGCAATTCAGTAATTTAACATAAAAGGAATTAAAACTGAGCAACACAAAATTCACAATGGAAATCAATCAAGGAAAATTACCAAATTATGGGAAAGGGGATTCTTCCTATCATTAATGCGAACCTAGCCATTTATGTGTTAATGGGTTGTTGGTTTAAGACTATCAAAGGGGGGATCACTCTCTCTCGAGCTATAATCACGCATCCTAATTCATTAAACCTAATTAAATTATGGAATTTTCAATCTCTCAACTAGGAAAAGACCCACAATTCTAATTAGATCTTAAGCCCTCCAATAAACAATCGGGTCTTACATGAGATCTCTCTCTATATAATAACTTACTAGATTGATGCATGGTTAATTAGATCGCCTAAATTACATTAACCCAATCTAATCATTTTTATCCAGTTCACCCTCTTGGTTTATTACTGAAATATGCAAATACCATAATCAGTCACAACATCCAATCACAATAATAACTAAAATAACATTAAAACATCTTAATCAAACCCAAATCCAAACATATATCCATATTCATCTTCACATTCAAAGGAAAGAACAACAAGATGAAAGAATTACACAATAGAAAGGGGATCCAGACGTCTTCAGAGGGCAGCAGTCGTGAAGACCCACTTAAGGGTTTTCAAAAATGGCAGAAAATGAAGCTCCCTTTAGGGTTTCATCATAATGCCTTTGATAGGTTTTTCTAATTTGGGTAACCCTAGTGCTTTTTTTTAGGTCTGAAAGGTCCCTTGAAAACTCAAATAGGGAAGTTTGTCCGTATTTTTATCGTGCAGGCCACGATCGTGGCCTAGAGTTTTGCCTTCTGTCATAATCGTGGCAGAGAGCGCCACGATCGTGGCTCTTTATACCTACTTACGTCACGATCTTGGCTTACTTGTGGGCCTTTGCTTTGGTTCGGGTCCCTCTAAAGCTCCTCTGTTCTTCGATATTAACACTAGCAAACTCATCAAGGCACCTCAAATACATAACATTGAAGTTCAAAAGCATGCTCTAACCCATAAAACAATTAAAACACAAATATTTAACAAACTAATACAATTATAACCAAAACACACACTAAATAATCAAATTAACATCTAATCACACACCAAACTATCCACTAAAACATGATGCAATGTCCAACTATCAAAGAAGAAGAGAAAGAAGGTAGATCTTTAGTTGTTGCTTCAACCTCCAATCCTTTAAATTATCTTTTCTTCTTTTCATCTTTTATTTCATTCAATTGATGTATGAGATGGAATTAATGATGATGAATCTTGGTTCAAGCATGTTATAACTTCTTATAGGGATTTATATTTGATTCAATGTTATTCTAGTTGCTTTTATTGTTAATAATGATGGGTGTTGTAATTATTTATTGTAATTGCATGCTTCGGTAATAAATCGAGAGAGTGAATTGAAAGCAAAATAATTAGGCTGATTAATAAGAGTTAAACAATCTAATAGACCAAAAAAAATCAAAACGATAATTAGACGGAGAAAGATCTCATGTGAGGACCCAATTGTTTAATGGAATGCTTAAGAACTAGTTAGGTTGTGGGATGTTTTGTTAATTAAGACATTACATGTTTGGTAATTCAACTTAATTAGGGTTTATGATTTAAGGCTTAATGATTACAACTCGAGAGAGACTAATCCACCATTCGAAAGTCTAGGGCCAACACATAAGTTAGCATTAATGATAGAATAAATTCCCTTTCTCATAATTTATTAATCTTCCTGGTTTAAATCTTAATTGTCAATTAGTGATGCTCAAATTTGATTTCTTACATTAAATTATAATTCGCATTTCAATCACTCCATATTCGATTGTTTACTTTTTTGTTTAGCTTTTATTTTCATTTTAATTACACTTTTAGATCTTAGACAAATTAGGATTCGATTAGTTCACTAATTCCTCGTAGGACCGATACCCAATATACTATGCTACGATCAGTGCGCGTACAAAATATGGAGGTTTTTATAAGATTAAAAACAAGTTTTTGGCATCATTGGTGGAAAATTGGCTTAGAACTAGTTAAATTTCTTTGTTTTAAGGAATTTTCATTATGTCTTGTGGTTATGGTACCTAATCACAATAGATTTAAATTTAAAAAAAACAAGGAAAGTTTGGACTCAAAGTTGAAGACACATCGATTTGGAAATCACAAGGAAACAATGAAGAATCCGAAAATTTAAATTCTAAGAAGAGATAAAAAGAACAATGATGGAGGAAATATTTCATATGGAGCAAAGAACCCTTGCAAAATTCAATGATGCACAATTTGGTTGAGGGAGTAATTATCTTTATTGAACACTTACAATCTGGGGTGGCAGAACCATCTAGATATCTTTTGGTCTAACAATGTAAGGACTCAAATTGGAATTCAAGGCCTACCAGGATTTCAACAAGATGACAATTCATGGGATTCTATATTTAATAAGATTATGGACCAACTCGTGAACATGGAAGAGGCCCAAAAGAGACTAGAAGGGAAGTTTCACCAAATAACGGAAGATCATGCCACTTCTATTCACAACCTAGAGGTGAAAATGAGCCAGCTTTACAGGGAATTCTGTAAGAGAAGTGTGGAAAATGTTCTGAGTAATATGGAAGTAAATCCAAAAGAGCAATGTAAGGCTATCACACTTAGGAGTGGGACAAAGCTAGAAAAACTAGTGAAAGACAAGCTATGACCCATTTGCAGAAGAATAAAAGAAGAAGACAAAGGATGAAGACAAGAATGAGGACCCTCCATACATTTTTCCTCCACCTTATGCGTCGAAAATAACATTCCACTGAAGAATTCAGAAGAACGAATTAGATGTACCATTTGCAAAATTAATGGAAAAGCTAAAGAAATGGCAAATTTACTTGTCTTTTTGGAAGTGTTGAAGCACAAGCCCAAGTACGCGAAGTTCCTTAAAGACATATTATCTTCCAAGTGGACTTGGGATGATAATCAAATGGTAGCCATGACAGAAACCTACAACTTCTTAATTACCAACCATAAACCCTCATAATTGAAAAATCCAAGGAGCTTTACAATACCCTACGTAATAGGTAATTTAAAGTTTTCAAAATGTTTATGCGACTTAGGTGTAAGTGTCAACCTTATTCTTTTATCAATTTTTTAGAAATTGGGGATATGAGATGTGAAACCAACATCTATGCATATTAAGTCAGCAGATCAGCTGATAAAGAAATTGTTTGGCACGTTGGAGGATGTACCTATAAAAGTGGACAAGTTTATCATTCATGTGGATTTTGTTATGCTAAACTTTGAAGAAGATCAAAATTTTCTGTTGCTAATTATTGGTATACCATTTTTTCACCATTGAAAACGCTTTCGTAGATATCCATGAAGACAATTTCATCTTTCATATTGGAGATGAATAAGTGAAATTTAGCATGAATAATGTATTAAAGAATCCAAAGGAGGCTAGCTCATTCATGAGAATTAATGAAGTAAAATCTTTAAAAGATCAAGAGGAACAAGAACAAATGACAACATATATAGAGTTTGAAGCACATAAGGAAGTCTCTATTATAGAAGTTGAAGAATAAGAGAATGAAGAATAGAGGATAGAAGACATTGAGGTCGACATGTTCATGAAGTGAAAGAAGAAGAGGAGACGGGGTGAATCAAGAAGAATAAGAACAACTCACCTTTTTATAGGACAAACTACTAGATTCAATAGAAGATTCAGGGAGTTTTGTTATTCCCTATTTTATTGACAGTTTGTTAGTAAAAAGGACATTACTAAACTTAATTGGTTTTCTTAATTTTATCAACATTGTCCTTTTGATTATTTTCCAACATGTACCTTATTTACAAGTTATATAGCTTAAATTGGGCAACAAAAGTGGAAGTAAGCCATTTATAATTGATCCTGGCTTAGTTTCAAAGGATGCCAAGTCAAGCTAATCACCATAACTTATCCGTTTGATAGTTAGATTGAATCTTTTTTGTAGTTAGGTTTGTTTTAAATAAAAAATAATAATTTTTAATGATTTGGATTGCTAACTCTCTTATTCCTTTAAAAAAATTTAAGATAGGGTAGTAATCTCAGGCGTCAACTCATTTGGTTTCAGACTCTAACGCCATCACCACCTTAATCGCCATTATAGGTTTTTATGCTCTAACCCTTATCTTTTTATTTTATTTTATTTTATTTTTATGTTTTTCTTGTCATTTTATTTTGATTCCCACCTTGTAAGTTATTTTTCCTTCTCACATTGAGGACAATGTGTTGTCCAAGTGTGGGGAAGGTTGCATTATGCGGATTATATGTTTTTATTTTGAGTGTGAATTTTGCATATTATATGTTAGTTTTGTTTAGGTTTGCATGACATGACTCGTGTCAATGTGTCAATGGCTAGGACTTAACGAAATCGGTTTAGCTTTGAATATAGTCTTTTAGGTTACTAAGATTTATTAGCTTGTGAATATAGTGTCCTAGTTTGATTTAGTTAACTATGCATATTAGTTAAGATATGATGTTAGTTCATTTAGCTTAGGAATTTGACCCATTCATTTGTAATTTTAGGTCAATTAAATATGTAACATTCCACTCTCATATAGCATATGCTCAATATATTAGAGGATATTCGAGAACATACTCTATGAGAATGGGATGTTAAGACGATCACATTAACACATTTTAAAGCATCACACATAGCATAAACAAACCAATATTCATTTTGTTCCATTTAATTTACAAATATATCTAGTCATAAATTTCATTACATTTCAAAATACACACGTACATTTTACAATAGTTAAGAAATGCTATTTTTGATGCATAATGACTATAGACATCTATAGGTACAACTGATGTCGATCACTAACCCATGTCTAATTGCAGTAGCTATACTCCAATTAGTCTAACTAGATCTTTTCTGAACCTGAAAATCAATGTTGCAATTTCGATGAGTTTGCGAACTCAGTGATTGAACCATCATTGATGTATTCACTCAAGTCAAATACACTAAGACAAGTCATATCCTAATTCAACAAGTATTACAAATCTTCTAGCATTGAATATCACATCACATTCGTCATACCTTATCAAATACATCAAGATTATCATACTTTCATAAGTATATCAAGTAAGCTAACATTTCATATTACAACACATCCTCATTCACTTTATTTGATTGTATTTCAAACAATTCAATAATTAATTTCAATTTGATCATACGTTACATATAAGGATGTATATGAAAATGCATATGTGACCCTATTTTATTTTGCTTTATTGCGACCGAGTGCCTATACAGAGATAGCAGAAGTAGTGCGACTCATAGATGAGGCGTGCTATACAGAGAAGAAGGTGACAAGTATGCCATTACACATCATATTTCAGATGACCCAGGAACAAGTGGTAGTCAACCGACTGAACCTTATCCAGTGGGGGGACATCTTATATAAGGGAGGCTCAAAACGATGAAGATTGGAGATCTTATATGTATACCTAAGTCCCTTGTGAACTTCGTCATACGTATTAGGCCACTATCTAATACACTATCACTAGACGAAGTTCTACCCCTACTTGGAAGATAAGTCCAACGATTACCAGTTCCTGATGATTTAGATCTTCCTATACCCAACTTATCTGTACAACCTCCTACATTTGAGATTGTTAGAGACTATGTTCCATCTTCAGACGCATACAATACCACAATTGCTTTTGAAGAAGAACATCAGAAGAAAGATGATCGACCGACTGCATCAACTGATGTTCATGCAGAATTAGTTCATCTATGCAAAGACATGAAGAAGATTAAAAGAATGATGAATAAGTTAATGCAGCACTTTCGGTTATAATCATTTTTGATTTATAACAAATAGGGGGAGAAGAGACAAGAAAGAAGAGAAAAGATAGGGGGAGAAAAATGAAGGAAGAAGAGAAAAGATAGGGGGAGAAAATTGAACAGAAGAAAACAAAAACTTTGTATTTGTGAATTTTGTATTTGTGATACATTTTTAATTTGTGTATGAGTTTGCTCTTTTCAATAATGAGTATTTGTTATCATCAAAAAGGGGGAGATTGTTAAGTCAAAATGACTTTACGATAAATGATTTTGATGAAAAAAAATAATTAAGCAAAATGATAAAAAGATGGAAGACAAGCAGACGGAAGCTTAAGTGAAAAGCAGAAGGAAGCTTAAGTAAAAAAAACATATGGAAGAAAAGCAGACGGAAGCTTAAGTGAAAAGCAGACGAAAGAAAAGCAGACAGAAGCTTAAGTAAAAAGCAGATGGAAGCTTAAGAAAAAAAGCAAACAGAAGAAAAGCAGATGGAAGCTTAAGTAAAAAGCAGACGGAAGCAAAAGCAGACGAAAGCAAGAAAGCAGACGGAAGAAAGCAGACACAAGAAAAAGCAGACGAAAGCAAGAAAGCAGACGGAAGCAAAAGCAGACTCAAGTAAAAGCAGACGAAAGCAAGAAAGCAGACGGAAGACGCGAAGATGGAAAGCAGACGGAAGAATTAAGAAGACACATCAGCTTGAGTTAGTTACAGAACTCAATTGAATAACCAATTCTTGAAAGATCAAGAAGCAGTTGAAGACGAAGGCTATAAATACGAGTCGTGTCAAAGAAAATGTAATGAATTTTTTTAGCAAGATTAAAAAGCTGAGCAATTCTTGAGAGATATTGTGTGAACAATCTAGAGCTTTATTTTTCTGTAACAAGCTCGAAACATCTATCGTTAGAAAGTAGTGCAGATAGCTTGAAGAGGCTAAGTGTGAAAGAATACTAATTGTAGAGACCTGAAGAGGCTCATAAACAAAGAATACTTTGTAAAGTTTGAGAGATAGTGAAATCACAGAAAGACTTCTGAGGACTGGACGTAACCCACAGTTTGGGGTGAACCAGTATAAAAACTGTTGTGTCAAAACCTCTCAAACTTTCAATCTCTCTTATCTCTTAACTTTCGATTTCAGTGTCTTTCATAAGTTTTCAAAAATACTTCACAATAGTGTATTCAAAGTAGTTTTGTGAAAGAAATAAGTGTTCTTTAACGAATTACTTTTTGAAAGGGGATCAACGAAAAAAGTTTACCACAATTCAACCACCCTTTTTGTGCATCTATACTTCATTATTAAGTGTTGTACTAACGTGTGATTCACTTCAATTGGTATCAGAGCCTGGTGTTCA
>JANIHZ010000208.1:65813410-65823988 GCA_027478365.1 Erythroxylum rufum | reverse complement strand
TGTTTTTTGTTAAGATTGATATAGAACACAACAGAACACAACACAACTACTAGGTTGATGGATGACGACGACGATCCCTTTTTAATGTAATGTAAGAGAGACGAACTTTGCTTTGCAAAGACACAAGATGTTTAATAATATTTAGTCGTTGTACGTCCTCGAGGCTGCGCGGCTCAGTCCTCAGAACCGAAATTTATAGACAGAGAGAGTTGAGGGTGGGTGTGTGTGTGAGAGAGAGAGAGACTAAAAGGGAAGAGGGCCTCACAAAGGCTTTTACACGTGATAAAGAAAACACCAAAAGCACTTGCATGCGTGTATAAAGATTCATCATCATCATCATATCCCTCTCTTCTTCTCTATACATGTCTCTCTCTCTGTCTCTCGATCTATCCCTCTCTTTTGTGTGTTCCCTTCCCTCTCTCTCTCTCTCTCTCTCTCTCTGTGAGTGTGTCTGTGGGAGAAAAATTGAATCTTTCGTCATAAAAATCCCATCTTTACTTGCTGTTTAGCTGTTGTTTTATAGACCATCACTTTCTTCGCCACCCCATCTTCTGATTCACCCTCTTTTGCTCCTCCAAGCTCGCCTTTTTCGATAGAGAGCTTATAGCTACGTAGCTTATAGGAGTTGGTGAGTGGTTTTAATCCTGTTGGAAGCCTTGGTGTTTGTTGTTGGGTCATTTCTGTCCAAAGCACTACATTTTCTTGCCGTAATTTATTCCTTTGGATGGTGATTTCACTGGCCTTTTCGGAGTTGCGTACACTTCCTTTGTTCCTTTTGTTTTCTTCCATCTGTAGTCTTGTTGGTTTCATATCTTCCCCGTTGAATGGAATTCTTTTTTAATGCTCCTTCACTGTTTTTATCTGCTTGGGCTTATCCAACTTCAGTATGATTTTTCATTCCCTTTTTAACAATATTTTCAGTTTTTGGAAGGGACAAGCATTACAGTATGATTTTTCTCTCCTGTAGGCTTCTGTTTCTTGGGTTCCTACTTTCTACGAGGACCCTTTATTTTCGATTTTTTTAATTTTCATTTTGCTCCTTTGCTCCCTTCTTTATGCTTTGTGGATTGCTCATAGAACCATCTGTATCAGATTTTGATATTTGGGTCGTGATGCCAAGTTTTGTCTTTGCATTTATTATTTCTAGAGTTGCCGAGCTGATTTTAAGCGTCTGGTCTTGTTTGGGGTTTTGCGTTTTTCCATGTCCTTTGTTGCTTGGTCCATTGGTTTTTTCAGTATAAGCCCTAGTGAGAACTGAGAAGAACTATAATCAAAGTTTTCAACTAAGTAATAATTTACTCTATACCTTTGTTTTGCCTTCTCCACTCAATGATTCTGCAATATCAGCAGTCAGATTGCGACTGTTACTGTTGTTTTGAGTGTTGTTATTTTCTTTTTTGGGTGTATCGGTTTTTGAGGAGTTTGCTTACTGAATCAGAGGTAAATAGTTGGGTGTCAAATTTTGCAAAGGAATAGTAATGCTTGTAATGTGCAGCAAAAGACCCGTCCTTTACCCATACCTGTTTACTTTTCGTATAGAAGCATGCTTTAGCATCATCTTCGTAATCAATATTTGTTTTCTTTACAAGTCTGCAAATTGTGGTTACTTGACTTGCATCCATTTTCACCTGTCTCCTTTTGTGTGATTGATCACCAGAGAAATGTTCCAAGCCCCGAATCTCGCGGAGATTAGGAGAGAAGAAGTATAATGTTGTGACTTGGTGAAGCTTCACGTTTTCGAGCCACACAAAGCTTGTGCTTTTTCATACAAATTCTGTGAACGAAGAGCAAAAGAAGAAAATTTTCCAGCAATGCCTGTAAGGCAAATGAAAGAGAGCTCAGAACAGCATCTGGTAATAAAAACCCACTTGCAAAACTCCATGAACCATCCTCAGAAGCACCACAAAAGTGCTCAAAATGGCAAAGGGCCACCTTCCTTAGAAGCAAACAACACTAAACCGCATAACCAGACCTCCCCTCCGGCCAAAAACAAAGGAAGAAGAAGAGGAAGAGGTGGCAGAAAGTCTGATCAAGGAGATGCCTTCATGAGGCCTAGTTCGAGGCCTTGTACTGTGGCAGATAAGCCTGTGAACCAGGCGGCTAATGAACTTTCAGCAAGTGCTCCTCATATTTCTGCCGAAAATTCTGGTAACGTTTGTGATATGGAGATAGGTTTGGGGTTTCCTACCTCGAGCAAGTCTTTGAGTTTTCCTACTAGACCTGGGTTTGGTCAAATTGGGACAAAGTGTATTGTTAAGGCCAACCACTTCTTTGCAGAGCTACCGGACAAAGATTTGAATCACTATGATGTAAGCTCTTTCAGTTGATGGTGTTCTTTGTTTCTTTTTTATTGCATTAGTAGAGCTGATGATACATTGAAGCGGAAAGAAAAGTTCTCTTTTCCCATGTTTCTTTCTCTCTTCTTCTTTTTTTTTCCTCTTTTGATTTCTGAAACCAACAGGGATCCCTAATCTGACATTGAACATGTTCACACTGTTCTTTCTTGTTATCTTTCCGTCGCGTTTTGCTTTCTGGTTGAAGACAATTTATGTCAGTGCAAATTTGTGGCTCTTGATCTGACAGTGTAGGTGCTTATGCTGGTGTTTTTACTCATCTCTTGCCTGCTGCGTTGCAGATAAAATTGAATAGGTTTCTTTTTTCAATGTATAATTCTCGTTTATATGGAATTTATTACTGTCTTGAATCAGGCCGTCAATTTTGTTCCTATTGTTCGCTTTCCTGTTTTTTACCATCTGTCCTTCTGATCTTTGCAGGTCACAATAACTCCTGAAGTGGCATCAAGAACTATAAACAGAGCTATTATGGCAGAGCTTGTGAAGCTTTACAGAGAATCTGACTTAGGAATGAGACTGCCTGCTTATGATGGCAGAAAGAGTCTGTACACAGCGGGTGAGCTTCCTTTTGCTTGGAAGGAATTCACTGTTAAGCTTGTTGATGAAGAGAATGGTGTCAATTATCCTAAGTGAGTATTTGTGGTCTCTGTTTTGTCTCTTTCCGTTCCATTTAATTGTCCTCCCTCTTTCACCATCCGTTCATCGTTTTCCATTCTACTAACGTAAAAGCTTTCTCATTTCTAAAAAATATGAACATCCTCT
This sequence comes from Erythroxylum rufum, assembly GCA_027478365.1. Lineage (NCBI taxonomy): Eukaryota > Viridiplantae > Streptophyta > Magnoliopsida > Malpighiales > Erythroxylaceae > Erythroxylum > Erythroxylum rufum. The sequence continues at coordinate 65,820,872 of JANIHZ010000208.1, read as the reverse complement.
TTCTCGTAGGTTTTTAATGCATACTTAAGTATTGCTTTTGCTTCTTCTTTATTGCATAGTTTGTATATTGAATTGTTTATGATTTTGCAGGCGAGAGAGACAATACAAAGTGGTGATCAGATTTGTTGCGAGGGCGAATTTACATCATCTGGGTCAGTTTCTAGCTGGTAAACGAGCAGATGCTCCTCAGGAAGCCTTGCAAATTCTTGACATAGTACTGAGAGAGCTATCAACAAAGAGGTATGATAACTCAATATGTTCTTGATTTTTAACTATTTTTATTGGTTGTTGGTGTTCTATCAGCTGAGTAAGTTTCATTTACTCAACATTGTCTGCACCTGTGAAGGTATTGCCCCATTGGAAGATCTTTCTTTTCACCTGATATTAGGGCACGTCAGCGACTTGGAGATGGGTTGGAGTCTTGGTGTGGATTTTACCAAAGCATAAGGCCCACTCAGATGGGCTTGTCCCTAAATATTGGTAAATGAATTAGAAAATTTAATGTCATATGGAGATTTTCTTCTCAGTTATACATATGATTAATTTATTTTTGGTCTTTTTAAATAATACAGATATGGCTTCAGCTGCTTTCATTGAGCCACTACCAGTAATGGACTTTGTTGCGCAACTTCTTGGGAAAGATGTATTGTCTAGGCCACTATCAGATTCTGATCGAGTGAAGGTAATTTCATTGTGTATAGCTATCATGCAACTAGTTTTGTTTTGTTGTTTAATTGTAACTTAAGAGATATTGCTGAAGAAACATTTTAGATCAAAAAGGCTCTTAGAGGAGTAAAAGTTGAAGTAACTCACAGAGGAAATGTGCGAAGGAAGTATCGTGTCTCAGGCTTGACATCTCAACCTACAAGAGAACTTGTGTGAGTTTTATTTTTTCTCCCTTCTACACTTTTTTGGGTTATACTAGATTCTTATTTGAGTTCTTCCAGTTTTATTTGTATGAAAGGTATATGCTTGATTATATTACTGGGAAAAGTATTCCTCAATGTAGTTTCCTATTTAGTGGATGTTCTTGTTGAGTCATTGTGCGTGGTGGTTCTAGTTACCAGTGATGTTTGTCTTGTCTAGGTTTCCTGTTGATGACAATTCAACCATGAAGTCTGTTGTGGAGTACTTTCAAGAGATGTATGGCTTCACCATTCAACATACACATTTCCCTTGCCTTCAAGTAGGGAATCAGAAGAAAGCGAACTATCTACCTATGGAGGTACAGTGTTTTCATTCATTGTCTAACAGTAATGCAGTCACTTTTTCTTTTGTGTTGTTCTTGTAGTCTCACACTATAATTGATTCAATTGATTTGGTTTGTCAGGCTTGTAAAATTGTAGAAGGGCAACGATATACAAAAAGGTTGAACGAGAAGCAAATAACTAGCCTTTTAAAAGTTACATGCCAGAGACCTCGGGATCGGGAAAATGATATTTTACAGGTATTTTTGATGTTCTGATCTTTTTTTCTCGTTTGGTTCTGATGTAGTGTTGGTTCTTAATGCTTGATAAAGTTTGAAATATTGAAAAAATGTCATTCCTCGACGTTATTTGCAAGCCAATAGTGGAACAAAAGCAGATTCTTGAAATTTAAACTTTTCAATGTGCCGGAATTTTTACCAACCATATGGAGATGTTTCTTGAATTCTAAACTCCACTGTTTCTGGTGTGTTCTGAAAGATTAGCTTTGAGTTTTCTGTTGTGTTTATGAATTTTTCACAAGTTCCCGTTCACCATCTTTATGATGTGGAATAGAGTAAATTTTGGTTCAATATAACGGCTTTGTTTCTTGGTATAACGGAGAACAATGTGTATGAAGACTTTTAAGTGGTCATGCTTAGAATTATAGCCCTTATAGACTAAAATTAGGGCTCTATACTCTTGATCATTGGAGATATATAACTCTGCGGCCAGTTTTGTATGGTTTTATGTTTTTTGTATTGCTAGTTTCTGTGGGTTTGTATTCCTTTTGTACATGGTCTATCCTGAATGTCTTTCATACAGACAGTTCAACATAATGCTTATGATCAAGATCCATATGCTAAGGAGTTTGGGATCAAAATCAGTGAAAAGCTAGCTTCTGTTGAGGCTCGAATACTTCCTGCTCCATGGGTAAAGTAGCGTCTCTTTTGTTCCTAACTTCTGAATGATTTCGTTGGAAAGATACTTCTTGTCATTTGCTTTGATCAACTCATGCCACTCTTTCCTGCAGCTGAAATATCATGAAACTGGAAAGGAGAAGGATTGTCTGCCTCAGGTTGGGCAATGGAATATGATGAATAAGGTATTTCGATTTACATTGCAGAACTTCTTTTGTAAAAGCTTACATCTTTGGAGAAGTATGCTGACGAACTTCTAGAATTACTAATATCGCTGATGTTTGTAATACGTTATCTATCCTCTCTTAACTTTTACCTTTATTTATAATCTGTTTTGTGTTAATTATCTCTTCTCAAATGTACAGAAAATGATTAATGGAATGACTGTGAGCCGGTGGGCGTGCATTAACTTTTCTAGAAGTGTGCAAGAGAGTGTTGCTCGTGGGTTTTGCAATGAACTCGCTCAGATGTGCCAAGTATCTGGCATGGTACTTATTGTATTGACGTCATTTCTGCTCAATTTAGTTTAAGCTATTACTTAATTTTTTCTAATGATTTTCAGGAGTTCAATCCAGAGCCTGTAATTCCAATATACAATGCCAGGCCGGAGCAAGTAGAGAAAGCATTGAAACATGTTTATCATGCATCAATTAACAAAACCAAAGGAAAAGAACTAGAGCTTCTCTTAGCTATTTTACCTGACAATAATGGATCTCTGTATGGTATGGTCGCATCTTCACTTGGAAGTGGTTTCCATTGTATTGCATTCTTTTCTTCTTCACTGAGTTTTCTTACTTGAACTTGGATACTGTTTGAAGACAGTACGAAAAGTAAATTTTCTGATTTCAAATGTGTCTCTCTCCTTTTTTCAGGTGACCTCAAGAGAATATGCGAAACGGAGCTAGGTTTAATATCCCAATGCTGTCTTACAAAACATGTCTTTAAAATCAGCAAGCATTACCTGGCTAATGTGTCCCTTAAGATCAATGTCAAGGTTGGCATTAGCTTCTAAGCTTAGCTATATTTCTAAATCTCAGGAAATATCCTGGACTAACACCCAAATCTTTTTATAATGAGTATATTCCAACAACTAAATAAAATAATAGATACTTATCCATTTCCCTGGGACATATTACAAACTGTAAAATCATTTGCCAGAGTATTTGCATAGTGGATGCTTTTTTCCAGTCATTTGTGGCCAAAGATAATTAACTTGTGTTAAATCTTTTTATTTCCTTGCTGCAGATGGGAGGTAGAAACACTGTCCTTCTAGATGCTATTAGTTGCAGAATACCGTTAGTTAGTGATATACCGACCATAATATTTGGAGCAGATGTGACTCACCCGGAGAATGGGGAGGACTCCAGTCCCTCAATTGCAGCTGTACATTTTCTTATCAGATATACTTGTTTTGATCCTTGTTTTTCATAACAACTCTGAAGATATGGTATCTGATTCATGTTGGTCCTACTGTTAGGTGGTAGCTTCTCAAGACTGGCCTGAAGTGACAAAATATGCTGGATTAGTTTGTGCTCAAGCTCACAGACAGGAACTGATACAAGACCTGTACAAAACATGGCAAGATCCTGTTCGGGGTGCTGTTAGTGGTGGCATGATTAGGTACACAAGTTTCAAATTACTGTTCACATGTATTCTGATTTAATTTACAGCATATCTATTCAGTACCGGTGTTTCATTCTTTCTGCTATCTTGTTTGCAGGGATCTTCTGATTTCCTTTAGAAAGGCCACAGGACAGAAGCCATTAAGGATTATATTTTACAGGTCAATATATTTTCCTGTGTCTATTTCTTAAAAATATAGCAAGTTTTAATGACCTAGATGTGTCTTAATAGGTTTTCATGTGATGTCAATTACTGCTTCTTGCTAACATCAGTCTCTCTTTGTTCCACTTTGATGCTACGATAGCAGATAAATGGTTGCATGAGCAAACTTTTTTATCTGAGGCTATCACAAATCTTCGTTGTATTTCTGTAGCCAAAGTATTCTAGATTCATGCATGCTGAAGACTTATTTTAATTAAATGATGGAGTTGTTTTGATCAGGGATGGTGTTAGTGAAGGACAATTCTATCAGGTCCTGCTTTATGAATTGGACGCAATCCGGAAGGTGAAGATTTAGTGCTGACCTACTTAAAGTATGTCAAAGATGATTACAAACTATTATGATTCTAGCTTAAAATTTGTATCCAGGCATGTGCTTCCCTTGAGCCAAATTATCAACCGCCTGTGACTTTCATTGTTGTGCAAAAACGGCACCACACTCGATTGTTTGCTAACAACCACAGGGACAGGAGTAGCACAGATAGGAGTGGAAACATACTACCTGGTAAAGCTCGGAGTCTTTGTATTTCCTTAATTTTTCCTAACAAAAATAGTTCCTGATTTTTCTTTTTTCAAAATCTTCAGGAACTGTGGTGGATTCCAAAATATGCCATCCGACAGAATTTGATTTTTATCTGTGTAGCCATGCTGGGCTTCAGGTAGAATCCGTTTCAGCTTTCTGCTCTCCCCCCCCCCTCCCCCCGCCCGTCACTGTGTATCATGCTGAGATATCTTAAAGATACAGGATAATTGGAAAGCTTATAATTGCTTACCTCATGAACCAGACGAATGAGAAAGGATGTTTAACTTTTTCAAGATCCAAATAAGGCTGTAGCAATACCTGTGTAATGGATACTGGTGTTGTTGCATTATAGGCTTTGATTTTTAGTTTTGTAGTTCCGCAGACTTTGGATTGGAATGAAAATAGTACTCTTCTTGATGTGACAGGGGACGAGTCGGCCAGCTCATTATCATGTCCTGTGGGATGAAAACAACTTTACTGCTGATGGAATCCAGTCCTTGACCAACAACCTATGCTACACATATGCCAGATGCACACGCTCAGTTTCCGTTGGTAAATGTTTTGCATATCAGATATTTGCTTCTTGCTTTCTCTCAAGTATCATTGTTTTCCTCGATTTTTGTTTTATCTTTCGTGCATCGGCTTAATTTGTACACATGTTGGCAGTTCCACCGGCCTACTATGCACATTTAGCTGCATTCCGAGCGCGATTTTACATGGAACCAGAAATGCAGGAGAATGGTTCTGCATGTAGTGGCAATGGTAATGGTGGTGTGAGGCCATTGCCAGCACTGAAAGAGAATGTGAAGAGAGTGATGTTCTATTGTTAGAATCAGGTGGCCAGGAGTAGAAGCAGCATAAAAAATAACCTTTGTACATGAGAAAGTTATACCTTGCAGGATTGCTTCCATCAGGGAGTAGTGCAGAAGCTCGTGTCATATGGTTTTTACCTGGATAGGAAACATGTCTAGGAACATTGGACAGACAACATAGGTAACAGTGATTAGTTCGAGTTCGAGATCGTGATCGGGTCCAAGTTCTCGTGTCTGCATTGGTTATGAAGGAAGTAATGCAGAAGTAGTAGTATTTCTTGTTCTTTTCTTTGTAAAAAGAAACGCTTGTTTACTAATCAATGTCATGTGGGAAATTTTGTCCCGTCAGAGATAGCACCCATTTCCATGCCATTTTAGATAGTAACTTGTGAGACACAAATGACTCAACTTTGTTTTGATCGACAAGAAAAAATAATTTCAATGTGATTATGTACATATTCTCTTTAACGCCAATGGTTCACTATTTTTAACGGTAGAAAAAACGACTCTGTTTGCTCATGTCTAGGATTAGTAATTTGATTTGAATTTGGTTAAGTATAAAATTAAAGAGTCATACGAGTAAAATTCAACTCGAATTGAATTTTAAGTTAAATTTTGATTAAAAAATTAATTTAAATGATAATTTTTTTGTTTAAAATTTTAATAATGTTAGGGTAGTGATGACGATAGAATTTGGGTTTGACTTGGTCTAATTTTAGGTTAACGAGTTAACCTGAGGAATCAATATAATACTCGGCCTGCTCGTCCATCAAAATAATGTCGTTTTTGTAGAATCTGCTCGGGTCATGCGGTGCAAGCCACCTAGTTTTTGGGCTGCATGTTTATAGAATTGGAGTTGGGCTGGTGATGGATCCGACATGACCCGCCCATTTTCTATACCTGCTCAGGACAACGTAGGTAAAAGCATGTACTGTTGTTCCCTTGAATCGAAAAAGAAACTGATGGCTATACCATAAGAGTTTTTTTTGTCGTTGGATCAGATACGGTGGATTCTGACCTTTTGTCTTGGATCAGAATCACTAGACTAGCTGTGTTGCTGTCCTGCAAGAATATATGCTTCCTGCCGTTTTTGGATCTTTTGATATCTCTTCTGGACTTCTTTTCTGATATCATCTTTACCTGTTTTCTGATACAATAGGCGTTATTACTGATGTCCAAATTGTCTCGTGAAATCTTGTGTGTTTCAGTTACGGTTTTAATTACAGTATTCTAACCAAATTATATTAAACTCATCTATATATTTATATAACATTTATATAAATATAATAAAATTTAATAAAACATGATAGAAATATCGAAATTGAACAAAAAAAATTCATCTGCCAAATTGTCGCTTCCCTTTTGTCACTGAAATTTCTGAATTTCATATCAATTGCTTGGCAAAAAAATAAAAAATAAAAAGGAAAGAATGATAGAGCAGAGATGTATGTTCGTCACTTAATCTAGCACTTCATAATTTCGAAGTACTTGTATTAATCCAGCACTTCATAATTTCAAATGGCAATAATACTTTACTTACGCAATATAAATTGTTAGTATTTGAAAAGACATATTAATCTTTTACAAGTTGCGATGATAGCATTTCTTTATTATTTTATTACATGAACAAAAATTATAGAGATTTACGATGCAATTATTTTTATAATTACACATTCTAATAAATATAGCAGAAAATTATAATATAGCTTATGTTCCTCCAAAACAACAAAATGCTTGCAATCGATTCGATTTATTACTTATTATTGCAATAACTCAATTTTTTTTCGAAAATTTGCAATTACCCAATTTTATTATGCGAATGATAAGAAAATGTAATTATTGATATGTATAAAACATATTATCTTAATCTTGTAAACTTTAAATGGAGAAAAGGAGACTAATATCAAAGAAAAGAGAGATAAAGAACAACCCAAATTCTAAATTGTTTCCAATTATTGATTCAAACAACTAAATTGTGTAATATTTTATTCAAATGATATAAAGTTGTATGGGCTTTAAAGTTTATTTATGCCTACTCTTCAATTAATAAAAAATAGAAAAATATATAAAAACTTATTCTTTAATTGTTTGTTGGACTGTCGTGACATATTTTTGGTAAGCCACAAATATATTTTGATATAAATAAAAATATAAATAAATTATTTTAAGATATAAATCAAA
>JANIHZ010000208.1:65479570-65490922 GCA_027478365.1 Erythroxylum rufum | reverse complement strand
GAAACTGAAAATGTTTATTTCTGACACTGAAACTGCTTTCTTTTAACATGGGCTTCAATGATATACTGTTTATTCCGAGCGAATGAATGTTTCCAAAAAAAAAATTATACTGAGATTTGTCTGACCGACTGATGTAGTACGCCACCCTCGTGGGGCACAGACTCAGATATCACCAACGATATCGGGTTCGGGTCATGCGGAAGTGAGGTGTTACAAACGAGGTAGGGAGATGGTTGACGTCAAAATGATACTTAGTATGAAGAACCTTGACCCAAAGGGCGTGCGGTTTGGTTATCAAGGACCATCCCAATTTTGCTAAAAAGGCTTCATTGGTCTCACGAATTTTTCGGATGCCAAGCCCCCCCATACTTCTCGGTTTACAAATATCCTCCCAAGAGACTAAATGAACCCGCTGTTGGCCATTAAACGAGCCCCATAGGAATTGACAAATCAGTTTCTCCAACTCGTCACATAGGCCGCGAGGAAGACGAACAGTCTGCATGGTGTAACTGGGAAGAGCCGCGAGGACTGATTGGGCCAGCGTGATACGTCCCGCAAAAGACAATAGATTGGCAGACTAGCCAGATAACCGCTATTGAACTTTCTCCAAAATGTACTAATAAGTACGTTTACTGACTCGTTCATGTAAAAGTGGAATTCCTAGATAGCGAACCAGATCTGACGTCGGTTTGAATCCCAGCGCTCGGGTTAATGAGGAAGGAGTATTTTTAGAGAAATAGCACCGAGATTTAGCTTGGCTAATGCGTTGGCCGAAAACATCACAAAATTTATCAAGAATATCATGAATAATCGAAACTTGAGCGGGGGAGGCTTCAGAAAACAAAATAAGGTCATCGGCGAAGAATAAGTGGGATAGAGGCGGACCATTGTGGCCTAACGTCATAGGTTGCTATTTGCCTTGAGTTACGACATGGTTAATGGAATGCCCTAGTCGTTCCATATAAAGGACGAAAAGGTAAGGGGATAAAAGGTCTCCCTGGTAAACACCCCTGGAAGGCCGAAATTCATCTCCGAGTTCGCCATTCCAATTAATTTGCAAGGAGACTGTAGAAATGCACTTCTTGATGAGATGGAGTCGAGGCTTTGGGATCCCGATAGTTCTTAAGGTATCTTGGATAAAGTCCCACGAGAACCTATCGTAAGCTTTCTCGAGGTCCACTTTTAGGGCCATAATGCCTTTACGACCCACTTTCCTGCGCATCGTGTGGATGACTTCCTGAGTGATGATAATGTTATCTGTAATTAATCGCCCTGGAACAAAGCTGCATTGGGTAGAGGCAACCAGATAATGCAGGAAGAGTTTAAGCCTATTGACGATGATCTTGGTGATGGCTTTGTAAAGAACAGTGCATAAAGCAATAGGCTGGAACTGCATTACCGATCGCGGAGACAGCGTCTTGGGTATAAGGACCACTATGGTCCGATTTAAGGCAGAGTCCCAAATGTCATGCCGAAAAACATTCTAGAAGAAAACGGTCAGAGAAGGGCCAAAGAGCTCCCATTAGGATTGGTAGAACAGAGCTGTGAACCCGTCATATCCTAGGGCCTTGTTCAGGGCCATAGAGAAGAAAGCCAACTTGACCTCCTCAGGGCTAAGGGGACATGTCAGATCATTCGTCGCACTTCAGGGAAGGGTACCCTCCGGGCTAGGGACAGGCCAGGTTGGATGATGCTATCTATCGTCCATGTATAAGTGCTTGAAGTAAGTTTGGACGAGCCTCCGAACCTGCTGAGGATCCGTAAGCAGAACACCATGATGATCTTGTAACGCATGAATCTGTGACTGTCGATGGCGGACCTTAGTGACTGCATGATAGAACTTGGTATTACGGTCACCATAACCGAGCCATTGGCTATGGGATCGTTGATGCCAGAGTAGTTCCTCTTGGAGAAGGACCTGTTCCAGCTCGGAGCGTAGATACTCCTCCAAGCCCCGGAGAGAGGAGGAGTCAGTGGCCTCAAGTTGTTATTGGATACCATCGAGTCTGGCCATGAGGCGCTTTTTGCGATGGAAAATATTCCCAAACGTTGAGTAGTTCCATTGGTGCAAGTTGGCCGAGAACTGTTGCAACACCCCTCTAAAATCCAATTGGGAAGGTTTCCAATGTTCAGTGACAAATTGCTCAAAGCTGGGGTGAGTTAGCCAAGCTGATTGGAATCTGAAGGAATGACTAGCTGGAGGAGCAGGCGCGTGGGAAAGAGATAAGGAGAGGATGATGATCGGATTTCAGGAAGGGAAGGTGGGAAACAGAGGTAGTGGGGAAGGCAGACTATCACAAATTGGAACAGAGGGCCCGATCTAGCCGTGCTAGGACCTATCCTCTGCGCGAAGTGAAACGTGGCCCGGTAAACCCTAGATTCTGAAGTTGATAGCTGTTCACACACTCCCGAAATTTAGAGTTGACAACAGGTTGGCGGCGAAAGCCGCCACGTTTATCTTGGAGTTCCAATTTAGCGTTGAAGTCCCCCCCGAGAAGCCAAGGAGTGGAGGTGTGCCGAGCAAGGAGCTTTAGGTTGTGCCAAAGGTGCGTCTGTAACGAATACGTCGGGCTGGCATAAATAGCTATAAAAACAAACGAAGTCTGATTCCAAGTAATACTGGCATGGACAAATTGATGGTGCGCGAACAGAATTCGGACGTCGATGTCGGCTTGCCAAAGAAGTCAGATACCACCCGAGTAACCTTCGGCTTTCGCCCGTAAAGAGTGGACAAAACTCAAATTCCAGATAACCTTAAGCACCCGAACCCCACTTATACGTGGCTCTAACAAAACAACCAAGAGCGGTTTATGGATTTTGAGGTAGTTTTTAATGATGGGCCTGAAGGTCCTCCCTCCAGCCCCTTGACAATTCCAGATGAAGATTAACATGAGATGAGATCAGGAGGAATCAAAAGCGTGGATTGCAGAGTCAGTTGACTCTGGATGCTGGGCCTCCATAAAGTCCTGGGATGGCTCTGCCATTTGGGTATCCACGATACTGTTGTCTGTAGACTCAGCCAGGCTGTCCTGTGTAGGATCCGAGGGATGTGGTGGGTGAATTATGGACGGATAAGGGAGGGAGAGCACTTTGGTAGGCAGCTCTGCCGTGGCTGGATCCTCCTCCATGTCTTCACTACCCACAAGTGTGGGCGTAGGCAGGGAAATATTTGGATCCGGGATGATCACAACATAATGGGAGGGGATCGTGATGGCCAAATGGGTCGACTGTGGGCTAGGGGACGAGGATGAGGGTGCGGACTGGGCTAGGGGAGCTGAGGGTGTGGGCTAGCTACTGGCCAAGGGGGAAGGCTGGTGGATTGGGCCAACGGGCCGAGAGGACGGGGAGGGGTGGGGCTGCGAGGCCTTGTCCTGCTGCTACCTTGGAGAAGACGACGTCGGTTTGAGGCTGGAGGAAGAGATGCGCGTCTGCTTCTGAAACGGCATGTTCTGATGTCGCTTTCCTTTAAAGGATTCGGGTATTAGGGAGTTCTCCCTAGCCTTGGCCGTCCACCGTCAGGGATGAGGGGTGACGGGGGTTGGTGGAAGGCAGCGGAGTGGAGGAAGGACAGCGTTGCCGACGCTGGACTTGCATCTAAGGTCTGAAGCTCGATTGTCGGTGGTCGTCCGTGGGAGGAGCGCTGCGGGGGTTGGGGGAAGCTTCCGACAGAGGGCCAGTGGTGGCTTCGACAGTCTCGGGCTGTTCGCGGGGAAGGTTGGGGCAAGTCGCGGATCCATGTCCGACCATTCCACAAGTGAAACAGATCTGAGGCAAGCCTTCGTACGCCACCTGAATCAGTTCACCATCTAACTCCACGAAGGAGTGGAGAGAAGCACTGAGATCGACGTTAACCGCAACCCTAGCAAATTTTCCACGGTAAGCTTTGAGGGTGTTGCTGTCGATTTTGATTGTACGACCCACGAGATTTCCCAAGGCAGTGAGAATTAAAGAATGGTAGCGCGCTACCGGGAGGTCGGGGAAGAGAACCCAGGCTACCACATGGGTGATTTTTCCAGTAGAAGGATGAAAAGTCGGATACCATGGCTGCACCGAGAGGACATGCCCAGAGATAATCCATGGCCCCTGGGTGAGGGTCTGCTCGTAGTCCTCTACGTCCACAAAATTTACCAGGTAGAAATTGTTGGCCAGATCTACTATTTTCATTGGACCCGAAGGATTCCAAAGTGATAGTAGTCGGGATTTTAACATATTGAATCCAATTTTCCTTCCCAGAAGTTTAATAATCACAGCATTTTCCCAAACTTGGTCCAATTTGGTTTTGAATGGAGGTGATAATTCGATTCCTAGACCATGCTTGCCTTGAATGATTGAAATATCCCCTTTAGTAGTTTCTATCTGTTCCTCGTCAGGCCAGTCAAGTTCCTTTGTGTTTTCCTTGAGACCTGAGACTATTGCACTATAGCTAATTGGGTTGTTCGGTGGATTAGGTGCAGGAGGGGGGGGGGGGTTCTTCCTCCCTCTCTCAGAGCCGGACCTTTTTGGCAGCATGTGCCATTGAAAGCCGAAGAACCAGCAGTACTGGAGCAAGGAGATTCAACCTTTAACTAACAGAAGAGCAACTTCCTAGGAATTATTATGCAATTCTTTACAAACGAGGGTAGACAACAAAATAGCTATTTTGAATGTGTGAAAACTTTTACGAAAAGAAGTTGGGTTCTTTTCAAAGGATTGGTTTCACATACTCCTTTTATGCAGCTCGGAGAGAAAAGAACTTCAGGCTATATAAGAGTAAGGAGGCCCATAAGCTCATCTTTATTAACAAAAGCATCGACTGGATTAAGATAAGTCCTATTAGCTCATGGTGATCTACTACATGCTATGGCTTAATTTTTGTTTTTTTTTGAAAGGTGCTAGATGGCTTAATTAATTTATAGTTTTATTATAATATAGGAATAACTTTTATCGAAGTCACTTAATATTTATGGCATGGTAAAAATTGCTCGTTCTTTATTTTTATTTTAAAAAATTATCAAGTTAGTTGAACCAAAGATTTTTGTGCATTTTATTATAGATAATGCAATTAATTATTTATTAGATGAGTACTTGTTACAATCAAATTATAAGCATATTTTTCAGTCTTTATGCACTGCTCTTTATATAAATCTCATTTTAAAAGATATTGATAGTATAGACCATATTTCTAGTCTTATTTCATGTGTATGTAAGATCACAATTTTTTTATATAATTATATTATATTTTTTTTGGGTTAAAAAAGTAGGAAGACAGGGTTGATATTGTGTGTTCTACCATTGCTAAGTTTGCAACTACATTTATCACTTTAAAAAATATTCATGAACATAAACAACTATTTCAAATTTTTAATGACAGGTTATTGATGATTGTTGACCCAGATGAGAAATCATATTAGGGTTATATATATGATGTTATGTATGGAGCTTGCAAAAAAATTACGAAGAGAAATTATACAAGCTTTATACAAATATTTTTGACCGACAATAAGATAAGAATCTTATTCAAAGGATTTTAATTTTAATTTTAGAAACTAATTTTTAAATTTAAATTAGAAAATAATCTATTTATTTATCTTAACCATATTAAGAAAATTAATTATTTTAATATGAAAATTAAGATCTCACCTTAATTAATATATTCTTGATATATTAATTATCTAACATATTCTAATTATGGAAAATAACTATTTTAAATAATTGCTTGATTTTAGTTATTAATTTGATAATTAGTTTAATTTAATAATTCTAACTCGTTAAAAAAATGAAAAAAAAATTCTAATAAAATAACCCTTAAAAGCAATTTTCAACCTCACAGTCGCCAACGAGCAGCTCCTCCTCGCGCCTCCTGAAGGTTCTACCATTGCCGACAACCCCTGGCGGCCCCTCCATGCTTCTGTCGCAAATCTCTCACATCGCGCCTCCACGCCTTGTACTGCAATTTTTTCAAGTAGCCCCGTCTCATGGAGCTGCCAGCAACGCAAGGTAACGTTGTTTGATACGTCTCTTCGGTGCCTTAGAAAAGACAAATGTTCAAGGAAAATTGTTGTGGTGCATATGAGTAAACATAACTTATATTTCTAGTGAGATGATTCTCTGAGATCAGTATTGCCGTCATGATGATCTGTGTCAATTCTGCAGGTTCTTTATATAGCTGTGTTTCTTCTTGCTAAACATCAAACTGAAAATGTCAAGGATATAAATGCTGAAAATATAATTACTTATGTTTCTCCAACAAGAAGCGAGATCTTCTTAGTAACCTTGTGTTCTGTGGTTTTTTCTTTCAGGTATTAATCAATTCTAAGGAAAAGGGTTTGCTTATCTCTTTATTATAGTTGGGTTGAGGTAATTGTTCTATTAAAAATTAAAAGTGGAGTTTGGGGCTGAATAACTAGTGAAATGACTCACATCTTTACTTATACTATTATCCTTATTTGCAGTAGCATATTATTTTGAGATTGCTTTACCGAGCCCGGATGGAAAAAAAAACTAACAGAACAAACATAGATGCGTTTTTCTGTACAATCTGTTTTATTTACTTTTGTTCTCCGAGACTCCGACAGTAAAAGCTGAAGCCCTGAAGGTTAAAAATCTTGGGAAAACGAGTTTTCTGTGTTTCAAATTCCAATTAAATTTATCATATTCAAGAATATGAAAGCGAGTAAAATTAAGTGATTTAAAGTTTTTTTATTGTTAATAATTTCTTTTGATAGGTGATGATTTTGCTATGATTGTTTCGAAAAGGAGAAGAGAAGAGATTTGAGGACCGACGAAAAGGAAAAGAAAAATAACAATCTGGTGGGTGAGGAGCGTCTTCTATGGTATTTCTTGACTTGGCTTTATTTTAATTGAGGGCTTCTTTGCTTTCGAATTGGGGCTTCCACCAATGTGTGTTTTTTTTTTATTTCAACATATCACAAATTACTTGATATGTGAGTTTTTCTTGTGAGATTCTAATCTTTTCTTTTTAATTGTTGCTTACCATGTTTTCCTTTTAATGCAAAGGTTAGATATGTGAGTTTTTGGGTTATGATTTACTGTTTGAGAAAGGTCTTGGCCATTCCGTGAACTATTTTCTCTGGATTAGTTAGTGATCTGTAATATTCTTGTGATTACGTTTATGAAAGTACGCTTGGCATATTATGGGAATTTTCCTTGACTTAGTTGATCTTGCTTAAAGTAAAACAAGTCTTTACCTCATTATGATAAATTAACTTCTAAAATGTACCAAAGGAAATGTTCATGTTGGTTCCTGTCATCTGTCAAAGTCGGTATTGCTTTCTAGGTAGTGGGCGGTGTTAAATGTCCAGTATGCTAGAGCGTTTTATTTGCAAGTAGGATTTTTCTAATGTCAAAAGCAAATTGCAGCCGAGGTATTTGATTATATGTTTGATTAATTATGCATGCAATTATACCTACTTGATTGGTTCTATTACTTTGCAAGTCCTTCTATCTATATTACACTCAAGTTGTTCGATGAAATGCTTCGACTATAACTTTATGGCTTCAGGTGATCATGATACTCTATGATATCTATGGTGGTTTCAAAGGCATTCTCAAGATACAAAGATTTCGGAGAATAGTATCCTATACTGGCATCTATTTTGGTGTTGCTTTCGTCAGTTTCTTCTATACTAACAATACGTAAGTTCATTACCATCTCCAACTTATTGCCTTATCTCATTCTTGGGTTTCTTTTTCATTGCTGAAATTGATCTCCCTTTACTTGTGGTGGGCTTTTCATGATTTCTCATCGTGATTAGGCTTAACATTTAACTCGTTTGGCATTGGATTGTATTTCCTATTTGACAGCATCATTTCATTTCATTGGTGGGATTTTCATCTGTTTTCTCTGGTTCTTGCTAATCATTCCATCCATCCATGACATCCTTTTCCTTCTTTCTCTCACCTTTCCATTTATCCACAATATTTTATATTTTCCTTTACAATTCCAGCTCTTCAAGAGTTGTATCTCACTGATACTCTTCACAGAACTCGAGCTGGTTACTCTAAAGCTGATCAATTCTATGCATCTTACCCTGCTGGAACTGAGGTGTTAACTGACACAGCTAAGGTCTGTATTCAAGGCTTTGATATATAGATGGATTCCATGTTTGCTATCTAATTGGCATTTGTGGAGTTTGGTTGAGATGGTTTTGTTGTCATTTTGTAGTTATATAAAGCAGCTCTTGGAAATTGCTTTGAATCAGAGGAATGGGGTCCAATTGAGTTCTGTATCATGGCTAAACATTTTGAACGACAAGGAAAATCGCCATATGCCTATCATTCTGTAAGTTGTATCAACATGTATAAAGTCAACATAGATAGATTTACTATTGATAATTTCAAAAGTTTGGTCCTAGCAATTTGCATTGGTTACCAATTTACTTTTATTATAAGTTTACATTGCTAAATCAAAGAAACTTATTGCTCAAAGTTCCTAAGCATCAATGGTTTTCTATTTTGCCTCTTAAGTGCCTGCTAAAAGATTTTTACAATAAACTTTCAACTGCTGACAAATTGCTAGATTTTGATCTACCTACTCTTGGTGCTGCTACCTAATACTTTTAAGTTTTGTTTTACTAAGATGTTTATTTGTATTGAAGTTAGTAATCACGTGGTGTTGGAAAAAGGTGCCAGAAGTACTTAGAGTTTCCTCTTCATTGTACTTGCTTATATTTGTTTATTAAGCATGGGTTATGTTATGGACCCGGGATTGAGAACGAGTAATAGGGCGATGAGTGGCAGAATCCTCCTGCAAAACTGGGTTACAACTATGTTTCTTCATTTTCCTGCCTTAAGAACCTATGGTGAAGAAGGGTAAGAAGGCTCATTAAGAGAGAACCTTCACAATTTATAGAAGTCCAAATAACTACCTCCGAATCAATTCTACAAAATAATAGGAATTGTCCTACTTACAAAATCTGGAAATATGAAATCCCTAGAATAACTAAGAGATAAAACAAAATCTGCAGACATCTAGATAGATAGCTGTAGCTTTTTGACCTTGTCAACCCATGTTATGAAACTTGGACCAGACCGGCCGGTCCGACCGGTGATCGGTCGGCTGACCGGTCCGGTTTAAGCTATAAAACCAGTCTCAAATTGAACCGGTTAAAACCGGTCAATTGACCGGTCGGGCCGGTCCGACCACTGGTTCATTAAATTTTTTTTAAAAATATTATTAATATTATATATAATTAAATATAATTATTGCATAATTATGACGTCGTACCGGTCGAACCGGTGACCAGTAAGACCTCCGGTTCGATGACCGGTCCGGTTTTGAGAACATTGTTGTCAACCTTGTGAAGTCATGCCACGTCTTCTTTGGTAAACCAGCCCCTTTGAAAACTTATCCACTGTTTTTTTCATAATCAGGTTGTTTGGAAAATTTTCATTGTTGAATGTATGCTTGAAATGTGTTTGGTTCCTTTTGCTTTGACAGAGAAGGAAAGATACTTATATGCATCATCATTATAGCAAATTTATGAGACCACTAAGCTTTCTAAATAGTTCTACAGTTGAAGCGGAAGGTATTGGCAGTTATAACCACTGAGAGGAATTACTGAGATGTTTGTTAATTTGAAAAAAAAAAACCTTTGCTGGCAAAGTCATCCATGCATTTAACTATTTGGTTCCTTATCTGCAATTCAGTACCACCTAATATGATAAAGTAGAACACTAAGTCCGTTAATGGAGTGTGGATTAACTGAGGCTTATCTTGTCCTGAATTGTCATTGCAGCAATATATGGCACATCTTCTTTCTGAAGGACAACTTGATGGAAGTGGCTAGATCAATTTCAGGTACTGTTCTGTTACCTGTTAACTGGGAGGAAAACTCCACGTAAGTAATCATGTAGCTGAAGTCTAGGCAAAAGTTAGGTTATTGAACACTGAAGACGAAAGGCAGTTGTATCTTGTTATAGGGCTTGTTAGACGACACCCTTGTTTGATATAGGTTGTTTCCGTCCGGGTATTCAATGTAAACTTAAGACTTTTGGTGTGAATGTTTATTTAGTTTATTGCGTCACTTGCAGTGTTATTGCCTCGGACAAATTTTACGGTGCATTACCAAGAAGCCCAACCAGTGAAAGGTTTCTGTTGTCTTATCTTCAGCATGAAATAGGGAAAACAGAGACAGGAAACCACACCTTAGATACTATGGTTTCTTTTTTTTTTGCCCCCCCTCAAACGTGAAGCTGGTATAATTTTGCAACCAAATGCATACACCATTTGCAGCACACTTGGTCAAAACCCAGTTGTTAGCGTTTTCAACAATTTTGCGTGCACCATATGCCGCCACTTTCAAAGTTAATCTATTGGACTTATTCTAGGGTGAAAATTTATGTCTAAACCATCGCCCTTGTTCTACACCATTTGAAGCTTGTTTTGTTTCTTCGTAATTTACTGAAGTATTTGTCAACCTGTGGGAAATAGAGTGAATTTGGTGGAAGAAACCTCATACAAAATACGAGAAGCTAATTCACCAGTATATTCGTACCTCCTTTTAAGGTGTTACATACTCTGCAGACGATTAATGTGTCCATAGTTTTTGAGTTCTGAAACATTCGGTTGGGCTATTTTTCGTATAAGAGAAAAAAAAAAAATCCAGTTTTCATGCAAAAGTTGATATGTGCAATGATAACGGGGATCAAATTTTCTGTATCTATAATTTGGAACAAAGTTACGGCACAGAGGATCTCGTTTCATGATAACACAACTGCAGATTTAATTTTTTACGGAGAAAAAATATATGCATGAAACAGGAGGCAAAGAAACCGGCAACCTTTCGCGGTGTGCACACAGTAGGTTAGGTTTCAGGCAAATGAATCAAGTTAACTTTGGCTGGATACTAAGAGCAATTTCTAGTCAGTTTGCTGCATCACTCCATTAATCTATGTTGTTGTTATATATCATGGATGACCGTTAAATGAAGCAAATTGATATAGGAGAAGATTGTATTATAAATTTAAAATTATACTTAATTTTACAATACTAACAAGAATTACAAGTTATACCGATCAAATACTAAGGTTTTAATTTGTTATAGATATAACCCAACGTTAACTCTACTATAAATTCAAATTTAAATAGAAACTATTTCTAATTTTCTTGACACTTTTAATAAAATTATTTTAAAACAATTTTATTAAATTCTACTTCTTACTTATTATAATTTAGGACAACTCATTTTTTAAAAAATTTTATAAATGAGACATTCTAATTCAAATAGAAGTCATTTCTGATTTAATTAGAAATTATTTTCCTTAATTAGATAACTATTTTCTAAAATTAAAGTAAACTACTTCCAAAATTAAAATTTTCAAATCTAGTTAAGAAAGTTATTTATATTATTT
>JANIHZ010000208.1:65434816-65445623 GCA_027478365.1 Erythroxylum rufum | reverse complement strand
AAAATCAAATAATATTATATAATTCTCAAAATAATCATTAAGATGGGTTTGTGGATATTGTGAGAATTACGTGTAAAAAATAAGTGTGAAAAAAATTAAAAATAGGCTCATGTCCGAGCTCGCAGGAAGACATGAGATCAGTTGCTCCATGAACGGTGTTCCTACGCTGTTCCATAGCTAAAATGTCAACGTTTTAATTATATCAAACCTCTCAGCTTTCCTAAGCCAAGCCGATGCTCCTCGTTCCTTTGATTTTGCTTCCCGCTTCACTTATTCCACCTTGCACCTTTTCTTCTTAACTCTTTCTATCCTCCTTTTGCGTTGATTTTTCTTTGAGGTATGCTCTTTACGACGATACCACAGCTGGTCCTAAGAGTTTCGTGCAGCGATACCATTTGTTGCTTCCATGTTATTCATGCTCGCTTGTCTCCTCTTTGAGGCTCTCTCTGTCCGCTTTGTCACCGCCGTGCTCAACCTTGATTAGCATTGGTAGGTGCTATGATGTCTCTGTTAGAATATTGGGTCAAATATGTTAACCCAATATTTATTGAGCTTCTTCTTCCATAATCTCAACATCCTCCTTTCTGTGGGTTTGGAGGAGGAGGGTGTCTACCTTGAAGAGGAGGTTGTCTACCTCGTCCACCTTGATGCCTACCACCATGTTCCATTTAACAGAATCGGCAAAAATGAGAGGACGATGACGAGAGGGTTGTAGAGAGGAGAGACAGAAGATTTTGAAAGTAAAAACTTCCTCGCTAGCTTCATTGTATTTGTACCGTGGTGTTTACATATACAAAGCTTACAAAGAACAAAGAATAAAAATTGTACGTAAGAAATCGTCCTAATGAACTACTGACAAGCGAGGGCGTCATGTGTATTTACAGAGTGGAAAAATGATGGTACGAGTTGTTACTATGGGGGTGCAGTGGTTGTCTGTAAGTGCTGCTATTGTCGATGAATAACGTGGATTCTACAAGGGTAAGTCTACAGAGAGAGAAATGTGGAGAAAAAAATGGTGGAGAGAATGATGTGAAGAAAATACAGTTGGAGTAGTAGAGAGAAAAAGAAAGTGTAAGTCTGCGAGAGAGACAAAAAATGTTGACAAAGAGGGAGGAAAATGAAGATGGAGAGAGACAAAACGTGGAAAGAGAGGGAGGAAAATGCAGATAGAATAGTCAAGTTGCAAATGATGAGAGAGATAAAACAACGTAGAAAGAGAGGAAAATAGTGAAGAGAGAGAAAACGAGCTGACAAGAGTAATTGTCTTGGTGTAAACCTGCAACATTTGCTGATTACACTCCCGAGCTCGCAGGAGGGAATGAGATCAGTTGTTTCCATGAACGGTATTCCTAGGCTATTCCATAGTTAAAACGTCAACATTTTAATTATACCAAACCTCTCAGCTTTCCTAAGCCAAGTCGATGCTCCTTGTTCCTTTGATTTTGCTTCCCGCTTCGCTTATTCCATCTTGCGCCTTTTCTTCTTAAATCTTTCTATCCTCCTTTTGCTATCCTCCTTCTGTGTTGATTCTTCTTTGAGGTATGCTCTTTGCGGCGATACCACAGCTGGTCCTAAGAGTTTCGCGCAGCGTTACCATTTGTTGCTTCCATGTAATTCATGCTCACTTGTCTCCTCTTTGAGGCTCTCTTTGTCCGCTTTGTCACCGCCGTGCTCAGCCTTGATTAGTATCGGTAGGTGCTATGATGTCTCTTTTAGAATATTGGGTCATATATATTGACCTGATATTTGTTGAGCTTCTTGTTCCACAATCTCAACGTCCTCTTCTTGTGGGTTTGGAGGAGGAGGGTGTCTACCTTGAAGAGGAGGTTGTCTACCTCGCCCACCTTGACGCCTACCACCACGTCACATTTAACAGAATCGGCAAAAATGAGAGGATGATGACAAGAGGGTTGTTGAGAGGAGAGACAGAAGATTTTGGAAGTAAAAACTTCCTCTCTTGCTTCATTGTATTTGTACCGTGGTGTTTATATATACAAAGCTTACAACGAAAAAAGAATAAAAACTGTACGCAAGAAATCGTCCTAACGAACTACTGACAAGCGAGGGCGCGTGTGTATTTACAGAGTGGAAAAATGATAGTACGAGTTGTTACTGTAGGGGTGCAGTGGTTGTCTGTAAGTGCTGCTATTGTCGGTGAATAACGTGGATTATACAAGGGTAAGTCTACAGAGAGAGAAATGTGGGGGAAAAATGGTGGAGAGAATGATGGGAGGAAAATACAGTTGGAGTAGTAGAGAGAAAAAGAAAGTGTAACTCTGCGAGAGAGACAAAAAATGCTGACAGAGAAGGTGGAAAATGAAGATGGAGAGAGACAAAATGTGGAAAGAGAGGGAGAAAAATGCAGATGGAGTTGTCGAGCTGCAAATGACGAGAGAGATAAAACAATGTAAAAGAGAGGAAAATAGTGAAGACAGAGAAAACAAGCTGACAAGAGTAACTGTCTTGGTGCAAACCTGCAACATTTGCTGATTACACTCCCGAGCTCGCAGGAGGGCATGAGATCAGCTGTTCCATGAACGGTGTTCCTATGCTGTTCCATAGTTAAAACGTCAATGTTTTAATTATATCAAACCTCTCGGCTTTCCTAAGCCAAGCCGATGCTCCTCGTTCCTTTGATTTTGCTTCCCGCTTCACTTATTCCATCTTGCGCCTTTTCTTCGTAACTCTTTCTATCCTCCTTTTGCTACCCTCTTTTTTCGTTGATTCTTCTTTGAGGTATGCTCTTTACGGCTATACCATAGCTGGTCCTAAGAGTTTCGCGCAGCGATACCATTTGTTGCTTCCATGTTATTTATGCTCACTTGTCTCCTCTTTGAGGCTCTCTCTATCCGCTTTGTCACCGCCGTGCTCAGCCTTGATTGGCATCGGTAGGTGCTATGATGTCTCTCTTATAATATCGGGTCATATTTGTTGAACTTACCCGGATTGTAGATCGTTGGTAATTTGTAATTATAAGTGGAAATGGTTATTTTCCGATCTTCTTTTGGACTAATATTATGAAGGCAGAGCTTGATTTGAATAATTTTCTGTTTATAGCAAGTGGGTCAGTTTGATTTGCTCAATGATTTGGGCGTAGGTCGGGTTTTGAGCGGTGATGGCTTGTTACCGAAGATTTTTGTAAGAGTTGAATGCATTTTATTAAGATTTGAAGTCATGCGCTTGAGTGTATGTAGAATGCACTTATCCTACCTTAATGCTTAGTTGCAACACGAATCTATGTTAAGATCAGATGTGGGTTTGGCTTTATTCTTAGTCCTGTACTATGTTGCTTTTGTGTGTAGAACATTGGAAGTAATGCCCTTACTCTAGTGGAGTCTTCTGGAATCCGTCTGTCTTGTGTCTTGGAACTGGTTCCTGCACTCATTTGGTATTTTTGGAAGCTCTGTTTTGTGGTGTCTTGAAGGGCCTTGTTCTTTGGAAGCAAGGGTGATTATCCTGGGGTCTTTTCGCTGTGCACAGTTAGACCAGGTTCTTCTTTTGATTTCCTTTTTCACTTTTCCCATCTGGTTTCTTTGTTTTTTGATTGTTTTAGGTTGTAAGATCCTTTAGCCTTGTTGTTTGATGATCTGAATTTTCTGCATCTGGGGTTGTTGAAAATTAGGCTTTTTTTCTGTGTGTGGGTGTTTTTGTGCTATGAACTTCCAATCTCTTTTAGGGATGTTATCTGTTTATAGAGTTTCAATTCTAGAAGCTTAGATTGATATAAATGCAATTAAACTCTGTGCTGCTTGCTGGGAAATATCTTTCACATTCTTAAGTGTTATTACATTAACATCAGGTACCATTACATCTTGAGAATGTGCTCAGTACTTCAATCGATGCATTCATAGTTGCTAACTTGGAAGGTCTCATTTGTCTTCTTGGCCTTGTTATGGTTTCTAGTATCAGAAAGGTTGCATCATTTTGCTTTATTGCATGTTGAAACTGCAATTGTTTTTTTCCAGCAATTCACTCGGTTAGTTTCAACTAATACTCTTTTAACTCTTTTGAGTCCTTCAAATGGTTGTTAAACAAGTTCATTCAATGATATGCATGGTCATTTAATATGAGCAGAAAGCTTTGTTTTTTCAATAGCAATGGAATCCTTTAAGTCAGTAAGTCTAATGGATCAAAGTTGTCATAGAATAGCCCTTCTAGTAAGAGTGTTGTTGAAAACCAAGAAAAATTGTACCAAGTTATACTCATCTGAGTATCTAGAGAACGCTGTTTGTGGCTGCTATTGTTTTTGCTCTTTACCATCTTTCTTGTTGCTTATCAACTGCTGACACTAGTGCCAATTGAACTAAGCTTGTTACACTCTCAAGTATTGGCATAAATTTGATCTAATGTATTCGTTGATAATGTATCATATTACACAATGAAGCAGTATATAGAACTGTAACTAAGATGTTGGTAACAGTCTAAGGGCATGTCTTATGCATTTAATCCAGAGAACTGTACAAAGACGTTATGCAGTAGCACCATATAATACAAACAGAATAACACTGTAGTAGAAATTCTAAACAAATGAACAGACCAATATTGACTTCTGCACTCGTTTCTTCCGGAGAAGCAAGTCTCCTAGCTAACAACATGCCGGCTAAAATGCTCCAACAAACATCAATAGATGCATCCAAAACTACCACATATTGGCAACCATACTATAGATAGTGTCAAGCATATATGATCTTTGAGCTCAGCAGTGTCCAATGCTCTGAATACTGTAAAGTAAAGAACTGAAAGCACTAGTGTCAGGTTATCGTAGTCATGCCATCATACACTTGCATATTAAGAAACTTCAGAGGGAAAGTCAACATTCATCAAAATGGATAAATTATATGCTTTAACATGGCTAGCTTAACAATGCCCTACATCAAACCGAAAACAAAACATTCACAAATATGCTTCACATCATACAAAAGTGAGATCATCTAATCACAAAGTTCATACATCATGTACATACAATTAAGTTGGAAGTTCACCTCCATATACCTAGTAAGATTCCACTTACGCTTGCCCAATGACAAAGTTCTCAGCCTGCAAACACATTGATACAGATAAAGAACTTGAAAATCACTGCTACATGCAAAATACTGAAGAGGTTGTCTTTCATCAAATAATCCATCAAGTAGATTCATTCTGGTAGCAGTAACTAGGCAGAATAATTGGCCTCTAAAACCGTAAACAAAAAAGCTTCAACTAAGATGAATGGATCACTGCAAAGAATATGCAATAATGCATATTCTAGGAACAAATGGAACATCTTTGGACATCCATCACCGTTGCCGATAATATGTTGGCAATTTGGACCGACCTTTGTAAGATTGTTCCTCCATGTGATTTTTTCAGGATTACATGTACTCCTTATTTCCATTGTAATCCTCCTTGTATCCACCAGCACCAGCCATGATTGACTGCACCAATTATAAAATATCATAGGATTCACGACCTTAATTATTGAGAAATATCACCCCACTTCGTAGAGCATGCATTAGCAGATCTTCATATCAAAAATACATAGTTGAAAATAGTGTAAACACACATTAACATGCAACTCATTGATGATTGAAATAAGAAATAACGGTGTGTTTTATCACTTCCCTATAACCTCAGTTGCATAGCAATTTGAAGAGTCAACGGAATTATCACCAGCAGAAAGAAAATTGAAGTTCCCAAAGTCAAGTTTACTACAAATGCTTTTTTTTGGCATTAATATCACCTGCAAAGATCACAAGTAATACATCAAAGAGTCCAGTTGATGACTAGATTCCCACAGAGAAATGTAATGATATGTAGAGACCCTGCAATCTCAGGAACTTTGTATATTTAGACTACATCCTACGCTTTCAATTATTCCCAAGATACTTCAACTACCTAGTCCGTCAAATGCAACTCAAAATCCCTGAATGCTAACACCATTTATTAACATTTAATAAAGTTAAGTTTCATTATCTATCTGGTAGTTATTGTTTCCCATCCAATGGATCAAAAGTAAAGTTTCATTATCTATCTGGTAGTTATTGTTTCCCATCCAATGGATCAAAAGTAAAGTTTCATTAAAAGCTCCCAAATTAATTCACACTTCTTAAATTTTGTTTTCTTAGGAACCAGACCATATTCTTACCCCAAATTCTACTTTTGTTTTGAAAAGATCCTGTCTTTCTTAATTTAGCTTATCAATCACTAAATTGTTTCAAACGTGTCTACATTTTAGACTGCATGGTTTATGAATGATTGGACCTAGCCTAAGGTGGAATCAATCGTAACCTAGCCAAAGGTGGAATCAATCATAGTTTGAACAGATTATTATGTGATTTTATCCTAATATTTTCAAACCCAAACCTTAAAAATGGAAAAGGAAACTTGGGATATGCTAATCTGATTAGTTTTTCATCTTCATGACATAAGCCACTTCATTAATCTGGTCACTTAAGAGCTTCTTCTGAGTCTATTTAGCTCTGTTTTTTAATGGGTGACAGGTTTGAACATCCAATTCAATTTTCACTCCGCACGCTGTAGGAAAAAGAACTGTGAAGATTACTCATAATTACGGCGTGCGTTGGCATTTCTTCGATTGTTCATCCAACCTTTGGTGTGTTTTAGTTGTCAAAAGGAATCAAGCCTTTGACATTTGATGGTATCAGATTGTCTTCAAGGTACGATTCGTGTCTACATAATAGATTTTCTTGGTGGAGTAGGACAAGTGTTCTTTTATGAATAGGTTTGAAGTTCTTCAGAAGGGCTCAGATCATCTGTATTGTTCCAACTCAGTAGAGCTTAGTAGGAATAGGTTGTGGTCTCATGAGCACAGACATTGATGTTGCAAGCCAAGCCTACACTGCTGTCATTGTCCATTACTCATGAACGCATTTATATTCCATATTTGATTTCGATTGCCCTTTCGAGCGCTTTCTTTTATTTCGGTAGCCCTTTTTTTAAATTTAATTTTAGTTTAGCAAGCCAAGCCAAAGTACATGTTTTACTATAACAAATAGATCTTATGCTGTATAGTTTAATACTTTAATGACATGAGTTGAGTTTTTCATGTAAATTCATATGTGTTAAGTGCCCGTATCTTCCATATCACAATCTAACTTGATTTTCATATAATAACACTTAATCGATTATGATGAAAAAAGGAAGTAATTTTTATTTTAATTATTTAAAAGAAATGGATTGTTTTAGTGCTTGTGAGTGACAAT
The DNA here is from genome assembly GCA_027478365.1 of Erythroxylum rufum. Lineage (NCBI taxonomy): Eukaryota > Viridiplantae > Streptophyta > Magnoliopsida > Malpighiales > Erythroxylaceae > Erythroxylum > Erythroxylum rufum. The sequence continues at coordinate 65,438,421 of JANIHZ010000208.1, read as the reverse complement.
TCGGATCTTTCTGTTTCAATAAATATATTCCAACCTGTTTCACCACAATACAACGTCATTTTAATAAAAGCCCAATTATGTTGTGTACCAATCCACTCTCTTTAAGCTTCAGCCAGGTTGATTTCTTTTCATTTTCATTTCTTTTTTGCTTCTAGTTTATCAACATGCGAGAATGCCAAACAGAGAAACCAAACATTTTTTAAAGAATTTATTTAGCACTAGCTATTAGATATCTATTTCTGTTTAATGCTAAAGGATTCATTTTTGCTTCTTAATTAAATTGTGAATTCTACACTTAGTGTTTTTCTATATCATAAAAGTGACATAGAAAATTTTCAAAATTTTTCATTTGTTTTTTTGGGTTTTTGCTTCAGGATCAAACCTAATAATTTTATGGCGAGTGCATCTTCGTCTTGTCGGCTATTAAAATTTGAAGATAGTAATGAAGTTGGTAGGAGTGAAGGTGAAGATAAGCTTATAGCCATCATGAGTTTAAATAGTAATCAGGATTTGCAAGCTACCTGCTCATTTGCATCAAAAGAATTAATACCAAAAATTGGAATAGAATTTGAGACATAAGAAGATGCTTACCAATTTTATTTGACATATGTTAAAGAAGTCTGGTTTTGGATAAGGAGAAGTAGAAATCACAAAGATAAATCTGGAAACTTCATTGATAGATTGTTTTATTGTAGTGTTGAAGGCAAACGAGAAAAAGAAAAACGACATCTGTATGCGCCCTGAAACAAGGTTTGATTGTGAAGCTAAAATGAGAGTTAGTCGTCCAAGAGGCGGCCAACTCTGTGTGGTTCAGTTTATTGAGGAGCATAATCACTATCTCTCGAGTCCAAACAAGACACACTTACACAGATCTCACCGAAAGATAAGTTTACTTGCAACAGTGCAAATTGAAATGGCAAATGACGTAGGAATCCCACCAAAGGCATCATATAATGTCATGGTTAGGCAAATAGGTGGTTGACGAAGATGATTTAATAACCAACATTTTCTGGTTGACAGCAGATTCCTCAAAATTTGGGCAAATCAAACCTGACCCACTTGCTATAAACAGAAAATGATTCAAATCAAGCTCTGCCTTCATAATATTAATCCAAAAGAATATCGGAAAATAACCATTTCCACTTATAATTACCAATTACAAACGAATCTATAATCTAGGTAAGTTCAATATCTGTGACTCGATGTTCTAACAGAGACATCATAGCACCTACCGATGCCAATCAAGGCCAAGCACGGTGGTGACAAAGCGGACAGAGAGAGCCTCAAAGAGGAGACAAGCGAGCATGAATAACATGGAAGCAACAAATGGTATTGCTACGCGAAACTCTGAGGACGAGCTGTGGTATCGCCGTAAAGAGCATACCTTAAAGAAGAATTAACGCAAAAGGAGGATAGCAAAAGGAGTTAAGAAGAATAGGCGCAAGTTTGATGAAACTATACTGTAATAAAAACAAATATTCTCCTTTCAGTAACTTTTATTGATAGTTGATTGTGTGTATATATAGGCATACAGTAGAAGAGTCTAGAGCATGCTATAACTGATTGTGTTATTTGGACTTGAGCTTGGGTATTATCGCCCCATTCTTCTACTGCGCGTGGAAGCTGTTAATGGTTTATTTGTTCTTGTTCATCTATTAAAGTTCGAAGAAGTGAAGCGGGAAGCAAAATCAAAACAACGAGGAGCATCGGCTTGGCTTAAAGCCGAGAGTTTTGATTTAATTAAAACGTCGTTTTAATTATAGAGCAGTATAGGAATAGTGCTCATAGAACGGCTGATCTGAAGCTATAGAATATTAGAAAATACTGTTAATCCAATTATAAAATACTGTTTACAATGTCGAGCTTTTTCCTTTACCAGGTTGAGGATGAAGTGATTGCAACCGACTGTGAATTGCAAGATATATCTATATAACTCCGTTGCTAAATGCCCTGCATACACACAAACCATTTGCAAATTTTACAAGCCATGATCCCCTGCTTTCTATCTTTCCTTTTTCACTTGATTGATTTTCAGTAGTTGAATCCCATCTTAATCATATCTTGAAAGAGTCTCACTTCAATCCAACTAAGTTCAATTAAGAAATAATGTCAAAAAGTAAATAATAAGATATATTATAGTATATATCTTAACAATGGTGTACGTGAGCGTGGGAAACCTGAAGCAGTCGTTCTCTATAAGACGGAAGAGAAAGAACTGGCTCTTTATTCAGAAGATAATAGGACTTATAAGTGAAGGAAGTGATAGATATATACTATTAACCATGCAAATGTAATGGTTATTTTTATTGAACAATTATTTAATCGTATTCAATTGGAGATTTGCATAATATGAATATGTGTTAGTACATTTTGTATGTATCTAATTGGACCAAGTTGAGAATGGTTATTTTATACTGACTAGTAAAATATATTCTTGAGGACATTAGAAATAAGATTTATGTTCTTAATCTTGATTTAGTTAGTATGAGCAAATATACATTGTCTTGTGCTTTAATTCATTAAAGAGTGAGTTTCAATTATTGGGACAATAATACTCGGTGAATTGGGAAAAGGCAATTTGTATTTGTGAAATATTAATTAATGATGGAATCCTTGTCTAGGTATAGAGAATGATGATGCACTTTAAGTAAGTTTATAAGGTTTCATTGTGTAAACCCTGCAGGTGGATTTTTAATCCTACACATGAAATAAGTTGAGTGACAATCTTAAAGATTAAAAATGTTATTTAAATAAATTGTCAGTAATTTATTTTATTTGACAAGCATCTCTAATCTTAACATAGGGAACATAATTTATTATGTTGTGGAAAGTTAAAATTAATAAGGAGTTCAATCTCTTATTATAATTTTAGTCTTATTAATTTTTTCCTGCGGTCCCTGTCGTGCCTTAATTGTTTGGACCACACGTGTTTTATTTATAATTTAAATAAGCAATAGATTATTTTAAATGAAACAAAAAATCTATTGATTTGAAATACAAACCGCATGATTGATAAACAGTGTAATCTTAACAGTTATTTCTTATACGGAAAGGAGAGAGTTGTCTATATATATATGTGCCTTTCTTCCCATTGAAGAGAGGATGCATCTTTTAGAAAACTTAGACATAAAACATCAACTCTCTTAGAAAGTCTCTAAAAACACACGGTATATTCTTTCTGCTCACCCAAAAACAAGGGTTTTAGAAACAATTAAGGTTACACGATAGAAGACTGTAAGGATAAAAAGATTTGTGGAAGGAAGTTTCTTCAACAGGTTTGTTTTGCTTCAATTCTTGTGAATGGTTTGCCTGTATATATATATTTCTGATCCTGGGTTGCTTCCGTTATAGTTACTGTTAATTCCATCACTTTGGTCAAATCTCGGCCTACACCCTAATTAAGAATATTTCATTAATTTGTTGTTCTTTAATCTCTCTTAGCAACTATTAATCGTGGATTAAAAATTAACCCGAGTTTTTCCTCAGGTTTTGTTTAATCAAGACACGATCATTAATTAAACCTAACTATTGGACCCCGTCTCCGAGGCCCAACATTCGGACCCACAAAGCATAGCAGACCCAAACTGACAATAATACTGACCACA
>JANIHZ010000208.1:65394932-65405766 GCA_027478365.1 Erythroxylum rufum | reverse complement strand
CAATTTTTAAAACATTATATAAATTAATCTCTTTTCAAAATTCGTCTCTTTTTAAAATGATCTTTTTTTCATGGTAATATTCATTCTCCTTTTAAATATTATTAAGTAAATATTATTTAACAATTTTTATATAAACTTGGTAGAAGAGTTTTGAATCTCATAAGTTTAAGTTTATATAAAATTAATATATTAAATCATGTTTTATTACACTCAAATTTATACTTAAATTTTAATATTTATATTTGATAATTTAAATTTAAATTTTGGGCTCCATGTCAAATTATCAACTAATTGCCATTTTTGTGCGGGGGAATGGCATGCACCTGAAATTACCCGTCAGCTTGAACAATTCAAACTGCACTGGCTGACATGGCTCATTATATTGGAGCCACGTCATCGTAGAGGTCATTGCAGTTGCTGCCTGGTAATGCACCCAATAACAATCAAGTCTCACGTATATACTGCATGCTTTCTCGGCGTGACAGTTACACCTTGATGTCTTTTGTACTATTACAAGCGCGAACCCAGAGCCAAACACACCCAAGCAATGACGGTAACTTTCTCTTTCTCTCATTATCCAGGAAAATTTCTAGATATTCGGAATATCGTGGATTTTGATTCACTGCTGTCTATTTGTTTCGGAGTACGTGCAGGAATCGTCTCAGGGGACTACTCTGATGGATCTGATGACGTCGGATCCAGCGTCGTCGAATAAATCAAATGCGGGTTCGGCTACGCAGCAACGGCCGCCTTTGCCGGCTTCGTCGTCTTCGGGCGGGAAGATTATGCTGGGAGAGCGGAAGTCGAAGAGAGCGGCTCTTATGCAGTTGCAAAATGATACTATTTCGGCTGCTAAAGCTGCTTTTCACCCTATCAAAAGCAACATCAGGCCTCAAAAACAAAAACGAACGGTAAATATATGCGTTTGTGTATGTATGTGCTTATATATGTATGGTCGATTTCTGGATTTTGGTAACGGAAATAGTTTTTTTATCGCTTCAGCCTGTTTCATATGCATTACTAGCTAGGAATCTTCATGAACTCTCTGCAACGTCTGATCAGGTAAATCTTTTTTTGTTTTTTGAGTTTTTCTTTCGTATATGATTTCGGAATTGTTCTCTACTAACTTTGTTTATCTTTTTCATAATTTCTGAGTAGAAAAGCTCTCAGAAGCTATTAATTAAAAGAGTGTTCCCCAAACTCGCTGTCTACAATTCAGTTGACCCGGCATTGGCACCTTCTCTTCTCATGGTATGTGTATGCATTCTCTTGTGGAAAATTTGTGTTAGTGATTGAAGATACCATTACCTTTTAGTGCGTGCCTAGTTATCGTTTTGAACTATGAAATGCACCATTCTTTATAATTGTGAAGTAGAGGCCAAGTGAAGCAGTGCCAGTAAAATAAGTTCTTTTATAACATACAGCTTAATCAGCAATGTGAAGATAGAACTGTGCTACGGTATGTATTTTATTACTTGGCTAGAATATTAGCAGATACTGGTTCACAAGGATTAAGCTCAGGAGGTGGAATCCCAACTCCGAACTGGGATGCTCTAGCTGACATTGATGCTAGTGGAGGGGTGACCAGGGCTGATGTTGTGCCGCGAATTGTACAACAACTTTCAGCCGAGGCTACAAATGCTAATGTTGAATGTAATGTATTCTTTCAAACTCCTTTAATGATTGAACTGTTGGCAGAAACTGAAAGTCTTATGTTTGGCTTGGTTATAGTAATATTGTATACTTGTTTAGACAAAATATAGTCCCCAAAGCCTAAAATACTTCAACCTTTTATTTGAGGATATCCTGGGAAGTATGTTGTGTTTTTTAAGGCATTGCAAGGTTCAATGTAAAAAACCTGTGTCTTGTTACTAGATATGATTATTGTGATTGTATATATTGCTGAGGTTCATTTAAAAAGTGTAAGCTTATATATTAAAAATTGTAAAGTTCTATTCTTTTTCTCTTTGAAAGATAAATAATATTGTGTCAACATAAAAAATAAAAATTGATAATAGAAAAATTACGTTAAATTATTATGAGTGATTAAATATATTAGAATTTTACGTCCCTTGATATTTCATAAATTACTACAATAGTTATGAGTGATTTCTTCTACATTCTTTTAACAATCTTATTATTGATTTTGAGTTTAAATTTATCTTGTTTCCTTTCAGTTCATGCACGTAAACTACAAGCTTTGAAAGCTCTCACTTGTGCTCCTTCAAGCAATGCTGAAATTTTATCCAGACAGTACGAGATTGTATTTGACATTCTTGAGCAGGTTTTATCCGTTCTTTCAGCTGTTGATGTTTTCAAGGATGATACACACCATATTGTGTATCTGCATCATGAAGTTTTGAGTGATAATTCCTCCTCAGAGTGCATAAATCCTGGAATGGCTTTTGATCACTTTGGTACAAGAAAGTAACCCATTTCTCATTTTAGTAACACCTTGTTTTAGTGTTGGGGGAAGTTAGTGCAAGCGAAGAGAAGTAGTGAATTTAAATTTCTTTTGAAATTGAACAAGCATGTGTACATTGTATTTGGCCACCTAACAACGTCCCTCAAGCTTAAAGATGAGGTTTCAGAAACCTAATTTTCTCGGTAGATGTCACTCTCGTTTCTGTTAGTAATTTACAAAACTAATTTAAGATTTTGATTTTGTCAAAAGGATTAACTGGGAAAGTCTCTCCTTGGAAAGGCTTATATAACATTGTTGATCAAAAAGCAGCAATAGTCCCACATTAGTAATTCTTAATCTTTCAGAATAGCATCCAAAATAAGTTTGTTGAAATGCATGAATAACTTGAACTGTACTCATCTCCAAGTAAACCTTGTGAATTATAAAGTTTGATATTTCTTGTTTCGTTAAGAATTTTACTTTGCTTACCTGTGCTTTTTATAATCAGTTCAATGTGAAATAATAATGCTCAAAAGTATCATGTTCATATGTTACGGTTTTCAGGTTGGTGATAACCTACAAAAACGAAAGAAAGGTGTACTTGGAATAAAATTTGGTGATAAGGAGGTAAAGGCATCAACTTATGATTAGAACTACCTCTATATACATGGATCTCCATACACAAGATGATAATCCTAGTTTTGCAATCACAGAAAGGGTTCATGACATTCCCTTCATGATAAACAAATTTTCTGTTAATATACGATATGATTTTAGAGTGTTGGTACAAAAAAAACAGGTATATTTTTCTCCAACGCGTTGCCTTTTTTAAGTGAGCAACGTATGGCCATTCGATGCATTTTTTATTTTTCTTCACCCTCATTGTCTTCTGTAAATAGAAATATCTACTGTCACGTCTCCTCTAATCCAATATCTGTTCGCTTATTATGTGGGACTTGTTCTCTTCTTAATTAGTCTACCATTCGGAGCAATTTACAATATGCTGCTCTAAGTGCATTGAGAAGACTTCCTTTAGATCCTGGAAACCCAGCGTTCCTTCTGCGGGCTGCACAGGGGTACATTTTTTGCCTTAATAGTGAATTACTAGCTCCTTATTTTGTTTGATTATTATCTTGTTTTAGCTAGTTTCACGTATTTATTGCATATGCGCTTAAACAATGGAAATGAGATTCTCTATCGTAAGTTTTGCTGCTGTCTTCGATCGCTATATGTTTTGTTTCATTTTGAACTCTTAAGTAGGGTTTTCTTATTTCTGATGAATGGAAAGCTAAATTTGCAGTTTTTCCGTAGGGTTTTCTGTCCTGATCCTGTTGCTGTGAGGCATGCTTTAGGAATTCTCTCTGAGTTGGCAACAAAAGACCCTTATGCAGTTGCAATGACATTTGGTATTTGTCTATCAACTATATTAAAAGAATATTTGTTCACCATGAGACTAGATTTCTTTAAAGGTATAAGATTTGGAAATAATATCACCCGATGATTTCATCTGATTGTTCTGCAGGAAAGCTAGATCAACCAATAGGTATGCAGTATGCTTCTCAAATCCTTTCAGCTAATAATACCATTTTTATTAAAATAAAAAGAAAACGATAAGAATTACCATTAGCATATCACTTTGAGTTGATATGCTACGTGTTTAGTTTCTTATTTTACTTGCTTTATGCTATTTTAAGTTTGTTTCATTATCTAGTTCCACTGTCGTTCAGTCAAAGTTCTGAAACATTTGGTCTCTGAGTTTTGCTTGCTTTTCATTCATATGCATGCAACTTCTTTTTAGGTCATCTACTCTTAAATTTTGCCATGAAATCTCCCTTATCATAGAATAGAGAGCACTTTTTTCTGGTCAACTTAGAATCTGCATGATTTGATTTTGTTGTCAGGGTCAGGGACCATATCTTGTTAAACATCTAGTTGTGTTTGCAGAAGATCTGCATTATGGAATTTATTATGACAGACTACAATCTCATTTCATGGTTGGTGTAACAATGTAAAAACTTTTGATCTTCAGAAAAGCTGCTTCATGCCCTCCATTTGGATGATGTACTTGCCAAAGTTGCACTTGCCAGGTTGTGCCATTCAATATGTAGAGCACGTGCATTGGATGGTAAGTACATTTTATCTCTTTGAATAGGAGTCTACAAGTATCTTTCGGCTTATTGAAATTTCTGTTTCAGAAAGGCCTGACATGAAATCTCAGTTCAAATCAATTCTTCATCAACTGCTCGTAGATCCCAGTGAAAGAGTTTGTTTTGAAGCAATCTTATGTTTGCTAGGGAAATATGACAACTCAGAGAGGTAATTTCTTTTTCTCCTGCTGCATTTGTTTAGGTATTTTGATGGCATGAAATTCTTTTGCCACTACTTCGTCTTTCTTCTATCAGGCTGTTACGCAACTGTAATAAGCTAAAATGGAGTGAAGGAATGATTATAGTTTGTGGTGAAATGAAACCGATACCAATCTAAATTTGCCTTGGTTTCTTTTGCCTTTTTGGCTACTTCTGCAACATCTGATTCTGCTTACATGTACTTGCAGGACCGAAGAGAGGGCTGTAGGGTGGTACAACTTAAGCAGAGAGGTTATGAAGTTGCCGGAAGACAAGAAATCAAAGGGTTCGAAAGACATCCCTCAAAAAACTAGGCAGCCACAAACTCTCCTTAAACTTGTGCTAAGGAGGTCGACTGAGCACATTATTCTTCTGTCTCTCCAACATCTAACTTTGTCTAGCTGAATTTAGATAGACTTCTTAGATGCTTGTTTATAAAGTCGATCAAACATTGGTTAGAGTTATGCCTTTTTTTCTTTTTCCTTCTATTACTTTGATTGAATAGGTTGGAGAGTTCTTTCCGTAGTTTCTCAAGGCCAGGGCTTCATGCTGCAGCAAGAGTTGTTCAGGAGATGGGAAGAAGTCGTGCTGCTGCTTTTTCTTTGGGCTATGATGACATTGATGAAGAGGTTAATGTTTCTACAGATGATTCAGATTTTAGTGAAAACCCATATGCACCAGGTAATTTTTGTATTGATCTTCTTCTGTCTCCCTTCTTTATTTTTCTTTTAACAATTTGTGGTCAGGCCTTGGGAACTTAATGTCACTTCTCTTTAGCTTCATTTTCAGTGTCTTCTCCGTTCCAACCTTAACTATAAATGAGTTTGATTTTTTATATGATCATTTCTCCCCGTGTTTACAGAAATTCTCTTTCCAACGTGACCATTCCGTGGAATGCCCTTGAGTATCAGCATTCTGTAGTTTATGTGCATAGTTTATAAGCGATATTTAAAGTTTCCCTTTAGTGATGCTTACCTTAATGCAGTCTTCTTCCCTTTTTCCCTCCTCTCTGTGCTTGTTTAGGTGCTGGAAAAGCTGCAAAATCTAGTGTAACAGTTGCCTACGATACAGTCCCGAACTTGCTAGCTTCTTTAATGGAGGTAGTACGGACAACTGCAGCATGTGAGTGTGCTTATGTTCGAGCAATGGTAATCAAGGCACTAATATGGATGCAAAGCCCACATGAATCGTTTGAAGAACTAAAAACCATTATTGCATCAGAGCTTTCTGATCCTGCTTGGCCAGCAACAATAGTAAATGATGTTTTACTTACGTTACATGCTCGTTTTAAGGTATGCAATTCATCTTACAAGTGCAAGCCAACTTCGTATCAAATTCAATCAAGTCTCAAGTGCTTGTAATTGGACTGAAATTCACACTTTTAAGATTATAATTTTATCAGGAAATAACGGCGGAAAACTGAACCATACTATCGAAATACAATTTGACACGAATTTAAGTATTAAAAAACTGAACTCGGATTCATTGAAGCTTATTCCAACCTAGTTATGATTTTCAAAGAGACTTCATTTTATTTTTGTGATGTTTAGGCAAAGTTGTGAATTGTAGTTCTGTCGTTTATTTATTCCCCAGGCTACTCCAGGTATGGCTGTTACTCTGCTTGAAATCGCAAGGATCTTTGCTACGAAAGTCCCAGGAAAGATTGATGCTGACGTTTTACAACTACTCTGGAAAGTATGCTTTAACTTGAGATTAGATTCATTGTCTGATTTTGAAAAGCAAAATCAATTAGACGTAGAAACTGATTACAATAGATAATGCTGATTAAGTCGATGGACTTTTGTTTGTAGACATGCCTTATTGGAGCCGGTCCTGAAGGAAAACACACAGCTTTAGAAGCAGTCACTATAGTTCTTGATCTACCACCTCCACAGCCTGGATCAATGCTAGGACTTACGTCAGTAGATAGGGTTTCTGCATCTGATCCAAAGTCGGCTCTGGCATTGCAGCGATTAGTCCAAGCAGCAGTAAGAATCTTGCACATATCACACTTATTCTTCATAGAAACTCTATAGTTGGTTCAAGAAATGCAACAGAGAGTAGTTTTGCATTAGTTAAACCCAAATTTTAATATCTTTAAAGGATGAACATACAGGTATGGTTCCTTGGAGAAAATGCAAATTATGCTGCTAATGAATATGCCTGGGAATCTTCAACCCCTCCTGGTACTGGACTGATGCTGTTAGATCCAGATAAAATGGTTGCTGCTGCCAACTCCCGTAACCCCACTCTGGCTAGTGCATTGACTCGACTTCAAAGGTGTGCTTTTAGTGGGAGCTGGGAGGTATTATTTTCCATCTAAAACACCTTTTGCATTGGCTTGAATAAGTATGAAAACAAAATGTAAAGAAATTCCAAACTGCTCATTCAACTTTTTCATGTGATACGTATTTGTACAGTTTGTTCCATCAATATACTTTCCAATTTCCACGTCTCAGCTAAGGCAACAGGCAATAGGTCAAGTCGGACTTTTGCCTTATAAGGTCCAAACTTGAGTTCGAATTTAATTCATAAGTTTGAACTTGATCTTAAATCCGGTTGCACCTTAGAAAAACAAGCTTAACCTTTAATTTGATTAGATTTTCATAAAAATTTGAGTTCGGTTTGATTCGAACCAGGTTGAGTACTAAAATATTTCACACTTAAAAAGGTGACTTGCCTCCATAACTTGTTATGCAGCAGCAGTTTATTATCAGATGGAGTTTGACCATTGTCTATGTGAACTAGATTCTTGCATACCAGTCTCTAATTTAGTAGAAAATCTTCAAATTGATCTTCTCAACTATATAAGACTGAAAGCTTTAGTAACTGAAGTTTAACTCGATACTGTGATACGAAAAGTATTCCTGTTATTGTTGGTCATTATTTATTTTCGTTCTCTCGTTTGTTTGAGTCTCATTATAGGTCCGCATTGTTGCTGCGCAAGCCCTAACGACCATGGCCATTAGATCTGGTGAGCCCTTTAGGCTACAAATCTATGAGTTGTTAAATGCTTTGGCACTTGGTGGAGAACAGTCCCAATTATCAGAATTGCATTTTAGTAATGGGGAAGATCAAGGAGCTAGTGGTACTGGCCTTGGAGTTTTAATCAGTCCAATGATAATGGTGTTGGATGAAATGTACACAGCCCAAGATGAACTGATCAAGTAAGTGCCTGAATCTGTTTTCTGTGGAAGTTACAGTTTCCTTTTCCTGGGTTTCAGTAAATATTGTCACTATGCAGGGACATTCGCTATCATGATAATGCAGGTAAGGAATGGACTGACGAAGAGCTGAAGAAACTTTACGAAACGCATGAGAAGTTGCTAGATCTTGTTTCGCTGTTCTGTTACATTCCAAGAGCGAAGTATCTTCCTTTGGGGCCGATAAGGTAAGAATAAAAGATTGTTTAGCAGCTGTGGTTAAGTTCCATGATATGTTCAAACTATTTTTCAGTTCTCCTGTCGTATTATTGTGCTGTGAAATATACTTGGCAGTGCTAAACTTATTGACAACTTCCGCACAAAGCACAACATAAACGCATCAACTGGATTTAATGATCCAGCTTTCGCCACTGGAATTTCTGAACTCATTTACGAGTCTAAACCATCACCTATTGAGCCTGATACCCTGGACGATGATCTGGTTAATGCCTGGGCAGCAAACCTTGGGGACGATGGGTTGCTAGAGAACAATGCCCCTGCAATGAACAGGGTAAGAATATTCCTTCACTTTTTCACATAATGATATTCTTATCAAATAAAAGATCTATATCATTTATTGTGATAATGAAATCCATGATTAATGATCATTAAGTTGTTTTGTGTTTCCATGGCAGGTCAATGAATTTATTGCTGGAAATGGAACTGATGCTCCTGATGTGGAAGAAGAGAACATCTTTGCCAGACCTTCAGTTGGGTATGATGATATGTGGGCCAAGACCCTTTTAGAGCCATCCGAATTAGAGGTACAACTGTTGCAGATAACTCTTTGTTTTCTTCCATTTTATGGTGGTCATGAGCTGCTAAACTAATGCAGTTGGTTGGATTTGCAGGAAGATGATGTGAGGTCATCTGGGTCATCTTCCCCAGACTCAACAGGATCAGCTGATACTTCAATGTCTTTCCACTATGGAGGAATGAACTACCCTTCATTGTTCAGTTCACAGAAAAAGTATCATGGAAAGTCTCAAACACCCGTAAAATTCGTACCTTATAATTCACATGTATTAATAGCTGCATAATTCCTGTCATACCTTAGTTTCTTACAGTTACTTATCTTGCACCTGAGCTGATGTTGAATCGTTTTCAGCCAAGGGAAGAGCCTCCATCCTACGAATCAGCTGTCTTGCAAAGATACGAGTCATTTGAGAACCCCTTGGCTGGCCGTCAGAATTATGAACCTCCGAGCTATGAGTCTCAGGATGAGGAACCCGTTTCTTCTGCAACTCCACAATTCGGATCAGCACTATATGACTTCAGTGCCGGTGGAGATGATGAGGTAAGTTTCACAATTCGGGTCAGACTATATGAATTCCCGAACCTTTATCTAAAGAAATAAGATCTTAGAATTATTTACACTTGATATATACCAGATATTGCTTAAAATACAGTTTTCCTACTTGCAGCTTAACATAACAGCAGGTGAAGAGCTCGAAATCGAGTATGAAGTTGATGGATGGTTCTATGTAAGTTTTCTGAAATGGTTGGAGCATCCTTTGGTTTTTAATGTTTCATGCCTCAAAACATATCTCAAAACACATACTGACAACACACTCTCTATCATTTTCTATTACCCTGATTTGTTACATTTACATCTAACCTATCCTCTTCATTCTACAATCCTTCATAAGATTATGATCGTAACTACAATCTCAGATGGCAATTTAAAACTAAGCTGACAACCCACACATTGCATATTCTTTCAGTTTTTCTCTCTTCCTCTTACTATTCTTTCTTTGCCACCGAGCATATCCAAACCCAAAGACTGCATGCCAAGCTAGAATCTGGAGAGATTTTCAGGTTTTGCCTTTAGGACTTCGAGTAGGTGGCTAATCTCTTAATCTGAACATGTTATGGCAGGTCAAGAAGAAACGACCTGGAAGAGATGGAAAAATGGCTGGACTTGTACCTGTTCTTTACATCAGTCAATCCTGACACGGGACGTTATCGAAAGATCAAAAGCTTTCCATAGCAAATATGTCTTTCTTTTCCATGGATATTACTAGGACAATCATTTAAAGATTAATTGAGAATGAAGCAGAATCAAGTTTCGCATTTTTGTTTTATAATAATTATCTTCGGTTCAATCTCATAAGTTATAGAAGGTAATTCATAAAATGTTTTAAAAATCATATAATTTTATTTTTCATATTTGTTGAAGAGGACATATGTAGGGACAACTTCTCTAAGGTAGTCTGACTTAAGCCTGAGCCTAACTCGATTTGGCCTGATATTTTTTATTTTTAATAAAAATAGAAAATAACCTTTTTCATAATAGTTATCGAATCTTTAACCCGGTCTAGAAAGCTTGAGTACAAGCCCAATTATTATCCTTAAACATATGCAATGGTTTAGGTTAACATATAATTAAAATATAATTTTTTTATGTTTAATTTATTTTTATTGTACAACGTATACACATACTATTTATATAAAGTAAAAATTATATAAAATTTTACAAAAACATATAACATTTTTTTTACTTAAAGAAACTCACCTTATCAATTTCTTATGATGCATAGCATAAAACTTAGCCTATTTAAATATATCTACAATTTATAACTAAGTAAAATTATTTTTAGGAAATTAACCATTTCAGACTTATTTAAATAATATTGATAAATATGTTCCAAATTATATAAACAACTAATCATTTAAAAAATCAACCTATTTGACCGGTTTAACCGTAAAAATTTAGATTTATTTTAATAACTCTTGTTGTTAAAAACGATCAATTTATTAACTAATGGATAAATTTTTATAAATTAATAAATCAAAATAAATTAATTAATTATCACTTAAATTTTTTCTTTTTAATTAAAATTTAAATTCTTAAATAGTTTATAATAATTTCTTTCAATCAT
>JANIHZ010000208.1:64677165-64688164 GCA_027478365.1 Erythroxylum rufum | reverse complement strand
TAGAATATTAGTAATATTAAAAATACAAAAATATACCAAATAATATTAAAAAATTAAAAAAATTAAAAATTTATTGAACCAGTGGTCACTGGTTCAATTAGGAATCGGTTTTAAGGAGTGAACCGGACCGGATAGCCGACTGGTCCGGTCCGATTTTCAAAACAATGGCTTATAGTTTCCTCTATTGAATGATGCAGAGGATACAGGTTCTTCTCATAAGCATAATTGTAAAATGTTCTCGCATTAACTTTTAACATTTAGTTTCACCCTTTTCCAAAATTTGTTTTGCATTCAAGGACACATGCCTGGTGTCATTGTCACTTTGTAGTTGAATTCTCTGTATGACTACAACTGCTTTGACAATATATGTGTGCACATCTTTTCCGTATGTTCAGTGCAAGAGCAAATTTTCTTCTCACATGGCCAGAGCAAGCATTCTCTATTTGAAATTTAATCCTATAGATTGACATGGTTGGACTGCTAGAAATGTGTTAAGCGAGCATATTTTGTTATTCATATCACATGGTCTATCATCTGCTTCTCATTATTTCATGTGACTTCTACACTAGTTACAGGATATAGGACCGAGTAAAGAATCAGGCTAACAAATGTGCAAAATCACATCCTTGTCTATTATGAAAGGATTTAAAAGGCGAGCAGTTGGAATTTTGTGATCAAATTATTGCTTTTCTTATTATTCAGGGAAATGTGGCTCTTGATGTTGCACGCATTCTCCTTGGACCAACAGCAGAATTAGCAACAACTGATATTGCAGACCATGCTTTAACTGCTCTGGAACAGAGCTCAATAAGGTTAAGTATTCTTTGGCTGTCTGATAGATCTCTGTCTAGTTGTGTGGTCATCGAACTTAAACCATGTGTATAATTACAGGAAAGTATTTTTAGTTGGGAGACGTGGACCAGTCCAAGCAGCTTGTACTGCGAAAGAGCTACGTGAAGTTCTTGGTAATTCTTTAAATCCCGATACTTTTTTGTGTTTTTAATCTGTGTTTATCTGCCCTTTGTATGGACATGTTTTAATGTGCTTCATTGATATACAAAGAACTTCATCTTCTTTTTTATGTGCCATTAGGAGCTTAATAGCTGCCGATTTTCCTTTTTCTTGTTAAGATTAACTAAATGTGCTGTCTGTCATTCATGGGTAATTTTTAAGATCCAAAGTGCAAAACGCTTACTGTCAGTTCTTTAATTACTTGCAACTGACACCCATATTTCATTGGATGGTAGTAGAAAATTGTTGGATTGCAGTTATTATTCCTAATTTTTTGCTGACTTTCCTTGTTACCGTGCTCATAGTTCTCTTGGTTTTGGCCTCTTATACTTACCAGTTGTTAGCTGACCAAGGAAAACATGAAAGGATATTATTGCCGATATAATTTCTTGCAGGTATTAAAAATTTACATATTCACATCAACCAAGCTGAATTAGAGAAGAACCAAGAAGATGAGGTAAATTGCCACTTTGCTCAACTTTCTGCTTCCTTGTAGTTGGTCAAGACAATCTATCGTTAATATAGATTTGTAGTGTGTTAGTACGGTGTATTTTTTTTCCTGTCTACAATGATTGGGCATCTTTTCTTCTTCTTTGAAATAAATATTGTAATAAAAACAATAGCAAGGTCATCTATTAACCAACAGTCGGTTAATTCTTGATTTGTTTGATGATATAGGTTTCTTTTAACTTTTATAGGAACAAAACCAACTGAATGTATTTGCATTTGATGCGATGCTATTGCATTATCTAGATTTTGAGTGACACTTTAGGTGCTGTTAGGCTTCTGCACTAATTAGGAAGTTGTTACCGGACATGGTATAGGATCTAGTCATGAGTCAAAACACAGAAGGTCTACTTCCTTTCCCTTGGCTGGTTTCTTCCCTATTTTGGATGAACCTACGCTATCAGCTTGAGGAATAGACTTGTCCTGGATAGTCTTAGCCTCACACTAGTTTTTTCAATAAAATTCTGCTTGATTCTTTTTATTAACCACAGCCATTTAAATGGGCCTGAAGAAACAAACATTAACCCTAATTAGGATTCTTAATTAGGTATAAGTCTAAAACAGAAAAAGCAACTTAAATAGAAGCCCAACAGTCTCAAAATATTAAATAAAATATAATAAAAGCAAGCCTACATCTCTGCCGCCACGTCATCTGTATCAACTGCCACTTTTCTTGCATGTTGAATAAACCTTGCCGACAAAAGCATCTTCAACAGAAGTTCTAAAGGTAATCATAGGATTAGGGGAAATAAGTTAGTTGAATAGTCAACAGCAAACTCTGTACTGGTGTTTACAAGTTCACTTTAGACAGCCCTTTTATGTGCATATCTTACTCTTCCATGGTGTATCCATTAAGCTAAAAGTTTACTTTTGATGAGTATATTTGGAGAGTTGGTTATTAATGTTATTCGGTTATTTTGAAATTTTGATGAGTATATTTGGAGAGTTGGTTATTAATGTAATTCGGTTATTTTGAACGGGCACCTATTGCCATTTAATGTTTATTTCAATAGTATCATTGGAATGACGTGCTTACATTGCATGTTTCTTTGGTTAATGTTTCTCATCTTCATATTTCTTTTGGCAAAGGAAGAGCTGAAGAACAATCGAATTCGACGGAGAATTTATGACTTGCTCTCTAAGGAAGCTGCATCAGGACCATCTGTTCCCACTTCAGGTCAACGTGAACTTCATTTTGTTTTCTTCCGCAAACCTGAAAGGTTTCTGGATTCACTGGACAGAATTGGCCATGTTACCGCTGTTCAGTTTGAGAAAACAGTTCTTAAAGGTGCTGTTCTATCTACAATGATGCTATTCAATTAATTTCTCCTTCCCTTTACTTTTATATGTTAATTTGTGTCTTGGCTGTTTATAAAGCATTTTGCAAAATTTGTTCATGTGATAAGATCATTATAGTAATTTAATTGAGATGACACTGAATGAAGTTTTTAGTCCAGACCTGTTGAAAATAAGAACATCCTATTCCGGCATGGAATTTATTTCTGTGCCATTAATTATTAACTTCATGTAAATATGCAGCTGTGGGCCCTGGGAAACAAATTGCAGTTGGTACTGGACAATTTGAGGAACTTGAAAGTGGGTAAGTTTCTCAGATCATCAATTTTTAGTTCATCTTGCTTTCTGGTGTGTTCAGGATTTTAACCTTTTCAGAAATGGTTCATGTGGGTCCATGACATAGGTATGAAACAAACTATCTACTGTAACTGCAGTAACGTTAGGTCCATATCACGATGGAAGAAGTATGTCAGCTATGTTTTGTGAGTTATGCATAATGCATGGAATGCGAAGGGTAGATATATAGAAACTTTGTTATCTAGAAACTTAATTTGAAGCCTATCCTTAGAATTTTGTGTATATTGATGTATATAAAACGTTATCTTTCCTGAAGTTCTCTAGTTTCTAGGAAATGAAATGTTTTCACTTCTCTGTGTTGTGCTTACATGTTTTCATGGAAAACTGCCTCCTACTGCATATGGATTGCAAATGTAAGCTCCTGTACAGGTAGTGCCAATATAAAAGTTTCCAAATTGTTTTATTTTAATCAACCTAAAATGGAAGGTTTCTCCATATGCGTTTTCCTGAAGCTGTAGTTCCTTTGTTGTTGAACTAATTATAGGTCGTTTGATGATTCTGTTTTGGCACTTTAGGTTGGTGCTAAAGAGCATCGGTTACAAGTCAGTACCTGTTGATGGTTTACCATTTGATCAACAGAAAGGTAAAGTGAGATTGATAATTGTCTGCCTTAGCAGTACTTCTGTTGTGTTCCTTAAGGTGGCATCGCTATAACTTTTTGTTTGATAAGCTAAATGGGACTTAAGTTGAAGCCTTTAGATTCCTGAGTTTGTAGTTCAGATCATTGGATGAGTAAATATGCAAATGTGCGCTCAAACCATCATAAAGGGTTTCCATTTGCATGTAATATCCAGGACTGCATGTCCTTGAGTGATTTGATCGTCACTTTTCCTGATTTAACTGTCATGAACATGCTTTTCAGGTTTGGTTCCGAATGTTGGAGGTCGGGTTCTCTCTGATGCTTCAGGAGACCCTCCAATGCTTCAGAAAGGTTTGTATGTATGTGGATGGTTAAAGAGAGGACCAACAGGGATTATTGCTACAAACCTCTACTGTGCGGAAGAAACCGTAAGTTGTCTCCTTATATTCTACTAGTTTGAGGGTTATCATCTGTTAAAAATTCACAATCATTGTTACTTATCGAACTTTTGGCATCCCAGGTTGGAAGCATATTGGAAGACCTACAACAAGGAGCAATAGTATCCACATCTAGCATGGTAAAAAAGCCCGGTAGAGAAGGGCTCCTCCAGCTACTTAGTGACAGGAATATCGAGTTTGTACCTTTTAGCCGTTGGCAAAAAATAGATGCTGAAGAGAGGAGTCTTGGGAATCTTAGAAACAAACCCAGAGAAAAGTTAACAACTTGGGAAGACTTGATGAAAGTAGCCCAGGAGTGATAAAAGGAAATCAAGTGAACTTATAGAACTATCTTCACACATTCTATATCAAAAAAAAAAAAAAAATCTTCACACATTCTTTGTTTTGTTCTGCAAAAGCATCTTGACATATTCCTCTTTTAATAAAACCCCAAATAGATTTGAATCTTGCTGAATAAAGACATACACTTTACCGGCCTGTGTCCACCTGGTTCTGGCCGGTACAAGACTCCGAACTGGTATTATATATTTTCATGATGTTTTGCGACCGCACTCAGAACACTGGTACAAACACCAGTAATCTGAAGAATTGATATGCCTAATGGTGATGAAGATGGAGTTAAAGGCCTTTGATATACCAATTTTGCAATTACCAAATTCAGTCGACTTCTAGTTATTGTTACCTCCATTGAGACCATCAGTTCAAGGGCACTAACAGTTACAGCAACTTCGTAGGAATATAGGATCAAGTCTTGACACAATAAATCCATAACTTCTTATTGTCCAAAAGATAGGATTAACAGTGACATTTGATAATGCTAAGCTCAGACCAACCTCACAAAAAAAATATTTCTCTCGTCCCAGCTGCAAATCTTTCACTTTTGGATTAGAAAGTCGGTTCTACGACAAGTGTAAATGGTAAACAAGCAAACAGGTTTGGAGAAGCTCATCCAAGTAAACTCTAAGCCGACTAAGTCTCTACACAACATATCGGTAAGTTACATATCGCCCTGCAGTCTCGCTTGGTCTGATAATCTTCACAACCTGTCCACGCTGAAGTCCATAATATCTTGCAATTGGATCACTCACCTGAATTCGAGGCAGCTGCATTCACATATGAAAATAAGAAACATGGAGCCTGCAGTAAGAAGCAATAAGCGTGCAAAAGGATCCTGATGTTCAACAAATTTACTATCCAGATGGCATATATCACTATCCAATAAAATCCTCAAGACAGCATTTCGATAAATGTGCAGAATTTAAGAACTTCCCATAAGATAACCTTGTCCTTCCAAACTTGATAACGTCTAGTGTTTCGAATTATGGATGTTGCTCCCAGCAGTTACAATCATTTTTACGCTAAAAGTCTACTTTGGCACTGAAGCCCACAATACTAACAGATAATATCACAGAAAACAAATAGATCGCAAGCTTTTGGTATAAAAGTCTACACGAATGAACTACCTAGTAGAAGAGAGGGGATACAATTAGCTCAGCTCTGCATGTTTATCGTTTAGGAGTACTGTTGAAGTTGACAGGTAACATGGTTATAATGTCAACTTCTTTATGCCCATTGTTATAATGTAATCACGTTCATTTCTAGATAATCTATTATAACTCGTACAAGATAAAATGTGAGATTCATCTAACCTGTGTTTCTTTTACAGTGTATCTCTCCAATAAAGTCTTCTTCTCTTCAGATGAAAGTAATTGATGCTCAGGAACAAGAACATGGTCCTTTATATTAACCAAAAGCTCCGCCTCCTGTTTGATAAGGAATGCAAAAGAAGTAAAATTGCAGTAACATTGCATTTCGAGACAATAAGTACCAAAAAGATCATACAAACTTTTTCCACCTTCATTCATAAGTGAAGAGCAGAAGCCACATGATGATCCAAACAACAAATACACCCGAGAACTAGCTCAAACCCAATAAGGACTTGATCAACATGACCAATAGGCCACAGATTACATACCCACTAATTTCATCCCAAAGTTACTTAAACCAAGCTTTCTAGAAAAATAAATAATATGAACGGATAAAGGATCGTTTAAAGAGGAGATGAAAGACTCATTTCTCCAAATAAATAATCAGCCTCATTGACTAAAAAATATCCAATATATGATACCAAATTATTAACCATATAACAGAGATGGATCTTTCACCTGAAACACCTCCAAACTGAATTTTGAAGATATTTCACTAATGCATGTGCGGGCAAAGGGAGTCAAATTCTGTTGTACAACTAAGATTGCTCTAAACACATTCTCTGATTTCATGCGATTGGTGTAAGTCTTCATCGTCTTAACACCAACCTTCTGTTCCTCGGGAAAGAAGACATAAATCTGGTAAACAAGAAACAACTAATAAGGACCAGCAAACTATAAATAAGAATCTTCACATTCAAAAACCTTCACAAGTAATTAACATCCATCCAAAATACCAAATGATGCCATTGTGAACGTGGAAAAATCTATTTGATATAAATGCATTTGTTAGAAAACTTAACCAAATATAAAGCAAACTACAGATCAATTACCGCTTCCTTATTTCGCTTTTCCTTGACAATAAAAAGGTCTTCCCTTTTGAAGTTCTCGCCAAATTTATATAAGAATTGCTCCCTTGACATGTTGATATCAGCATCAGGAACAATATAGCCTCGATCCCTCAACATCTGCATCACTGTCTTCCTGATTCTATAAAGCCTCTTGACTTCATCCTCCGATAGAGTCATACTTCCTTATAACTTCTGGAAAACATTGTTCCGCTTAGGTTGTTTCAGCAAAAAATAAACGAAGAGAGAAAAATAAAGAAAAAAGAAACTTTGAGAACAGTAGTTAAGGATATAATAATTAGTGTTTCAAATTGCACTACTCAGAAACATCAAAAAGCTTCAAGTTGATCTTTATATTTTCGTAATAGCCTACATGTGATAGCATGTAATTATGCAACTCTCAAACGCTACTGCAGATTGTACTGGTACCTGAAAATTAGGAAAACTTTCAGTTATGAAACAGATGGCCACGAGCAGCAGGCGGCAGGCTGCAGGCTGCAGGCTGCGACTGACGAGTGGCGAGTGGCGGGCGGGAGGAGGTCGGGTTTCTTCAGATTTCACAGACAAATTAGGGCGAGTGGCGAGTGGCGGGCGGGAGGAGGTTGGGTTTCTTCAGATTTCACAGACAAATTAAACAAATTAGGGCGAGTGGGCAAGGGGAAGAGGGTGGGCTGGTTTAAGAGAATTTTCTCATCCATTCAAGTCATCAGAAACGACGCCGTCTTTCCAGGTACCAACGCGACGCCGTTTTAAACACACAAACGGCCCACACGACGTCGTTCTTGCCTAAATACTACTAATCGTCATTTTCATATTTTTTTTATTTTATTAAAATATTATACTTTATAATTAATTAGCAATGTTTTAAAAAATGGATCGAAACTCGAAAGTTAAACACGTAAAATAATAATAAAGTTTAAAAGGTTTAATTAATATTACAGTGTAATATATTGATTAAAGATTCAAATTTAATAAAAAATAATAGTTATATAATTGAATTTTATTATAAATTGAAACAAAAATTATTTTTTTGAATAAAAATCAATTTTAATTAATTTATAAAAATATGAATATTCTAAAAGCTTAGATTAATTATTATAAGTGACATCAAATGCGATAAAAATAGAACAAGATCAATTATTTTATTCTTTATTAATAAATAAATAAATAAATATGATTATTCTTTTTTTTTCCTAACATGAAATTTAAATATAATTATTCTTTTTTTTTCCTAACATGAAATTTAAGTACCTAAAAAGAAAATAAAAAAAATCTCTTATAATATTACATGAACATAATCACAAGTAACACAAATCCCGCAAGAATGCTTCTTCTTCTTCCTACTCCATAAACAAATTCAACTCTCTGAGCAGAGCTCACAATCTGCACAGGAAACAAACAACTTCCTCGCGAGACATTGTATGTTACTATTTCTGCATTACCTTTAAAATCACAGGCCTCCACGTCTTGATCATTCATCTGAAAGTACATGTTAAATGCATATGAATAGTTTCCTATACGATCAAGCTTGTTGCATGAAGAACCGTACTGCAAACTCGTACAATCCGATAAAGAACAAGCGTAATCTATATCAGGAGCTAACCCATCTAGATCCTTGATGTCGTGCTTAACCACACACCATTGCTTTCCCATGTACACAACCCCTTTTGCTGCTATTAGCATCTTGTCATTGCCTTTCCCTGATAAGTCCATCGGAAACTTGGGTTGTCCGTCGTACCGAAATATCCCCCAGTGTCTCTCGAAGTCCCCCGGGGCTATGCTCTTTTGATCCTCGTCGAGCAAACCGAAGAGGTACACGTCTAGTTTCCCTGGCCGGAGAGGAGTTCCCTTGTTGTTGGCCAACTTTTTGAGGAGACCATCGTAGAATCTTTGAGCAGTCTTTGGGTTACCGTTGATGTTACCATCTGTGGGCCAACCAACTTCTCCGACTAAGATTTTCATGTCGGACATACCAGCTTTTTTAAGGGTCCAAACGAGGGTATCATAGTTTGCATCGAAGACATTGGAATAGGACACGTTGTTGTCCTGAACTGACTTGTGTCCACCGTCGAAGAAAGCGAAGTCCACAGGGAAATCAGGGTTTTGGTAAAGACTAATGAATGGATAAATGTTGACGACAAATGGGGACTTGTTCTGGTACAGAAACTTGACAAGTTGGATCATCAAATCCTTTATATCGCCGCGAAAGTCGCCGTCCGATGGTTTATCAGAACCTGAAGCATAAACATCGGCGTTTAGAGGTACTGTGGCTTTAATCTTGTTGCCTAAACCTGCATCGTTGATCGCTTTCTGAACATTTTGCAATGCAGGTAATGTAGTTTTGGTAAATGATCCATTGTAACTTGTCAGAAATGGTTCATTCCCGACAGCTACGTATCTGATAAACACAAATCAGAAACATTTGGTAAGAAACCAAAACTATTACAGAACATCTAAACAACATGTTCAAGATTTGATCAAACAACCTTATATCAACACCACCATCGTACAAATGCTTGGTGACATTTTCTTTCAACCAATCTTTGGCATGATCGAGATCACTAGCCATGCGACCGAGCATGTTATTGGGAATACCAACCATAACTTCGATGCCTGAACCAGAAAGTGCATTTACAGTCCAAGCATCTGAATCAAAAAGCTTAACCCTTTTGATCCCATTGTCTTTTAACATGTTAACCACTATGTCAGGCATCAATGGATGAGACGCCATTGTTCCCCAGTTGACACCTAGGCCTGGTATAACATCAGAAATAACTTGCACAACGTTGGAAGAGATCAAAATCATTAGAATGGCCAATTCA
The DNA here is from genome assembly GCA_027478365.1 of Erythroxylum rufum. Lineage (NCBI taxonomy): Eukaryota > Viridiplantae > Streptophyta > Magnoliopsida > Malpighiales > Erythroxylaceae > Erythroxylum > Erythroxylum rufum. Next base: position 64,678,579 of record JANIHZ010000208.1, on the reverse strand, counting down.
GGCAACTTGGCTCCAGCCATTTATATTGGTTTTGCACTACACCTGGTTTCGATGGGTGAGGAAAATGGCGGTGTGCAAGAAACTTGGAGGCAATCATTAGAACGTTAAATGTGACTATATACGTGCAAAGAGTCAAGACCATGTGCATTTCTGTTAGTAACTTCAAAGCCTTGACGATCTGTTAATGGAGGACATTTGCTATATTTGGCATAGACGGTAACGTGGAAGAGTTACAACCAACCATAGCTATGACACTGAAAACACTCTGTCAACTCATTTTCATGCATTGGAATAAAGTGTATTGTTGTTGGAAGATTGGTTTTGTTTAATACCATACATGCAACGAATTTTCAGTTGTATCCATGCAACTGATTAGAACACAACAGAGAGATGTTGATTGAGTAAAGAGGCATGCATTCCGTACATTGCATGATTATAGATTAACCTTTCCAAGGAGTGAAAAGATTTTTTTTTTTTCAGTTCTTGATTTCTTAAATTCAATCTGACAAAATGATTTATATATAGTTTGCTTTATGATTTTCCAAATTAGTATTTCAATCCATATAATGGATTTTATAGTGTCAAGTTAAAACCTTTTTATGGACTAACTACATTTCCATAACATTAATCCCTTTTTCTTTCTCTTTTTCTATACCATTAAGTGATCTTTAGTGATCATCTTTACTAAATAAAAAAATTATTTATATTATTTATGATAAAAAATATAATGTAAAATTCTTTTCCACTTTTATATTATCCTATTCTATTTTATTATAAATTTCGTCACTAACGAAGTAATATTACGTATAAACTATGGTGTATTAGCAACTTTTATTTTGCTTATATAATATATGCATTATATTGAATTTATGGAATTACAATTACTAGAACCAAGGAAGATTGATCCTATATAAGATAGTCCTGCCACTTCGAGCCTACCCTCTGTACCTAACATGTCATTTCATGGTAAAGGAAGGGATAAGGACGTAAATGATGATTCTTTATTTTCTTTTTCCAATTATTATTTTTACCCATTTATTTTAGACACTCCTGTCTTTGTTTGTCGGTATGCGTGCAATTGAAACTGTCCTCCTTTTCTCTCTCTCTCTCACTGCTTCTAAGCACACACGCAGATCACTCACTGTAATCCTTCATTCTCTCCCTTCTAGTTTCTCCCATTGTTAGCTGAGAGTAGAGTCATGGGTAGGGTTCTTTTCCCTGTCTCGGTTTGGCGTCAGCTTTGTGAGCCAGACCGAGCTTCTTGTCTCTGATATGCACATCGCTCCTCCACTTGGCTCTCTTTCTAGGGAGAGCCCTTGCTTTTAGCTGATTTGTGCGTTTCTCTTAGTTATGTTGTGTAAAGCTCGTTTTCATAGAGAAAGTCCAAGTCTTTTTCCTTTCTTCTTGAATGGAG
>JANIHZ010000208.1:64664731-64677065 GCA_027478365.1 Erythroxylum rufum | reverse complement strand
ACAGAATTAAGATAAGAAAAAAAGTCCAAAATCTTTTTTTTTTCTCTAAACGGAAGTTCGATTCAAATCGATCAAATTAATCTTTACCCGTTAACTTCAGATCAGATAATCCTTTTTGCCAAAGTCTAATTGGATGTATGGAGTATCACAAAGTGTCAACTCTATCCTCAAAACTTCATATAAGTTGTATGCATAAGTAAATGGAGCTGCAAGGAATTTCCGATCATATATTCAACATTTAAATTGACATATTGTACATCTTTCTTACATAACTACGATTGGCCAAGGATTTACGTAACATAGCAGAAGCAACCACAAGATCTATAAATGAATCTCAGTAACTACTACACAAAATTTTGATCACAGCAACAAATTGATCTAACCTACATGTGCTCTCTCCATTACTCACATGTCTCTAGCTTGACCAATGAAGTTGAAGAAGACAAGAATCTCTCAAATTCTTCCACTAATGTACAACTCTCCCGATTCTTACATAATCCTACAGCTTCTTTAGAAGAGATCAAAAGGAAGGATTTGTGCCTCTCCAGTTTATCCTCTCTAACAGTTTGTTCAGTACCATCAATCATAAGAATCAAACTTTCGTGCTCATGCACCCAAAATAATACTATTTACCTCACATTAAAGGGAGGTAAGCACCACCATGACCTTTCCTCAGTACAAGTGGCCCGGCATTGTCGGGAACCTTATCGAGCATCTTCGTGCACACCTCCATAATATCGGTAAATCCAGTTGCTATTGCAGCCAGCTGTAGTCTTAACCGCAAATCCCTGGTCCGCTTCAATAAACATCTAAATGACCTCCCAAGATACTTGGCCCATTCTGCAGGTAAGCCTCCTCCAGTCAGCCAAACCGAGAATTGCGATTGATCACCTCTGGCTACAACCTCAGCTCTGTAGAATCTTGCCAATTCAACAAGCATCGAAGGTTGAAGAGGAAGCACTGCTACAAATTCAGCAACAAACTCTTCAGTAAGCTCTGGTTTTAACATCTGATTCCAGAGGACCAATGCCCATTCGCTTGGCTGGTTAAGACCATAAGCTTCAGCAACGATTAGGGCCTCCTGGAAACGGGATTGCTCAACTAAGAGCCGCCTAGCATTTGTCTCCGACAAACTGAGCCATTTGGAATCCGGCATTCGAATTTGAAGAGAAACAAGGGAGGCCTGGGCACAAGCACCTCGAGTTTTATTACCTGCATCAATTGAAGAGTAGACTTCAGCTGCTTCAATATAAAACCGCATAGACTCAAGGAGGTCTTCATTCTGGTCTTTATCATAACGGTGAAACCACTGATCAGCAGACTGCCATGCCCGTGACTCCAAAAGAGCAGCTGTTTCATGTTTCATGTCAAAATGATTATAGACCTGAAAGAAGAAAAGCACGCATATCAAGATGTGGAAAATATATTCCTCAAATTCCCTGATCACAACCCTATTTCCAAGAAAGTTTATGCCAACGTGGCACAGCTGCGAAGAAATCAAGCCAACTCAGTGTTAACTGTTAAAGCCTGAACAGTACATTTGATTGCACTCAATAAATGGCCTTCAAGTAGAATGAAACTCTACTCAACCATACATAAGATCAAACCAACTTCAAACTTATTCAATTCTTTATCTCCGTATTTTGGCCAAATAGTTCATGAAGCATACTGATACTAAATTACATTTCAATGCTGCACCATCGCCATTTTGAGGTCTATTGTTCCCTCCACTTTCCCCTAGTTAGCGCCCCTACTGACCAGATACTGGTACAGCCAAATAATCTCAAAATCATCCGCAACACAATCATCTCAAGATAACATCAAATGCCACTATGTGACGAAGTGAACTAATAACAGTTTAGGAGTTAGTAATTTATAGCCAAATCATGTTAAATGTGTATATTCTACTCCCTTCCCTCTCTTCTTTGTCTCCAGTTTCACACGGCATCAAAGCTAACTTCATAGTTACAAATAATATATGTATTGTCAATACGAACCATGGCAAATGCATCAAGATCTCTGGCATTGAAATGCTTTAGTGACGTGAGAACAGCCATCCGAAATCCCCTAACAGCCTTTCCTGGGTCTGTGTCTGCTGCAGCTGAAAACTTCTGAAGAAGAAGGTCAAGCTGACCATTTTCTATGAGAATGCCAAGGATGAAGATAAGGGCATGGAAATTTCCAACTCCAGTTATCAGTCTAGCTAAACAAGGAAAATCACCCTCAGACACATAAGCTTCAACCCTAGTTGCGGCAAGAGCTATAAGAACATCAACTCCATCAAGGCACACTGATGATTTATAGAAGTGATGCGACAATATAAGAAGCTCAACCTGAGAGATTTTCCATTGAAAAGAAAGTTTCAGTCATTAAAAGCGTGATGATACAATCTCAAGACAGGACCAACTGTCAATCAAAAATTTCCCTCATTTATCTCCTCTTTAGCAGAAAAAAAAATCAAGAGTACTGCATACAAAAATATTCTGTACATCAAACAAAACAGAACATGTATGCAAGGCATATAACTATATCACACATAAACAAGTCATAACTAAGCAGAGTATATCACTCTCAAGGATGGTGACTAATCAGTCTTAAAGGTATCTATGTACTACCACCAAAATTACGACATAACAGTATCTAATGGAAATATAGCAGCCTAAATTAATTACTAGCAGTCTTTGATATACCTCACAGGCATGGGGTATTTCTTGTCCAGTAATAACCAAGCGCATTAACGCATGGCCAATTTCAGGTTCTGAAGGGCAAAGCTCTGCCCACTTCAAGAAGTCTGAAAATCTCCACAGCAGAGGAGCAGGTCCTTCTTCTTTTTGAGAATCCATGTATCCCCCACGATGTGCAGCTAATAGACCCTGAAACACATTAGAAATGTAAATAAACCACAGTATGAGACTATTAGAAGGATTAACTAGCATCAAATTTAAGTGGCAGTTCCACAGACGATGAGAAAAATGTTTGTAATAAAATATAGTCAACACAAATTATGACCCACATAATTCGCTTACTAATATTAGGTTTGTTATGCAAACTCCATATAGCTTAAGAAGCTGACATGGAGTAAGTTGGATTTAAGATTTTCAAGCCTTGTTAGTCAACAAGCATCCAACTGGCCCTGAATGACAACCTATTCACAATGCAGATGCAAGCAATGCAATTGAAGAACTAGATATGCCCAGTGAAATTAACAACTTACAAAAGAAATATAATCACACCTTTAAAAACGATTCTGCAAGAATTTGAGCAATCTTGGCAGCTGGCATGGAACAAGTTTGCACTAGAAGGGATGCTTCTTCAAATGATTCTTGAGCTTTAAGAGATAGCAGTTGAAGCAGTTCAATTGGCTGCTTATTAAAAGCCTCAGAAAATGAGAGACCTAAGACATTTGCAGCTTTCACAACTGCTATGATTCGTTTGCATAATCCACATCCACTACCCTCAGCGAACAAGTTGGTTAAACTCTCCAAGATCTTCATTTTGCATATTCAAGATGTGACGATAACATAATAGAATAGAAGGTAAAGTTAGAAGAGATAGTTAACAAGGAAAAGAAGTTTACATTATATAGATAATATAAGATTTGTGCTTGAGTCCAAGCAAACAGAGAGTGATGCATATAGATTATTCTACAAGATTATAGAATGAAAGAAAAAGAGTTGGATGAATTACCTGCAAGGGCTTAATCAGAGGCTCGTCAATGGATATATTATATGATTTCATAACAGAAAGTACTTCCTCATCAAGCATTGATAATGACACTTCACGAACAGGAGTCGACATAGCTGCAAGCTTTAGAGCAACATCAACAAGTTTGAATTCAGGAGGGGTATGTTCTGGAGAAAGTTTATATTGAAGTTGCTTGGCAGCTGTTGTTTGTCCAAACTCCAGTAAAGAAAGAACAGCTCTTTCCAGCTCTGCAGGTCCAATCTTTTCCTCCCACTTGGAAAAAGTCATCTCCATTCTTACGTTTTCATCTTGTAACTGCAACTCATTTCTCAAACATTGAGTAGAAAAATCTTCAAGATCACTGCCTTTATCCACTGGGTCTAGCAATGCACGTCTTAAAGGCACATATCCTTTAGCCCTCCTTTTTGTCTTTGCATTCCCAACTGATGTAGGAGAGCCAGAATCTAACAAATGGTTTTTATGAAGGGAAAAATTATTTTCCCTTGAATCATATTTCTCCAAATTTCTATTCCTCATTGCAATAATATGATTATCCATCTTAGAAATCAAACTTGCAGTACTGTCAATTATGCTGGATGTACTTCCACTACCAGGGTTTTGGGTGGAATTTGATGAAGTTACTTCCCCGTCACCTTTTAGCTGAGCTTCAGATTCAACTGCTAATAACCATGCTCTAGTCTCAATTTCTCTCAGAAGATGCATTGGGTAAACCCTGGAATTCATCGCAAAGGTCAGAAGCGTTCTGATAATGCATCTTCATCTTGTATAATAGTAACACAAGCATCACAAAAATAGAACATGAGATAAACCACTTACGGACTGGTTACAGTTGTAAGGCCACTTAACCACTGAAGAGCCAAAAATAGCAATTCCAGAAGCTCTTTTGCTGGAATATCTTTCTCCACAGCTTCAGCATGTTTAAGAAAAAATGTTCCTGCCTGGCAACAGCAATTCAAGCAGTAATCAATATATTGACAAAACATATAAAGAACACAAAAATTACTACTACTAAACAAACAAACCTGTAAAGGAGGGAAACCATATCGGATAAAAAGCGTTTGACAATGACCCCACAAAGCAACTCTCTCTTCAGGAACATCCCAGAGAAACTCCTTCCATTCAGCTACCATGGATTCAGCCTAAATGTTACATAAGAACAATAGCATAAAGTGACCATTAAGAGATCTCTTTCTAGGAGATGATAACAATAAAATAAAGTACACTAAAGGAGCAAATTCATACAAAACTCAAAGAGATGAACTCAAGGGCATCTGCAACAAAATCTCTGATGAACAAAACACCAACTAAAACATTTCAAACAAAGATTAAAGGAACAATTTGTATAGCAAAATGGTACAAAACTATTATTATTTATCATCTGCAGGGCAACTTTTTCTTTTTCCATTTATTTTCAGGTCGATCTCAGTGATCACAGACTTCATGCCCCAGGTGATGTGATAGAACACTGATGCATCATGATGCAGTACCATCTAACTAGAGCTTTGTTTATGTGGGAGGAAAGCGGGAGTGAACTTGTTTCAGCCCATCTACTTGTAACTATACCATTACACGAGCTAATGGTCATTTTCCAAAATGAACAACTAACTAGACATAATAATAAACTATCAAAATGTTGATTAATATATTCTCTCTGTGTTTTACCAGCTTCTTTCTATTTATTCTCTTGATTCCACAACTGTCACTCTCATTCTTCTTCCTATGTTTGTGTTGTCTGCTGTCCTATATGAAGGGCTTTAGTGCTCTAATATTGCACTAAGAAATGCTCTATATGTTATTGTTATATGGTATTTAGTAAACATATCCTTTCCCAATGTCCTGTCCACAACTAAACTAAAATATTGACCAGTTCTGAACCTGGATCAACTACTAGATTTTACTTTGAAAACAACTATATAATATTCATATTTTTGCAAAACTACATAATAAAATCTCCCAAAAAAAAACTACATGATAAAATCTCAGAACAAAGATTTACTTTGATAATTATCCAACCACAAGGACGTCTAAGATTAAATTCAAATTACAAGAGGTGTATACTTGTTTGTATAGATACAAATGTAACTCAAGTAAATGCCCATATATCGAGTTAAAGAAGCCACAAGCATAACGTGTTAAATTATTGTAAGCTAGGTTCCAAACACAGAAAGTTTCAGTAAAAGGAGATGACTGACAGTATGCAGAGTCAACCATAGGAATAAAGAGTAGAATAAATGGATAAACCATCCAACAAAACGGTCAGTTATACATGTGACTAAACAGTCAAAAATTTCCTCCAAATAACCATTGAGAAAATAAAGGTTAACAAGTTGCACAGGCAATCAAAACAGTGATAGAAGGGTTTTATACTTGAAACATGTTAAAAGAATTTTGAGCAAGAAAAATGTCATGGTTGACTGTTTACAGCATTAATGCTATAAAAACTACCAACTCAATGGAAATGTTATGTCTATGTCCCCAGATCTACTTGCGGACTACTAAACATAAGGTCCCTATGCTGGTTTATTGACTCATCACACAAATTGAATAAGTTACAAGGAGGGAAGCAGCAAAAGCTACTTTATGGTGGCATTTTCACAATCAGAAGCTCACTTAAGTAAGAACTTTACAGCTTTTAAGCTTATGACATCTTTAGCAAGTGTCATTATTCTCAATCTCTGAAAATGCTTTGATATAAAAACATCATGAGCATTTTGTGCTATATCAGTACAAACGTATGCACACACATAAACCACAAGATCTTGGAGATTTCCATCAGCCATTACGGATAAGCAGCTAAGGAATAATTGGCATACATAGCACCTCGAGATCGTCTTTAATTCAGATGGAATTCAAGTAATCTAATGCCAAATTGAAAGCAGATGGGTGCCTATGAAGACAGAGCTGATAATTAAGAGTGTTTTCATAAAATTTATGGGTACCAGAGGAATTGGTATGGCATATACAGACCTGAGTTTCCGTAACATGGTGAAAAGCAGATTTCCAAGGTCCACCACTAGCCTCCAATTGTCTGGCCCAGTTGCGTGCTTTATCCCAGTGCCCATTCTTTTCCAATGCTGTTAAAAGTGAAGCATCATCTAGAGACTCATCTCCAAGATTTATAACTTCATCCTTGTGAAGTAAAGGCTCTGCCAAATTTATTTTCCAATAAAGTCTTCGATAATGTGCCGCTGCAGATCCTCCATCACCAAAGTCAGTAGCGGCAAGAAGTTGTAGCAAGCATCTCTTTTCATAAGGAGATGGACAAGTTGAAAGTATTGCATCAGCTGCTTTTACAGCGGTGGAGCATATCCATGATGTTCTAGTCTGCACTTCTCTTTCTACATTTGACTGTAGACCAGATGGTTCAGGCTTTATCCCATTAGCAAAGGAACCAAGGTGTGCTGAAGCTTCCGATAGTCGCATTTGTGAGAATGCCTGACATGGTAACAAACAAACAAGCTCCAAAGTCAACCAAAAATTTACAAGGTAAAAGTCAAATATGACAGCAAAGAAACATAAAAACTATGAAGTGGAGAAAGTAAAAATATTATACAACTTTAGCAGAGGGGAAAACTGCTGTTCCTTTCAGTTTCAGTTATATCCTCCTAGTGCTCTGATTACAAGCCCAACTTCACATATTTTAGCATAGATATTCAAATATGGACACTTAAGCATATACTTAACACAGATCAGAAATATCAAATTATCTGATTCTGAACTTCAATCCTTATTTAGCCCCACAATTATCATTTTGATTACATGACAAGATCAGTGTTTGCAAAATATGGATAAGACGAAGGAGATGCCCTGAAGACAACAACTATAATATTATCTTCTAGATACCATTTAACTTAAAACTAATGTTCAGGACTTGCTAGTTGATTCTAATATTCCCTTCAAGAAAAGCAAATAATACTCTTTTAAGCAGTTGGTGGAAGAACAATTATCAGACTACATAGCCTGAGGGAATTTTCCTGACTTGCATGTAAGAGTCTTCAGTGAATTTGCTTTACGTAAATCTACCGTGCATTAAATTAAACACTTGAGATAATAGATGAGCTTCAGGCACATCAAAATGGACAAAAAGATACATGCTAACCATGAAGTTATGGGACACAATAGACTGCTTCTAGCCAATTCAAAGTTACAAAACTTGAAAATGTAGAGCTCGAAGCTCCTCATCGAAACAAAACTAGAAATGAATTTATGAAGTGGGTGGTTTGAACTATCACAGACCTGAAGTGCACGGATGAAAGGTAACAATGAACAAGAGGGAAGAAACATTTCAAAGGCCCTTAACAGAGGTATAAACAACTTTTGCTCACAAAGCACTGCCACCATATTTGGGAGAGAAGCAGGTCCTTCTCCAGGATCACTAGCAATATTTAAACCATGTGTACTAGTGTCTAGCATTCCTTCTCTTTCACCAACTACACCATGAGCTGTAGGAACTTTTGAACCAGAAAAGGAGCTTGAAACGTCAGCAGTAGAAACCAATGAATCCCCAGAAACGGGCTCCATAAGCCGCCTACGTTTTGAATTTTGACGATTGTAATGGAATGTCAATCCCCTATTATCAGCTGTATGCGAATTGGTGGCTTCAACAGCTGCTCTGACATTATCTGCAATCTGGGATGCAATGTCATTCACCTTGATGGACGAAGTTTCCCTGGAAATATAGTAGTTACTTATGATTGATTATTGATATGGAGAATATGGAAGTTCAATAAATCACATCAGAACTGATATAAAAAAAAATATAGGTTGCTCACTAACTTGCATATCACAATGCCAGACAAATGGAAATAAAGCAGCCAGAGTATAAGTTGGAAGCATCTAGAAACATGACAAGCACAACTTATAACCAAATACTTTGTTTAGGAGTTTGGGTCACCTTGCTGCTGTAATTTCCAACCAAACAGATAGACAGGACAATGGGGAGACATCTGGAAAGCATGATGCAATCACTGCCAAAATTGCCCATGACATCTCCTTCGCTTTCTTCAGGAGGGCCTCCCCAGGATATTTTAGCTTCTCACAATCCGCTAAAATCTTGAAGAGCTCTGCTGGAATCATGATATTAGCATCCACACAGGAAGTTTCACTCCTTTTTTCTGCCATATCTGAGTTTGTTGTTGAACCAGCTTTCTTTTTTGAGTGCATGCTTTTCAAGACAGTCAGTATGTGAACTCTAAGGCGAGGATCACTGAACTCCCTGCTTGCCTGAATATAACATCAAAGTGATACCCATTGGTGAAACTCAACAAATTTTCTGCATTATCTAAAAATAATTATAGGTTGCGTCGCACTTACTATTTGCACCAGAGAATCAAAAGGATATCCTCCAATCTGAGCCTCAGATAGAAATCCAACCTTCAAAAGTAAATGAAAAAATGAAACTGGAGTTCTTGAATTTGCTCAAAATCAACTCAACTGATCAGAATATTAGTTCGGATGCATGTCTTCATCTAGTGAAATGCTCGAATCTCAAGTTCAAAAGCATCAACTTGATTTTTTTTCACAGATTATATATAAGTGCAATGCACAACAAGGAGCATGTGGTCACTGATTCAAGAGAGAGCAGAAACTCAGAAACCCTTCTCTATACATGACAACTTTCTGGATAGATAAAGAAACTTACCCAATCATTATCTCTTGCTAGCAAAGCAAGATACTTAGTGCTTAGGGGAAGCTGATGCATTTGACAATAAATTGTGACTAAACTCCAATATTGGCTTGCAACCTTTTGCCGGGCCCTTAATTCAGTTCCATCACCACAACCAGTTAACAGCCAGGATCCGCAAGTGTTTCCCTCCGTCATCACTGGAAGGCTAGCCTTTTCCAAATTCTGTAGGATTAGCATTAAAGCACGTGAAGATTGTTTGCTAGTAAGTGAATTCACAGATCTCTTCAGCTTAGCATCATTTGGACGATCTGCATGCAGATATTCATCTGCTAATGATTGAGCTAAAGATTCTACCATGTCACCTTCATGGGACATCAGATGGAATGTAGAACCCTTAGGTGAAAATTGGCTGAACTTATCATTTTTCTCTTTCAACTTATAGAAAGAAGATATTCTTCTTAAGGCAGCTACATCTACACGAAGCATGCTGGCAGATAAACCACAAAGCTCCAGGAGAAAAGCACATGAAGCCACCAATACAGAATCTTCAAAATGAGTAACAGCAAGAGGAATGACCTGAAAAGTTGAATTACTATTTTAGTTTACTAGTTTGTTCATTCTAGTACAGTTAACCCCTAATATGAAATACAAAGCACCATTGGATATTATTTACTTCCAATCCTCATCTAATGTTACTAGAGGCCACAATCTTTAACATCTTTACTATATTTGGTCTATATGGAATAGAATCTGAATTGAGAAATTTTTGACAGGGGTGACCAAAAAAAGAAATTTTGGAGAGAGAGAAGATTTGAGTCAAATCTATTATAAAGTACATTAAAAGCTAGATGGTTATGAAAAAGGCATATAAATGAATCCATGCTCCCTGCCTGCAGTACCTTAGAAGTTATCTATAGATCCAAATCCATAGTTGATAGTTGCCAACACAAGGTCAAAGCTCACGATTAAAAGTTATGAATAATATGAAGCCCAATAATTCAAAAATCATTAGCACATAGATATAGAAGAATATTTTATTTATAAGATCTCTCTTATGAAAAGATAGACATGAGATTCAATCACTTTCTTATTCTGATAAATCAGTAGCCTAGTCGAACTTAAGAATACATGTCAAAAGTTGGTGACACTTGAGACTAGAAATCTGACACGGCTACCCCACATTTACAACTCTCCCTTTTAGTTTCTCTAATCTACAATAGCATCTAATAACTAAGGGACAGATAAATAATGTAAATAATTCATTCACCCGATTTTTCAAATGAAGACAAAGGAAAAACAAACTGGGGAAGTTTCAAAATCAAAGTTGTCACTACAAAGGTGACTATTACAAAAGAATTGTATACCTCCTATATCTATATGAAAATAGTGGTATGTCCAGGCCAGACTATGCATATACAAACAAAAGGTTCATTCTGCCCAGAAGACTTCTGGTTCCTCTTACAGAGAACATAAACAGAAACAGAAAAGGCTGCAACAGAACATACTGCTTAATCCCCTAAGGGCCATGCTTCTTTGGTCAACCTTATTTGCCTACAAGTTCCTAGAACACAAGTATGTGAAGTATTCATAAGATATTCTGCATTTACTAGGTCGTTCGAGTCCTGGAGAAGAAACTACCAGAAGTTAACATTTCTAGATCTTTAATGCCACATTCAGACAGCAATCACCACTCATCGTGATTTCGTGGATAGATGTCAAAATGAAATATTTAGATTATAAATCATGAAGCTGCCTATAATCAAGTTATCTCTTACAGATGAAAGAAGAGCCTCTTCATTCTGCGTTAAAGGTGCAAGAAGTGTTTGCACATCAGATTGAACATTTGATTGTCCGTGTGAAGCACCAGACTTTCCTTCCAACTTCAACTTTTGAACTCTAACACCAAGAAGGTGGTTAAAAGCTGCCAATGCACGTCCACGGTGCAAATGGTGCTCAATCCCAACTCCAATTTCCTGAAGTGAACGTAACAAAAGCCTCAGATTAAACATTGTACGTGTGACATAGGGAATGACAATGCAAGTTATACTAAGGTGCTGGATCTCGGATAGGAATGCATTTCCAATGTCAATTCTAAAAAAATATATAATTGCAATTTTCATGCACAAATTTTTTACTAATTTGATAGTAATGCAGAAGGTGACTCCCTATTTCTATCCTAAGAAAGAGAATACTGACAAAAATAATTACATTTGAATTCCTTTACATTTGAATTCCTTGGGATCTGAATGTAGCAAGGAATTGGAGTATAGTTATGTTTGATAATATTGGAATTTAATTGTGTCCTATGCAAACAGCATAACCACAATGGTTTTGAGCAAAAAGGAAAAAGAGAATGAAAAATACAACCAACAAAAATAGAAATTGGAAAATAGGAAGTAAAAAGAAGAGAAACAGGTATCTAAGCATTGAACAGGTTTACATAGCCAAGAACACAGAAAAATAAAGTAAGAAGTCTACATAGCCAACAATACACAAACATAAACTAGGCCCTTCCATTAAAACCTGAATTTGAAGATACTTCCATTTATCACAGCAGCCAAAATAATAATACCAATTACATTTGACTCCTAACCAGAATTTAAATTCTGTTTGAGATTGTTGTTGAGAAGTTGTTGTGAATAGAACTGCTATAATTAAAGTTCTTTTGGCGGAAGTGTTGTAGTTACAAACAATAAATGTCTGCTAAGCGTACATAAAACTGCGATGACTTAATGAGAAATAAGGCTGGCTTGTCTGATAAAACTACCATTAAATAAGTAGCAGATGTATAATGGGTAAAAAGGAGAAAAGAAATTCCTAGCTATAAATACCAAGCCATGGAATGAGGTCACAGAAAACATCAATATTGGAAATTTATTATAATTTCAGTTAAAGCTGTTGGTGATATGCTAATATTCTTCTACAGATACTATACAGCTGTATCTAGATTATATTGAGATATAGGCTGTATATAGATCATATAGAATAAGTTCAAATCCCTTA
>JANIHZ010000208.1:64653074-64664631 GCA_027478365.1 Erythroxylum rufum | reverse complement strand
TCTCTTGTAATAGGCTATATATGGCCGTATATTTTCTATTCAATAGTACAGTGGAAATTATTCCCACTTTCGTACAAAAGCAATTCTACCTCCAGCCATAGTTTGAAAAAAGCGTGTAAAAGGTGCTTTAACCAAACAACTTAAAGATATCTTTTACGTGTATCCCTGCTTGTGGTGTTCCAAAAGGAATTCCAAAAACCAGAGTCACCAGCTGATTAACATCGCATTAGCATAATTTGCAGTATAAAAAATTGTAGTTCTATAAATATCTGTCTCAAAGAAATCATAATGTCGACACGGCATATCTCTTACTTCTTATTGACAAGCATGCTGGTTACTTTGACCATACAATGGTCCCTGATCTAACCCCTATTACGCATCAGGCAGAATTAAAACAGTTAACAATATCTTCACCCTCACTGCTGTGCAATTCTAATTGGAATTAATAAATATAATCCCAGCAGCACAGTGGAATGATTTAAAAAAATCTCCACAAACTCACCAAAACGCCCTCTCATTGCATCAATTGGTTAATAACAAATTAATGGAACTCATAACTTAGCATGGAACAGACAATAACTTCTTGGAAGAAAAAAAATCAAAACCTCAAGTGAAGAATCATAGAGTTCATCTTGAACATGTTTCTGGATTGTTGCTTCCCAGGAGACTGCACCTATCTCAGTTTGTTCATCAGCATGAATGCAAAAATCTATCTCCCTATGTAACAAAGAGTCTCCTGTAGGCAGACCTGAGAGTGATTGCCAGCCAAGAGGACCCTGCAGTACGGAGAAACCACCACACGTCAGAGCATTACAATAAAAACAGAACTTTCCTGTTCTGAAGGGATCAGGTCGACATAATATCTAAAGTTTTGACAATCTGAGAATTCAGGAACATCAAAACATAATTTGTTGAAGCAAAAGTTTAATATGCCTCTTGTATAAACAAAAATTTAAATTAAAGCAAAGTTGGGATCAGAGAGCAATTCAAGGTGAAAAGCAGCAGCAGTAAGCAACCTGCATGTAAAGATGAATCAACCTCCTCACAGTCTTAGGAAACCAACATGGCAGCATCTGCAAAAGTGAAGTATCGCGTGCAGCAGAGTAGAAGATGTTGTCACGCCAATTCAGATAGTCCACTAGAGCTGATTTTCAAACATATGTAAAATAGTAAGAATGAAGTGAACTATTATTAGTGTTGATGGTTAAGTATGCCAAATGAATATGAGCTCCAAACCAACCATTATCTGCTTTAGGTCTCAAACAATTGGAAGTTGTATCTTGCCCAAATCTTGCTGCCACAAGAGTGCGCCACAAAGTGGGAAAGCGCTGTAATGTAGGTCTAAGATTTTCCAAAGTACACTGGGCCGAAATGCTACCACGCCTATTTATACCTCCACTACTTAGACAGTTCTGAATTGGACAAGGGGCATACATAAGAGTAGCTAAAGCTGCCAATTCACCACCTCCTTCAGCTATATCATCGACAGTACAAATTATATCACTGACTCGCAGGGCACTGAGGTTGCTCTCCGGAATTATGTTGCATGACATGATTGACCGGGCATTACTAAATGATGCATCATATTCATACCCCTTAACCCTAGAAAAAAGCAACCACTTTGCCCATTGGCAATCTCCCTGAATAAAATACCACTAGTTAGTGAAAAAAGCAATCTTCATAGAATTTCTACAAGTAACAATATATGATATATTTTGCAATGCAGTAATGAAATTTTGAAGAAAGAATACAATGATCAACAAAGATAAAAAATGTATTAGCATATTTTCACACAAGATTTATTTATCCAGTACATGGGAAGGCATACCAGTTGAATTAACAGGCAAAAGCTCAAATGAAAAATCAATACGATAATTTTAAACTGTGATACAACAAAAAGATTGAGGGAGTTCCTCTGACATCATGATTGCCCTCTATTCAATTAGTGCAGTGTCAATTTTACAAATGTAAGAATGATAATTAATAAAGAACCAGTGCCCACAATGTCATCAAAATACAGAATAAGTTGAATACATGTGAACACAAACATGCAAATGCACTGAATTCAATCAAATACTCCACTAAATATCTAGTTTGATCTGATAGACGACTTAGTTTACACGTCATATAGGTTAAGAGAATACAGCTGCAAATGATAGGAGAAGATGGTGCAAATGCAGACATTGGTTGTAAACAGGAAAGGAAAACACAACAACAGGGAATGAATAACACACTGAATGTAACAGAACTTACTGTAGCTTCCAGCAATGAATGAAGTGAATTGCTATCCATTCCCAGCTTGTGGTGATCCAGATAAAGGTCCAAAAGGTTTGGTAAGCCATATTGCACACAGTGATACACAAACAGTTTATGTAAAGCTTGCACAGCATCGACATGTGATCTTTCACCATCAAAATCATCCAGACCTAAAGAAGTCTCAACAGAAGAATGCTCAATTTGCATCTTATCGGATTTGGAGGTTATGAAGCCTGACCTAGCTAAAACAGTTACGATGTCTGCAGTGCCTTCCCAATATTCCTTCAAGAAAACAAATTTCTTTGCAAGCTCCTGCTCCAAGAGCACTCTTAGCCACACAGTACATGTCAAATTGACAGGACTCTTCAAGATTTTAATACCAGGAACATCCATGCAGACAACGTCAAAATCATCAATTGAGCAAATAAGATTGCTCCGTTCACTAAAATCACTATCAAGTCCAACACCTGGAGCACCTGACAAGCCAACCAGAGCAATCTGAAGGCTTCTGTTAGACAAGACAGATGCTGGAATATGGTCCACAAGTTTTGAAAGCTCTTCCCAGTCATTGTGGCTTGCATAATACTCTAACTGAGATTCCCATAGTACATGCACACCTAGAAGGAAAGGTTGATCTAAAACTATCTGTACAGCAAGATGCCGAGAAAAAAAATCAATAATGCTTGATAACTAAAACAAGTTAAAAGAGCAAAAAGAATATCCATACCAAATACCAGCTTTGCATATAATTAACTTCAAAAAGAAAATCATATAACATCATCAACCTTTGACTATAATATATTTATAAAATAATGTTCTTGTATGCTTGAAGAACATTAATGAAAATTATATAATAACATCATATGTAAAGGGCCATAGCTTTGCTTCTAACGTGAGTTTCAACTAATTATTATAGAATTTGACATTGTTCGTGCCTCAACTGAAAGGAACCTCGATTTTCCTACCCTAAGAGGGGAAGATCCCTACTTTTTTTTGGCTGGTTGTGGGTGAGAAGGGATTCTAACTCAACCTATTAGGAGATAATTAAAAGAAATAAGAATTTCATCCAGATGGTTGCTGTTGGCCAATTGAAAATTGCATCCGCTGTGCATCCATCAAGTCAATTATATTTTCAACCAAATAACCTGTTACTATAAGTTTTCTATGTCAAAAAGTTTAAATACGCACACTGACGTCATTTTGGAAATTTTCTTTTTTTTAATGGAATAAAGGCAAGTTAATTTGGCAAATATCAGAACTTCACCATTTTCAAAGCAGGTTCACATCAAATAAGACCAATATCCAGGAGCCTTCCATGCTGTGATAGACCACCCAAAAACAAGAAAGCACAGATTTGAAAACCTCCATAGGCAAATGATTTGAATGATGATCTTAAGAACTAATGCATCCCATATCATTGCCAACTACATATCTCCTCAATATAAATACAGAACAATTTGATGCTTTTCAAAGAGTTATACAACACAAAAAAGAGTGAACTATGAGACTTACACGATCAATTGTTTGCTGATCCCAGGCATTAGACCACACTGCGGCTGCCACCCAGTATCCAACATGAGCAATATCTTCATCCATATCAGTATCAGGAGGACTATCATGAATACTTGCCCACGAACCTAATACAACTCCATCAAGCTCACCACAGTCAATGATAAGATCATTCGGTTGATGTGAATGCAAAATATGCAACTTCAACCCATTCGGTAACTTTTTAGTTAATGTATCTCCTGTCAATGCCTTTTGGCGGCCAACATAAGTTTTCCAGAAGCTACTGCTAGGATACAGCCTCTTTCCAGGAAAAAAAGAAAAACAGTAAAAACATATGAAATCAGAGATCAAATGGCACACAATGATCAAAAGAAATAATTATCAAAGTTTCTTATACCTCAATAAGCAATAACCTCTCCAAAATCTTGCCCTCATAAGGTCCTAGGTAGCCATATCTCTTCATTTCCTCAGCAACTTGGATTCGGAGATGTCTTCTTACTGTGCCAAATAATAACTGCCTAAGGCAGCCCTCTATATCCTCTCCAAGCCTTTGCAGCGTTGATATGGCAAGTCCAGTTTCACCCTGTTGTCAAAGGTGATAAATATAGTAAGCAAATGGTATGAGTTCGTGTGTATCTTAAAAATCAATAAAGTACCTTAAGAAACAGGTCATAAGCAATGGTTCTTCCAACATCGCGAACTTCAGTGAAGGTGTCTGGAGGCTCCTTATCTGTTTCTAAATCTCTTCTGTGATAAAGATGCAATTGCAGGACTGCTAAAGGGAGACGACCAGTGTGTAAAGCATCTTTAACCACAGTTTTCAGATCTAAATTGTCTAATTTCCATCTTGCAATCATCTCCTTTGGATTTTCCAAGGTAAAAACTCTCTCAAGATTCCCAACTTGTGGTATATGTGAAGACAATGTATTTGAATCATCCGCTTCCAAAGAGGCTCCAGAAATTAGAGATTCCTTGGATACCAAAGCAAGCTTTTGACTTTTCAAGTGCATCGAAGATACAGAAGCCAGTGATTCCTGTTGGCTCTGAGTCTCCAACAATAAACTATCAGCAGGAAGAAACTGAGATTCATCCTGTTCTAGATTGGCTGTCACCAAACTTAATGGCTCCTTACCATCCACCTATATCATTTATAAAAAAGATCACAGTAAGCAAAAATAAGAAGCATGAAGTTTAACAACATGGATACAGCAAGGACACAGTATAGGTGCATACAATTCCTTGGCCTGGCTTCATAAATTTCGCAGTGAGACGACATTGAAGATTTCGGATCATTTCCAGGAGATATGCCATGTCACGAATCCTTCTCGAGTCCCCAGTTTCAGTCTCTACTTTACACGGAAAATTTGGTGGAAGAGAAAGCAATTCAATTCTTTTAGGTCCTTGAAATGGGTACAACCTTTTCTTACGCTGTAGTATCCCATATTTACGAATCATTTGGGTTGCAAAGCATGTTGCCAATCCAAGAAGCCTGGAAAACAGGAAACATGATGAGAAATTGGTAAAGAAACAAAAATTGGTGAATGAAAAAATCCCACGTCTAAACATTTTCTCGAACAAAAACTATTTATTGCTTCTGCCAAGATAAAGTGGGATTTTTTTTCATCAGCAAAGTAAGATTCTGGAATTATCTACCCAGACCAAGTTGGTGCAGCATTAATAAAGATAATTGAAAGAGGAAGAATCAGGTGGTGAATGAACAGCTATAAAAAGAACAACAGACTAGTATAATCAAATTTAGACTGCTACTGTCAACTTCTCTAATTAGACTGAGAAAATAGCAACTAAAGAAACTTTCCCAACTTAAAAAGTTCTAATTATCAGGATGCAACTATACTACACACTTCAGCAATGCAAGTTCAAGCAGCTACAGAGAAGAACTTGCTATCAGCATACAAAGCAGACTTCAAATGTGAAAAAAAAAAACGCAATATCCCTCAGAAGAACTGTTAACCCTATAACTGACAGTTGGAAAATACGTGAACAATACTCAACCTTTTGGCTGAAAGAGTCAAGCAAACAACACTCACAAGTATCAAACATCATCTTCACGACAAGAAAGATGACAAAAATATCATTAACAATTCTTCTATGATTCGCATATATGTAATTTCTTCACATGATAAAAGCAAACTTATATTTGAGATCAACAAATGATATAAAACTAGAGAAAAGAATTCTCTCTATTTCGTGATGCGTACAAAATAAAAACCGGATTTTGGATTAAAAAAAATATTACATATTGAGAGTTGCTTGAGAGGGAGGAGAGCAGGATAGGGAAGGGGAGATAGAGTAATAAGAGATAATGAGATCAAAAGCATATAAACATGAAACAAATCAATTTAAAACAAGTTTTACCTTGATGCAGCAGAAACCTCATTATCAGTGCCATTTCTATGGACCATCAGATATACTGCAGCAAAAAGCAATCTCAAAATGCCTTCTTCAGCCAAATTCACATCCACAAGCATTTCAAGAGAACTGTTAAAGCCACCACAGAAAAAAGTTTCCTCTGGTCAGCAACTTAACCAACTATAGGCAATAAATAAGTCAATGTCTTAAAGCAACATAAAAGCAGAATCGAATAGATGCTGCACGTGGATATTGAAAACCCAAAAAAGAAGCTCTGCAAGGTGATCATGTTTACTATTATTCATACTAAGCAAAACCATCTTCTTCACGAATGGCTCTGAATCAATTTAAAAAGAGACTGGAAAGTTACATGATGTAATTGGTAACAAGCACAAGATCATGGAATCACCAGCTTGAGAAAAAATACTTCTGAATCCGTCATAAAGTCTGTTAAGATTTTGACAAATTAATGAACTTCACTTGCTTTTATTTTATTAATTTGTCAGCTTTCTTAGTTCATCTAGATTGAACTGTAAAAACACAAACAATTTATGGAATCTCCACAGCTGAAAAAAAAAATCTTCAAATTATAGGATTTCTATATTCCAGATTGTTTGATAATATTAACAAAATGGACTGATAAATCAAAGATTTTGACACAGATAAAAGGTTACACTGATACTTCCAATGTTAATTAGTAGACGATATTAGCATTTTTTTAAGTTAATACACAGAAAAAAAAAATGGGAGAAGAAAAGAAGACAAAGAAAATAAGGAAAGAATTACTTAGTGCCATAAAGTGAGAGATGGAGGGAGTAAAATTTAGCAATTATCATTGCAGTTTCAAAGGAAAGTCCATGTAATGGCTGCAGTCAAACAATTATAGGTAAACAAAAGCAACTGATTGAGAAAACATAAAAATATCAGCAAATACAGTAAAAATTAAATCATCAATTTGCAACTAACATCAATGTACGCATAGTTCTGGAATAGTGATATTTTATCATATATGTACTTACCTAAGGGTATTTAATGGATATCTTTTCCATTTTTGGGTACAAGGACACTTTTTAATCAAGAATAACCGCATTTCCATAAGAACCCACCAAAACTTGGACTCAACTAAGAGAGTCATGTTCCCAACAAAGTAGGAAAAACTCCATGCTCCACTGAGCTTTGGACATTCTCCCTCAGCATATGCAAACTATAGGGAAATACTTCATTTATTTTTTTAGAAATTGATGAGCATTTGATTGTTGATTATGCCCAAGTTTCCAACACAACTCAACAGTTATGCTTATAATTTTGCAACTTTCATAACAACCACCATCCAGTATAATTACAAGCCGACAATATCCAAAAAAGACATGAGTATATATATCTACATATATATGCACGTTCATGTACAACTCATATGCAACAACCACATCTTTGCACATGCATTTATCAAAACTCGGACACATACCGTAAGATCAACCTCTCAATTACAATTGTGTACCAAAAATATGGATGATAAATTGTGTCAAAATGGAGAAATAATGGAAAATTACAAAGACCACAAGATCCTTACTGCTCAATTTCATCAAATTTTAGGTAATCCAATGCCAATTGTAGCCGACGCAACCTAGAAATTTTCAAGTCCCATCCTGACATGATAACAACTTACATGTAGTCAGAACAAAGTGCAGCAATATATTTATATAAAAAAGTTCACATTTTCCAACAACAGCTAAACAACAAGAAAAAATGAATCAATCCAGCACACAATTGGAGAAATTATATAGAAGCAATAAGACAATAGTTCAATGAATGATTTGTGGCTCTTTGAATATAAGTTGGGACTTCCAAAATTTTAGTGTACTATGCTTAATCATAGGTAAAGTAATATCCCAATTTGTGGAGTCTTCTGGATCATCCCCAATACTAGTAATATATAAGGTGACCCTCAACGTTCAATTCATCTAATGATGTAAAACTTGTAAACAACAAAATAGACAAATGTTACATATGTAATTTTCATTGTCTCTACAATGTTAATGTCTCCCTCTGAGAGGATTGGGATTGATACCATCTACGTCTAACCATAGAAATGACAGCAGATTCCGAGCTTGCATCTTGCATCCCTAGCTCAGGCAATAACAAGGTATTCCGTAAGGGAAAAATGTGGCTGTGCACCTCAGCAAAGTCATCTTATGATGAGAGTCATCAGATTCCTCAAAATCGTCACATCTTGACACAACAACCTAGCAAACACTAGGCTTACATTCAAAAACATTGAATATGTTATCAACTCAAGAAATCAGTAAATTATTTCATAAAGCATGTGATATCATAATTGACAAAATCTGAAAGTCCACGTCACTAGTTACCACCCCAAATCAATCTCCTTTCCCTATATCCTTATTCAAAAATAACCTTTTCCCTGATTAACAAACATGAAAAAGAAAAAGTTTTAAAAAATTTTATCTTAAAAAAAATACAAGAAGTACGATAGAAAATATGCATGTAGCTAGAACTTTGGAAAGGTAATGCAGATACAGGAGCAACAACTAATACATCATAATGGAAAAGAGACCACTAGACACAGACACAATGGAAATATTACAAGCTAGGCAACAACTGACAGACGATTCCTCTTACCATTCTGTGATGACAACCAGCCTGCTCCTTCTGCCCCTTCATATATAAGAACTCGATCCAAAAGTTCAACTTTCCAAGGACAGAATGGTTTTTTCAACTCTTTTACATCCAGAATTGCTTCTAGTTGCCACTTTACACCTTCATAATTAATGTGCTGACGATATCCAATTGTCTCAACAGGAAGAAAATTTGAAGAAGTAGATATGGATGGAAGAACAACTGAAAGACCATCTTCAGAAACTAGATACAGACACCCCTGGAAAGTGCAACCAATTACTTCACCAACAAACCAATCTTCCTTTCCTCCAAGAGAGAAGTCTTCGCGGGTGGGATTCAAATATCTGTCATCATGAACTGTTGAATCTTTGTGCAGCTTAAAATGAACAATCTGACTAGTTTTTTTATTATCAGTGTGCTTCTTAATGAAACAAGTGATACCAAGAGGTGAAAGACAAACACAGTCATCCTCAGTCAATCTCTCAGTCGGAATAAAAACATTTCGCATGAATTGCAAATTTACCCCAGATTCATGAAATCTATCAGTTGTTATTCTCGATGCAGTAGATAAACAAGAGAAGCTCAAGTCATCCCTGTCATCTCTTCCATGAATATTGGCTGCCTGACGCACATTACAATTACCATAATCCCATATGGGTGCACCCAAATGTCTAACAGATGGTTTATTTGGAAATACACTTTGGTGGCCAATGTCGGAACCACCAATTTTCCAACCAATCAATGTTCCAAGCCCTAAATACCGAGTATTCGAAAACCATTTCTCACATGGATAGTAATCTTCTGGCAAATAATCATCAGCAAACAAGGTATATATTACACCACAATCATCAACTGCAGCTAACAACGAATTATGTGAAGCAACAAGCAACTTCCTAAAGTTCCTTTTATGGAAGAATTTGCCAATAAGAGAAGTTTCCTGATCATGAATTTCATTTGCTTCCGTAATATGGCTATCGGGAGCTACAGGAACCATCTCTTGTTGCCGCAGACCTGTGTGGGGGTTTACTCCACAAGCCTCTAGAATATTTACATGTGAAACAAAATTGCCAGATTTTGTACAGTAAAAATTAATTACTCCAGATGCATTTAGGCAAACAAGGAGGTTATCAGAAAAGCAAAAATCTACCCAATGTGACACAGAGTCCTGATTTACAATATCCTCAAGTTTCACCAAAGAAACCCATTGGATTCCGTATCTGCGTAACCTGGCCACAACAATTAGATATTTAACCTTGCTTCTCCCATCCTTGTCTGTAGAATTAATAGAAGAAGAGTCCACTAATGTTAAAACAAATCCTATTAGGCAATATGAATTGCTTGAGAACACTCTTGAACATCTGTATGAATCAACACAAAAATCACCACACAAACAGTTTGGATTATTTTTCATAGAATCACCCGCTGCATCCAACAGATTTTTACTGCAATTCTCCTTATTTGAATTGCCACAAGAAAGGAAGTACATAACTGGCAGATTGGTGTCAAAAAGGCTAAATGAAACTACCTTTGCAGAGGAAGGAAAATATTGTTTTTCAGGAAACCTAGTCCAAATTCTACCATCAGATTGTACAGTTTCTGCTTTGGTGAAGAAAGAATGCAACCACCTTTTTGAAGAAAAATCCCTGGGCAATTCTTTGACCGTCGTTCCTTTACGAATACTTTGTAGAAATTCTCTATTCCCATTCGCCTCAACATCATTACCAGACACATCAGAAAACTGTTCAGCTGATTCAGAGGAAGGGCCCCAATCCACCCACTTCCCTTGTCCAAACTGAGCCCCTAATGTAGAATGTGTTGACGAATTTGTTTTATCAGGTTCAAGGAAGGCATGCACTGTAACACTATGGCCATTAGATATGAAGAGAAGCTGCCTATATGCAGGGTCATTATGTTGGTCATAGGTGTCCCCACAAACACCCCAGGCCAGTGAGTTTACGTTGCTAATAAAAGAATAACATGGTTTTTCATGTTCACAAGAAAAACCATTATCAAAATCCACTACTGATGCAGAAGTGCAGGGGGCACCATCCTTTGAATCTGAGTTAGTAGCTTCCACCAACAACTGTTCACATATAGCACCCGAAGATTGGTTTTCAGAACTATTACTGCAACGCCCAAATAAATCACCATTTACAGACTCCGCTTCTGAGATTAAAGAAAAAAGAATGAAAAGAATGAATGTCAAACACAGGCAACCAAGTAATAATGAAAAGGTACATATTGACAAAACAAAAAGAATGAATTATCACATAAGCTCAGAAATAATCATATATAAGCACATCAAAGCACAAGCTCAGCAAGTCATTTAATTATACAAGATGAGAACATAATGAGATAAGGGCAATATAAATACTAACCTGAAACCAAAGGTAGCAGCAGTGCTTCACATTGGTATGAGAGTAACAATAGCAACTCTTTCGTAGGAGAAATAAAAGCCTCATGAAATTCTGACAGGTTAAATTGGAATTGAGAGGGAGCCCATCTGTGCAACCGTAATAGAGGAAGATCCTCACCAGCAATCGCAAAATCCATTGATCCTATACAAGTCAAACCAAAAGGAAAGGCGGGACATTAAACCAGAATGATAACCAGACTCAAGATTCTAAGCAACATATGGCAAGCACTGTATTTACTTTTAGGTGGAGAATATATGCCAATCTTAAGTTCAACACAGAGAACTTGCTATTATGATACGATACCTAGTCCTAATAGGTTTAAGTTTACTTATTCAAGAAAGCGTAGACGTGGCAGATACGAATCAGAT
>JANIHZ010000208.1:64577524-64588551 GCA_027478365.1 Erythroxylum rufum | reverse complement strand
CAACATATAGCAAATTTCACAAATCATGCAAACGCAAAAGATGCAACACTTATGATGCAATTTGAAATCAGTAAACTACTTTACTTTAAAGAAAAGCATTTATGGCTCATTCATTCTATTATAAACATGAAACCCACCTTGATTTCCTTGTTCAAATACTTGCTCAAAGGTTCCTCATACTTTCTCCTCTTGCCTTCCTTGATTTCCTTAAACAATAGCCAAAAATTTCCATTCAATAGGAATTCCAATATGATCAAGTAAATGATAAAATCTGATAAGACTTTCTTCTAGATTCTTGTTCCCCATTGTCTTCTGTTTCTAATGACTCCAAAATCATACAATTTGGTTCTGTACTGTAAAAGTTATGCCCAAAACAATTTCAGACTATTCTTATACTGAAACATCATTATATGCTCAACTTCCATCCAAACATTAAGATCTTTAGAGACTGAATCAGAACTTTGTTTCTTCATAAAACTTGTATCTCTATGTCTCTAGTTTACAACGAATTAAAAATCACCTCATTTGGACATCTACATCAAAAGTTACGCCTAAAATACAAAACTATGTCTGTGCTGAAAACAGGAGCTCGCCGCGACGAAGGAGCTGAAACACGCCACTACGTACGCACAAGCACGCCGCGACGTGAAAGCTGCAACACGTCGCGATATGCCCATAAGCACGCCGCGACGTGCGTGACCAGAAACCTCCCAAAACCTGATTTTTCCAACTTTCTTCAACTATACACTTCCATCTTTCAATTTCAACCCATCTTAACCTTAAAACATTATTCTTAGTTCATTTCTAAGCTCATTCTAACCCAAAATCAATTAAAAAAACATCAAAATCTATCTTTGATCATTAACCCTAAAAACCAAACATATACCTTTACATATTCTCAAAACTTCCCACACATATTTATCTATTAACTAACATCAAAACATGTTTCATTCATCTAATCAAGAAGAATAATGCTTATACTTACTTGATTTAGCTCCAAATTCTTCAAAATCTCCAAACCCTAGCTCTTCTTTTCTTTTTCTCTTCTTTTCTTCTCTTCTTCTCATTATCCACGATTCTCTTCTTCAATTTCCAACTAAACAACCCTTTCTTCTTCTTTTTATACCCTTAAAGAGTGTGCAATGTCCATTTTGCCCTTCATTTAAGCCTTATAACCTTATATCCTTAAGTGACTTACCAAAAATGCCCTTCATTCATTCTTATAACATTAATACTCCAATTCATTTAATCTATGTCATAAAAATCCTACTAACCTTGACATAAATTATTAGCTCCACAAATTAATCCATCAAATCTCATAATTCATTTAAATCATGTTTAATTTATCAAGAAAAATTTCTGGGGTCCAACATTAAAAATCATCATCTTCATCAATGAGGTGATTCCTTTGTTGCCTTAAGATATGAGCAACTTCACCATCATTGGAACTTGAGGTTCCGGCAGCAAAAGTTGTTAAATCAATGTGATCATTGATCCTATTTGTGTCTTCTTCATCACCTAAACAAAAAGAGTGCAATTAAATAATGTGAAATAATAAACAGGTAGATAATATTACAATTAAAAATTAAGTAGTTTCTTATATAACCTCGAGATAGCTGCAAATTTTCATTAGATAATTCTTCTTCAAGCATATCTTCTATCTCATCAGCATCAAGCTCTCCACTCGAATCCTCATCAACCACCCAAAATTCCACTTTGTCAATGCTTTCATAATCAATTGGATCATATGGTCTCTTCATTTGTTTGCCACTGTAAATAACGAAAGATTTTAGTTTATGATAATAATATAAAGCACTAACTTATTGACAAATGAAGAAATCTTACCGATGCTGCAACCTCAAATTGTAATGAACAAACACAAGATCATTGAGTCTTTGATGTTCCAATCGATTTCTCCTCTTAGTATGAATCCTCTCAAATACACTCCAATTCCGTTCACACCCCGACGAAGATGAAGTCTGACTCAATATCTTAATGGCAATCTGTTGTAAGTGCGGTGCATCGTGACCAAAACACCTCCACCATTCATCTAAATAAAATTTTACACCATTTAATAAATGCAATTAATATTAAGAGTTTATTATAACCAAACAAGAATATAAATAATCAAGTAAAAAGCAATAAAAATACATACCAGGCCGAGTTGTTTTTGCATTGTTTATAGCTAATGATCGACCGAAACCTTTTTGGCGATCCCGAAATGTAGTGATTTTTTCAACTATGTTTTGAAGTCCGGGAAAATACTTCCCAACAACATCAAGTAATCCCAAAAAAGCTTCAGGGTTTTGAGCTGGGCTATCTGGATCGTACTGAAAGGTTGGATTCAAGAAAAATGCAGCTACATGAAGACGTCGACGCAACATTTTATCCTACCTATCATCGATTATATCAATATAGGGCTTGTAATGGTGCTCTTTGTTTATAAATAGCTCCTTTATGCCTTTGATTGCCCTCCACATCCCCTCGTATACATAGCCTAACGAAGGCTTTTCATCGGAGTCACACATATGTAACAATCTCATAACCGGGCCCATGATCTTCACATTAATTAAGCTATTGTTCTAGATAGCAACTCCAGAAGTTGCTATCTAGAACAATTTGCTTAACTTCGCTACCTTTTTCAGTTTTTAGGAATTTCTTAAATCCGGCATTCACGACCATAACTTTCAAATGTTCCTTGTGATCGTAGAGACTCTTTAGTACAATAAATTGTGTGCCAAAGCAAGTATCTCCGGGACGAATAATTTCAGTCCACCCAGGCCGTTTTCTCAACCATCCATGAGGCTACTTGTGATTATACATAAACATTGTAATCCTCGAAGCAAGAATTACCAAATTCTTCACCGGTGTCAATTCCCCAATATCCTTCATAATCAAATTGATACAATGTGCAGAACATGGGACCAATAGATCGAAGTATATTTCTCAGACAACAATTTTCCAGCCTTTTTGTAGTTCTTTGCATTGTCCGTGACCATATGCACAACATTTTTAGCACCAACCATCTCAACAATCTCAGAGAAAAGATTACATAAAGTTTGTGCATCAGAATCAATACTAGAAGCATCAACAGATTTAATAAAAGAAATCCCATTTGGACAGTAAACCAAGAAATTAATCAAAGATCTGTGTGTACCATCTGTCCAACCATCACCCATAATCGTACAACCAGTTTCAACCCATTTAGAGCGCAAAGCATCAATAGACAACTGACATTGGGTTTTAGCTTCTTTAAGTAATGGGACTCTTAATGCATGATAAGTAGGACCTGTGTATCCATGACCCATAGTTGCAATCTGACTAATCATAGGCTGAAAGAATGGTGAATTAACAGCATTGATCGGAATACAACTATCGTAAAACCACAATGCAATTGACATATCAGTATCATGCCATCTTTCTCTACTTTGTAGTGTTGCTTGTATGCTAGGTTGAGCTGAGTCTATACCAGCACCGGCTTTCATGTAACTTCTAATTTTATTTGTTTTCTTTCTCTTACTACTACCAACTACATCTCATTTACCAGTTACCAGCTAAGTTAGAGATTTCCACTACACCATCTTCATCTAACTCACAAGTCTCAACATCGAAAAAATTCGTCCTAGAGTCATTTTTCTCATTTTTACTATTAGAAGCTTCTATTAACTGTCTTTTAATCAAAAAACGAACATCTGGTTTAACTTTAGGATAGGGTTTAACATTACCAGTCATGTCGGCTAGGTGTTGCTTCATTCGGTTTATCCCGCCACCACAAATTGCTTGATCGCAATACAAACACTTTAAGGTTCATTTCTTTCCACTTGTTTGTACCTCATAACAGTGCTTCCATGCTATATCATTTCTCTGACGAGGATTTTGGCTACAACTTTGATCAGTGGATGGCGACGTGTGCGATGGTGCAGAAGAAGCATCGTTATCCATCACTAAAAATTTAAAAACAAAGATAGTTCAGGATATGCAATCTTTGAATACGAAATTAGAGGAAACAGTGAGTTAAAGATTGTTCATGATATATAAAATATGATTCTGTAACAATTTCAAATTTCTATTGCACTCATTCTCAAAGAAACATATTTTAAAATCAAACATATGATGAGATATTTAAGAAAAAGGCAAAAGCCTTTTGAAATCATTATCTGAATGAAATTAGAGTATGATCAGTGTTTACCAATAATAACTATGCTTGTAGCAAACTTATATAATTGGATCAAAAACAAGAGATTTCTATTAAAGAAGGACACTAATAAGAATATATTCCTAACTATTGGCACCAAGTTGTTTGGCAACAACAATGTGTTTTTAAGAGTGAAAGTATGATTTCTAATCCTTCTAAGAAGTTTACTATGGATATATATATGTATAGTTTATTGTGTGAAATAAAAAATGTGGATTCTAGCCTAGCAATATATATATATACGGTTCGGAAAAAATCAACAAAAGTTAGTTCAGTCTGAATACTGCAAGAGAGAAAAAAACGTGTAAAAAGAAATGACTTTAATTTACACATTTCTAGTCCCGGCCCATGCAAAACTTAACAATATCAACTCTCACTTCACCTCTCAAATGAATTGGGCGGTGGGTATCCATGATTTTGTGCTGGAGGTGGGTGTTGATAGTAAGGGTACGAATATGATTGTCGTAAGGGTACGAGGATGATGAATTATGATTATCCATCTAACGATCAAACAGTAAACCCTTTCTCTTTGTTGTGGCAATGAAATGAAATATTTCTATTCATCAATGTCACAGGGCATATATCAATAAAGATCAGTTCTGCGTACCAAAAGCTTCAAACTTTCACAAAAAAAAAAACGACAGTAAACAGGAACTACAAGGCTTACTTCCGAAAATTTAAGGCACCCTTCTAATCAGGAAACGAAATCCAAGTCCAAAGTTCGCACCTTGCGAGATTTCCTAATACGGGAATGTGAATTGAATCTTGTTGAACGCTTAACAAAGAAGAACGACGACAAAAATAGAAAGAAAAGTGGGTTTACACTTTTGGAAGGTGATCTTTAGTTCGTGTTAGAAATGTGTAAATCATCAAAAGACCGGCATTTCTAGGTGGCGCCGGCGGGTGGATGGTGGCAGATTGGCAGCAGCGGCGGGTTGGAGGGCTGTACGAAGGTGAGGACAGTGAGAAGGGTTTTACGTGGGTTTAATTTTTGAAAAAAATCAAAAAATTCATCAGAAAAAACTAAAAAAGTAAAATAAAAAAAAATAAAAAAAATCATTGAACCAATGGTCAACCGAGTCGACCAGTCCCGGTTTAACCAGTCAATTGATCGATTCTTACCGGTTCGCACTGGTTCAATTGAAGACTAGTTTTTAGGGGTCACCCAGACCAGATAGCCGACTGGTCACCGATTGAACCGGCCGGTCCGGTCCGGGTTTCAAAACCATGCCCTTTTCTTTTGTTTTTTTATTTCAAGAGAGTAATTCAAGTTTGGCTTGGCAAATTACAAATTAGTCCAGGTTGAGCTTACCCAAAGTCAACGAGTCTAACTCTGTTCGGCCTAGGTTTGGACTTAGATTGTCCTGACTAGCTCGACCCAATTTGACAAGTCTAACTGGAAGCCCAAAATTGTTAATAAAAGTGAATATAAAATGACATCGTTTTTAAAATTTTTAAAATTTAAAAACTAGGTCATGCTGGATTCTACAGGCAAGCCTGATTGAACTAGAGTTATGGCCATGTTTTCTTGGCCTTATCAAATTTCAAATTTTTGGGTTATGAGTCTACGCTCAAGCTTGAGTAGACTCAGCTCGACCTGGCTTGACTTTATTGGACTCATTGTCATTCTTGCTTTAATTATTAAATTTTGTTTTTTTTATGAGTTCACTAATTCAAAGGTTTCACGATTGATTCGCTCAAGCTTTAGATTTGGGCCTAACTCAATTAATTTATTTTTAATTTTAAATTAAAAATAATGTTACTTCCAGTTTTCCTAAAACTTTTAAACTTCGAAACTAACTGAATTAGACTTCGAAAAGAAAAATATAAGCTTGAGCCAAAACCTAATCAAATTGAGTTGGACTCAAGCTTAATTACCAAGTCTAATTAAGAGATTTCTTATCATATTAGTAATTTGTAAGATGGTGGATAGAAGATAAGAATGACAATAAATTTTGTCCAACATTTTTTAATTAAAATTAGATTTATAATCTTTTATTTATATTCAATCTAAATTATTTGAAGATATGATCGAATTAGCTTTAAGTTGATCTTACTCGACTTGATCTTTTTTGTTTAGGCTTAATATGAAATACAATCAAGTTTAGATTATTTGGTTCGAATGCAACTCAAATTATTTTAAATTTGATCGAATTAATTCCAAATCAAGTTTAATCATCATTATTTTGAGATGTAATTGAACTAGCTTCAAATCAGCCTTGTTTGAACCAATCCTTTTGTCCAGGCTTGACCTAAAGCATAATTAGCTATAAGTTATTTGAATAAACCTAATTCAAATTATTTTTATATTTAAATTAATTTAAGTTGAGTTTAGTGAACTCCATTAAATTTTAATTAACTCAAATTTTTATCCATTAGTTCCAATTTGACTTTAAGTTGTTTTGCTAACCCTAATCAAATGTACACAATTTAAATTTATAAATATTAATTTGATTGAATACATTATCAACTTTTTTAAATTTTGATTAACTTAAATTTTTATTCATCGGCTTGAGTTATTATTTTAAAGTATGATTGAATTAGCTTCAAGTTAATCTTACTCAACTTGATCCTTTTTATTCGTGCTCTAAAATACAATTAGGTGTAGATTATTTGATAAATACTGAACTCAAATAATTTTGTATTTGATTGAATTGGTTTCAAATTGGGCATGATTAACCTTTTTGAAATTCAATCAACTTAATTTTTTTATCTAATTATTCGAGTATGATTTAGATCGATTTGTCAACTCTAATCAAAAGTGGAGACTTTTTAATCTTGTAAATGTTAATTTGATCAAATACATTATTAACTTATTAAATAGTTTTAATATTTTTCACCACAACAAGTCCATGTAAAGCGGGAGCAGATTCTCTGTTCCACTTACCTGTACCAATCATGTTTTATTCATTCTCATCCACACATTTAATTAATTTATTGTAAAATAAGTGGACGAGAACATGAGGATGAGAGTTGGCCTAGAGGGAATGAAACAGAAGATCTGCCCCTATGTAGAGCAGTCCAAATAGAGGAATCCTCAATTTTTGAGGCAAAATGTTTGATTTAACGATGTGGGTATGTGCCTAATCTGGCTTGTCGACCCTCACTACACATCAAATTTGTTTGTAGAAAAATGGTGAATTACTAAATTTGGATTAAAACTCTTGATCAACATGGCCAAGCTTTTGGATTACAGGCAAGCCCATTCTCAATTATGTTGTCTCCTATGATAAATAAAGTATTGATTGAAGTATGATTTGCTAACCACAAGTTAGCTTAAGTCAACAAGTGAAACCAAAATCTTAGATACAATCAATCATTTAATTTGTTTATTAAATCATCCTATTAATGTTTCAATTCAAGGTAGTTGATTGATTTTCTTTTTGATTAATTACTCAACAATCTTTTTTTTCCTCATAATATGCTATTTATTAAATTTGATATGAATAATGATGACGGCATAACAATAATAATCCAGTCAAAATCTTACTAAATGGGAGGATTGAGGAGGTTAGGTCGAACCCTCGATAAGGGCATGAAGGGCATCTACCTAAGGCCCACTCTTAACTTGTTTTTATTTTACTTTATTTTGTTTTTTTTATGAGGGCCAATTTTTACACTCAGAATGAGGTAAAATAGGATCCTTTTTTTAATACTTTTTCATGGACTATAAAATATTAGGAATGAGCCTGAAAGAGATGTAGTAGTATGCAATTTTACCCTTAACAAATAGAGAGACGATTAGAATGAATAATGTATTGAGAAAATATATGAATTGTCCATAATAATTTGTTAATTTTATGCTTTGAATTTTTTAGTAAGTCAGCAATTAAAATTTAAATAATATATTGAATTTAATTAACTAGTAACAAAATTTAACAAATAACCTACTTACACCAATTAACATGTAGTTCATAAATGAGATTAATGTATGTATTTTTAGTATTATATTCTTCATTAATATGTGTTAGTTGGATGAAAATAATTTGACTAAAATTTAGCTTTTATGATTGGACATGATCAATGAAAAACTGTGAATAATAAGAAGTTATTGAAGGTCAAATAATTTTAAGTTTAATAAAAATATTATGATAAATTTCTTTCACATTAAAAAGAACTATAACTCAATTAAAATTAAAAAATGTTTAATCAAAATAAATACTTTTGAATATGTAAATAATAATTAGATTAAATTGTTATCTAATTTTTAGTTATTAATTTATTAAATAATTTTAAAATAATTACACTCCCGATTCATCTGAAAGTGTCATTGGTAGCTGGAGGTCAGAATAACACCTTCCTAAACCTGTAGAAAGATTTGATCTTGTGCCCCTAATCTTAAGATATGATATGGAACTGGTTGCACTATCATGGCCTTCGATCGATGCATAATTGAGTAGGCCAATCATGAACGCTATAAATATGAGAGCGATCTTAGTTTTGTCGAACCAGACATTGTATAACCTAGTCAAATAAAGGTAAGGCTAAGATGCCGCCTCATGTATAGGTAGCAAGAGGGCGCTTATGCCCCGACAATGGGACCTGATAGGGGAGGGCCCGATATGAAATTAGTTCAAATAAAACCTAAAATCCATTATAAAAAAGTTATAATCACATGAAAAATTTTAAAAACAATTGCGAGTAATTCTCACATAATTTGACATTGTGTATGGATTCTTGTGCTAATAATTGATTCATACTACACAAACATCCCTATCCAAAGCGTCAATTGTGAAGTTTAATCATGTTTAGTGAGTGTTGGGTTAGAGGACAAACTACAAAGGGAGGGGCCATTAAACAAGTAATCCATAGTGGATGTCACGTGATTATTCCGTGCATTACACTGTTCTTTCATCACTCTACTTTATATGAAAATGATTGCAGCTTCCATCCTTGTCGGTTTTTCTCCTTTCATTCTTTAATGCTTTGCTTTTTGGATGATTAGTTCCATTTTAGTAATAATCCAAACCCTAATTAGTCATTATATAGTTATATCTATGATTTATTTTTAATTTTATTATTTATACAGACACAGAGTGACCTATCCTAACTGTATGACAATGTGCAGAAAGTCGCTGATCTAAAACGAGTCTTGTCTCTGCCACCACTTTCATGCAGAGACAGGAGGGAGACAATGATATCGACACTTACAAGACCTACTTTGGCTCACGTAGAGTTACTACAAACTCAAAGGTCACATTCCATGGGAAGACATGTCCAAGCATTTAGGCAGCAAGGCAGTAGTGGGACTCCTGATTTCTGTATATAAACACCAACCTAAAGTAGCTAGCTAGCTAGCTAGAGAAACCAACAAGTTTGAGATAAAACCCAGAACTGTTTTCCTCTTTAACATGGCAACGACTTCATCTAAGCATCTGCTTCTTGTGGCCTTTCTTCTTCTTTGCTTCGTGTCCAAGGCTGTGACTGGTAAGTTAATGAATATATCTAGTTTTTGATCACATCCCATGTTTGTGTTTCAAGAACTCAGAGATTTGACATTGTTTTGAAGCTTATAACTTAACAAAATTTGATGACTCAAAACTTCTGCAGCTCGGAGGCTATTAAATGAAGGTGATAATCATCAAGTAAAGAAGGACCAGAACGATCTTCAGATACCACAAGGAAATAAAAGATTGCCAGATCCTGATGAATTGGTGGGGATGGATTACACGCCAGCAAGAAAGAAGCCTCCAATTCATAACTGAAATGGAGAAAATGGGCTGAGTGATTGAACTATACAAGTCCTGGAAATTCTTCTTGTTCCTATCTTCACACGATTTTGAACCTATACCCAGTAATAGAAACAAAACCATACCACATCGTGTATAGCCATAGTCAGCTATTAGGGTGTAGCCTTCATGAGGTCTCTTGTGATTTAGATTGCTTCAAGGCTTCAGAAAACTGACTGTTCGTAGTAGGAGTAGCAGTAGGTAGCTAGAAGCAGCTTGAAGATGTAAATTACTATAGTACGGATGTCATACCTTGGTTACAGAACTAAGAGTGTGCAGATACCTTTTTGTATCTTTGGTAGAGAGTTCACTCGTGGTTTGAATGATACAAAAACTTGAAAAGTTTTGCATTATGTTTATCCATGGTTCCTTGACGTTTGTTAATTTTGATTGGTTCGAATTAGACCCGGAATTCTATGAACAACGCAAAGTTGAATTTGTTGATCATCGGATATAAAAAAGATAGGATCTTTGTCCAATTTAATCCTGTATAAATGGATGGTTGAGATTAATGAGACAGAATTGATACAGAGAAAGTTAGACAAAAGATTTGAGGCCGATATAAAGATATCAAAACACGCCACTAAATCGACTATTATTTGAAATATTTTATTAATCATATCACTAATCTTTTAGATAAATTTCTTAAAAAATTTAAAAAATTATTATTTTATGATGTGATTCGATCGAAAAATTGATCTTACATTGCAATGCCAATGACATTCATGTATTTCATTCAATATGGTTACTAGTTCTTCATTTGTTAAGATAAGACTTGAGATAAGAGAGAATTGAAACCTTGACCTTGACTTCTAAAGAAATTTCAACATCATTACACTATTAAACAAGGTGGTACTGTTAAGGCGTTTTATGATGAACATATGTCTATGATGTGACTTAAAAAATATATATTTTTAATTGCTACGGAATAATTTGAAATAATATATAATCATTTATTAATAAAGTCAACTAATTCAAAGCAAATACCCGATCGGATTCTGTTATGATACTATAACGGTATCGGTTAATATTGGATACCGTTTCAGATAATTTTTAAAATTTATGAAACAGTCTCTGAATTTTTTTAAAAATTACAAAATAGT
>JANIHZ010000208.1:64159963-64180192 GCA_027478365.1 Erythroxylum rufum | reverse complement strand
TATTTGGGTGGTCATGACATGTTGCTAGACGTCAATCATGATCTATGATTATAAATTGTTTAATTAGGGAATTAAAGGTAAATTAAAAGGAGTTTTAATTTATCTGATTCTAATTATGAATTAGAATTATAATTTATAAACATTGCCAACATATTAGGAACCTAATGGGTCACACATAAAAGGTCTATAAAGGAGAAAGTGAAATTTGAATTAAGTTGGACTTAATTGAAAAGTTTTAAAAACTTTAAGGATCAATATGTGACATTTGATCTTATAAGGATTAATTCATAATTATGACTAAAGTTTGACTTTAGTTGTAATTTTAATAAAATCCAAGAGCATGAAAAATAAGATTTTTCATATAAAAGGAAAAATTAGAAAATTTAGATCTAACACTTCTCATATTTTTTCTCTCAAATTAGATTTGAGTTTTCTCTGAATAGATCTATGGATATTATTAGAGGCCGGACGATTGAACGGCTCGTGGATTGACGAATTCAAGGATACAAGAAATTATAACAGGAAATTGAAACAGGTCAGTATAGCTTTGTCAATTTCTTCTTTTATGTTTCTAATTAAATTTTGTTAAAGTTGATTCTATGAAAATTTTTAAATTCATTTCGCTGCGTTTAGATTCGATCTTGCATTTTTTTTACTAATACATCCATACTCTTTAACAATGTAAGGTTGAAGTATTTTGCCCATATGTTTCCCTTCCTTTGTTCAATTGGGTGCTGCTACTCAAAGGATCCAGTGCGTGGATCTATGTAGACCATCTTACGTGCACTATGATATGCCCACACATTAACAAGGAGTTCCAATATTCAACAGTAACAATGCCTCTTATGTTTATAATTAAACAAACAATTAAAATATCAATAATTTTGTACACTTACATGGAACATCTATTTCAGGCATTTTGGGATCCAAGCATCTTTACCTCAAGTTGGGATAAGCCAAACAGACAACCACTGGCTTTACGTGAATTTGTTTACAGGGCATCTAGAGAGTCAACAAACATCCTATTCAAATTTAAGCATCAACTAAAATGCATCACTGATCACTTCTACCACTTTTGAAATGACGAGCAATTCACACAAGATCAGAAGAAGTTTTCAGTTATTAGTATCTTACCTTGAAAACATAACAAACTCTAGAAAGGAAGGTGTTGGCATCACCCAGCAATAAAGTGTAGACCAATGACCTCCATCTTCTGGCATAGGCGGAAGACCTTCCAAATTTGATGGCAATGAATACATTTGGAGGAAAGCATCTTCAAAAACAGTTCTAAATGCATTCACAAGTCAGAAGAGGGTTAGATTTGAAGCGAATAAATTCAAGAGAAAAGTCTTAAACTAAAAACATAAGGATACCATCTAAGTGAAAACTTAAAGATAATTCAAACAGGACTGGGAACTCCCTTGAAGATGTCTTAAAGCTGGTCAATTGCTATGTCAAAACATCACTATAGTAATAGTACAACAGTATGTAGTTGTTGTATACTGACGTCACAAGCACAAATATCTAGCTTGCTTTAATATTAGCAATTCCTCCAAGACTTTAGCAGTCAACTGAAAACTCTCAAAGAGTGAAACACTAGTACAACACTCATTCTCTTGCACATATTAGCATCAACCTCATCAAACAACTATCAGGTACACAAGCGAAAGCACAAATACACTACAAGAAAAGTAGGAATTAGTGATAGAAAATTACTGATGGAAAAGAAATTGTTGCAAATTACCGACAAAAAATCAATTTCCGTTAGTAACATTGACAGGAAATTTTTCGTTTAGCAGCAGTAATAATACCTGTTGCTAAATATTGAGGGAACTCATCCTAGCAAAATTTGCAACGGACTTTAGCGATGGTATAAAATACCCTTCAGTAAAGAAGGCAGGAATTGTTGGCGGAATAAAAAAGTTTTGAGTTTACCGATGGTAAATTTCTGTCAGTAAATTTTTAAGATAAACGTCATCGTCTGTTTCAGCTTTGGCGTTTTAAAGTACAAAAAAATGATGTCGTGTGGTTTAACACCAAACGACGTTGTTTTCTTTTACCTTAAACTCACCCGAAAGCTCCTCTCCTCCCCTCCCCCCACCTGCGTCTTCTTCTTCCCGCTGCATCTCCTCTCGTGTGATTTTCTTCTCTTGGGTTTCTCTATTGTGGACTCCTCTTCTGCTCGTTGGCGTTGTTTTCTCCGGCTATTGTCATCGTGTCCTTCAATGGAGGTATTTTTTTCAACCACTGTCATGTGTTTTTTCGTATATTGGATAAAAGTTAATTTGGGTATTTCAGAAACACCTAAGATCTTTTTAGTTGTATTCCTTAAAAGAGTTGATACTCTCTCCCACATTTGGTTAACATTTCCTTCCAATTTCCATTTTTCTCTACATCCCCAAGTTCTTCCATCGTATCCGCTTTTAAATTCCACCATTTGACTCTGGCATACCTCTTAGGAATTCTCTTCTTCCTCCAACCCTTAATTATGAGATCTAAAACCAAAAATCTATGCTGATTTGATAAGCAAGTGTTGGATATCGCCTTGTAATCCTTACAACCAGGTCGATCGCTCCTCCTTAGGAGAAATTAGTTAGAGTTTTTGTGGTTCTACTCTAAAAAGAAACTAGTTGATTGAAAAAAAGAGTTATCTATCACTAACTCAAACACTACATTGAGAACCAACAAAACAGTCTCACTATTATTCCTATCATTGTACCCGAAACCACCATAGGCCTATGAATATGCATCTAATGTTGCCTTATATGACCATTAAGGTCTCCTCCTAGAATAACTCTCTTGTCAAGAGGTATTTATTGAATCACCTCATGTAGGTCTCCCTAGTAGTAGTCGTAGTAGTTATTGTAGTAGTTGTAATCGGAGTAATAGTACTAGTAGTCGTAGTCGTAATAGTAGTAGTAGTAGTAGTAATAGTAGTAGTCGTGGTAGTAGTAATAGTGGTAGTGTTAATAGTCATCGTAGTAGTGGTGGTAGTAGTAGGAAAAAGCTTAGGCTAAATTCCTAAGAGTTAAGTAGTACATATTTAAAAGTTTAGGCTAAATACAAAAGGAAAATACTTAAGACCTATGAGAACAACATAGATCTCTTTATGAGAAATCCTTTTATCTATATCCTAATACTTCAAAGTTTTCTATTGCAGGTAATGTCTTTGGTAAGTTCCAATAGTATCATATTATTCTTGATCACCTCCTCCTAATTTTTCTTAAGACTCCCTTTTTTTCTCTTACAATCTCTAAGTATAATCTTCTCTTGTAATACACCACCCTTGAAAACAATAAAACCTTAAAAGACTTGTACCATATAAAACAACACGTTGTTTAAGCCTCTCCATATGTTAAACACTTAAAATCTGTAATTGCTTCTCTTTATACCTTTGTGGTTTATGGCACTAATCCCCTTCTTTCTCCTCTGCATGTCACAAGTACTCTAATTTCCTCGATCTATCGAGTTGTGCTCCAACTACAAGAACTTACAAAACTTAACAACCACTCCGACACCTATGATTGTGCTTAACACTCAACGTTGTTTGTTCTGCTTGTGATAAGCAGCAATGGCAGTATGGTGGTAGAGTAGCAACAACGGAGAGGCAACTCAGAAGAGAGCGACAGACAGCAACAAGGAGGACATGGATGAATGGACAGCAACAGAGAGTCAGAAGTATGATTTGAGGGATTGGTAGCCAAAATCGGGGAGGGGAGAGTGAGGAAA
Source organism: Erythroxylum rufum (assembly GCA_027478365.1). NCBI lineage: Eukaryota > Viridiplantae > Streptophyta > Magnoliopsida > Malpighiales > Erythroxylaceae > Erythroxylum > Erythroxylum rufum. Next base: position 64,176,463 of record JANIHZ010000208.1, on the reverse strand, counting down.
GAGGCTCTGACAAATGGGGTTTAAAAAAATCAAGTTTACAATTTAGTCCTATAATTTTAAGAATTTATAAAACTTTCTAGTATTTAAGATATTGACCAATATCCATTGGTAATCATTTAAAAGGTCAGTATAGGCTGGGATCAAATGTTGGTACGATACTATTTATTTCAGTACTATTTTTAGATCATTATGTGATATTGGTTGGTAAACTACAAAACACCTAAGGTAGTACTAGTAGGGCGAAGGAAATGGGAACAGATTCCAAAATTCATCTAAGTCATCCATTGTAATAAGTAAATTAAAGGTGGATGGATGAGACTTCACAGTAACAACAGAGGGACAGGAATTTTCGGAACAGAAGATTTTGTTCCGAAGGTAATGCATAAAAAGTATTAAAAAAAAGGTGACGTGGGCTGGCATGGGCCCGCTTAGGCAGAAGCGCGTCACCTGAGTCTCCAATGATTGAATGTAATACAAAATAAGCATCTCAGCGGAACCACCTAGGATTTTAAGGTCGTCAGTGGTACTAAAAATCTTTTTCAACGGAATATGCAGTGCAATTCAATTTTGCTGACTTAGTCAACAACATCTTCAAAGATTAATTAACCTGGAGTACAGATTACGGTGGCCAGTTGCTGTGAAATGCAAACAAAATATGGAATGAGTGTTCCTAAGCTATTTGGTTCTCCTTATTGAAACTCATTTTCATGTAACTAGCAAAATAAATATATGATTATGTATTCAGGCTTCAAAGTACCATTGTATCTTCAAAAATAGCCACGACTCAATAGTTTTCTACTTTCATGATGACAATTACCAAATATAAAATCAAACAATGGTTTAATTATAAGTAGAACTACTAGTTTAAAGAATATTCTTCCACGAAAAGAGGAGAATGAAGATCAAGGGAATGGGCCACCACTGAACAGAGCATTACTTGAACTTTATAGTTTTGTCCAGGAGAGTACGGAAAACCATGCGTCGCCTTCATTGGCTCAGAAAGCCTAAAACACCGCCTGAAATTGACATCTGTTCCTGGAAAGGCAGCTATATCCATTTTGGTCTACATCCTGTGGACCAACTTCGCATTATCAAGCTTTTGGGATGTGCACTAAAATCTCCAGATCGATCAAGTTTTACTAGCGGTACTGTTTCTCTTGTCATTATAAATTTAGTTCTACTGCAATTTTTATACAATTGAAAGTTCCAATAGAGTCCTATGAACTGAAGGACTAAAAGCAAGTCCAGCATTTCAGAGCCTGTAGTAATCAGCAAACTAACTAGAAAGTGTATCATTCGGCCGGCTGTCCTTGGTAAATTTCAACTAAAGAAACATTTTTGTTTGCAGTTGAGGTTTAAACCACATGTGCACGCCAAACGTTTCGTTATTCATCGAATTGAACGAAAGGCTATTTTAATGTTGTCTCGTGTTCTATTTCCCATGTCCGAGCAACAACCAAATTTTTGGCAACCAGCATAAGTGCCCAAGAGAACAAAGAAATGAGAAGAAGGAACATGATATTATTGAAAGTATAATGTTAAAATCCAGATCCAAAATAAACCTGATAACTTCTTTTACACAAAGATAGGACTGAACATAACAAACAAGGAAAGTAAGCCCCAATCTGTCCTAAAATCAACTGGACTTCACAACAAGTGAAGCATTTATGTATTTCTGTATCTAAGTTCTCATTTCCGTGATAAAATGATAACATACAGAAGAAACCATAACATTCTCTCACCTATATTCCTACAGAACCAAGATCATTCTTTTATGGTAATTACAAGGAGTGCAGCTAGTAGCCAACCCCAAGATATGCGGCTATATTAATTTACCTGACATGAGGCTAATAACAAGGAAATGAACTGATCGATTCTTTACAATATGGTTAAAAATCTGAAGTGAAGCGTTTTAAGATGCAGAGCTCTTGCCATCGTCAACCTTTCTTTCCCACTGATACTAAAGATTTCAGTTTATTTGTCAATCTCTTGAATATCTTTACCTTAATTTGGCCTCTGGGAGGAGGAATTCTCGCCTCTGGCCTTTTTGGGGTCTTCTTACACTCACCTTCCATGCTCTGTGGGCTGTAAGCAACAGAGTAGGAGTAACTCTGTGCTCAAACAGAGAAGAAAGAGAGACGGAGAGAATAGGAAATAGAAAGAGCTATCAGAAATAACTGAAAAAAGGAAAGAGAAGATTTAGGGCCAAATGAGGTGTTGAAGAGCATGGTATATAAGTCGCTGCCTCATTTGTGGGCAGGGGACCATTCATGTCACTCCTTTTTGAGGTAAAGCTTTAGTCATAACATTAGTCAAATTTTCGCACTGTGTGAACAGAACACTGTACGAACAAAAACGATGTATATATTATATTGACGTAAACTAAGTAGAGAAAAAGTAAATAGCATGTGGACATTTTGATGGACATAGAATATCACCTTGCAAGTGTTTTCTTAGAGTTTAATTATTCATATTTCGTTTGTACAATAATATTATGAACCGAAATGAATTTAAGGCACTTGAAAGAAACTTTATCTCACCATATATATGTATCCTCTGGATTTAGAATGATACACCAAAACAAATTCAATCATTATAATACCTGTTGTGCATAACAAGTATAGATATTATTCCTCTTTTCCAGTGATCGCACGTAAATAATAAAAGTCCCGTGGGTTTCCAGGCAAATTCGTGGTTTTATATAGATTGATTTCCACCTATTGAAGTCTCCGAGTGTCAAGTCCATTTGACAGAAACAGCTGATTGGTGAAATCCTTGAACGTGATTTAAGGCATTCACACATGAAAAAAGATGATCCAGTCTCTTCGATTCCATGAAATGAATATTTAGGTTGGGTTTTACGTGAATGATATTTTACGAGTGAATATTGCTAGCGTAAGTTTATGTTTTAGCAATACATATATGAATTTTAATTTAAAAGTTAAATTTTATATAATTGGAAGTTACCTTGAAATTGTGTTATTTGTTGATAAAAAGGAAATGAAATTTTAGCCTACAGTACACTGGTAGCTTTTATACATGTTATTATGCCGGTCAAAGTATTTTGATCGTGCATGGCAGTGTCTGGGGGCAGGGCCGTTCCTATCATTTTATAGGCCCTAAGCGAAATAAAACAAAGGCTCCAATAAATCGACAATATACTTAAATTTACATATTTGTATAAAACATAAATGACTCAATTTATAAGTCTATAAACTTAACCAAATATTAAATGATCATAATATCAGCTAATAATATCTTACAAATACCATTAACAATAAAATAACTAAAAATAGTAACAGTAACAACAAAATAACAATAGCAGCAATCAAACAACAATATTAGATTGCAAAACACTAAGAAAATTATACTAACAAATATACAGAGGATCATGATTTATGGAAAACAATTTTTCTGTGCATTTCTAGATGCAAAATCATTAATAATATTATCAAGATCAACATTGTGCAAGATATCCTTCTCAATACATAACATAACTAAACTATTCAATCTTTCTTATGACATTGATGACCTCAAGTAAGCTTTCAATAATTTTAACATTGAAAAACTTCTCTCAGCTGATGCTACAATCACAGGTATAGTCAATAAAATTTGATAAGCAATTGAAACATTTGGATAACAATCTGCAGCTTTAACAAATTCTAAAATTTCAACTGATGAAATTAACTCATTTGGCAAAGTCATTTGCAATACTTTTAATTCAGAAAAAAGATCATCTAAATCCACATCTGACACATTATTATGAGAAAAAGTCATTGTAAAATTAGTGCAACATTCTCTTAATCGTTATCATCCAATGACCTCAACTTCTTTGAATCAAATAAGAATCCAAAAATATTATCAAATGTCGTTAATTGTTTAAATCTATTATTTAACGAAGTAATTGCCATATCCACAACAACTAGAAAGTAATTAACTTTGAAAGAATCCTAGGTTGGTTGTATTTCTCCATTATGGTTAATTTCATCAAATTGTCTTTTCCTAATAATACAACGTCTAGTTGAAAATGCAGGCTCTATATTCATCTCAAGCGCAAAACTTTTGGCAATATTCATACTAGAGCTAAACTCTTTATGGTAGCATTAATGCACATAGATTTAGATTGCAACTTTTTACTTACCATGTTAATAGAGAATAAAATATCATACTAAATAACCATACAAAGTAAAAACTCAAAACTCTCAAGTACAATAATCAGCTTTCTGCTTTACTATTTGACTTGGCATCATCACAAGATCTAGATAATTCCATCAAAGTCAATCTTATTTGAGGAGCTTGAAATCTAATAGATTTAACACTTTTTATTCGACTCTCCCAACGAGTGTTGGACAATGATTTCATAGTTAAGCCTAAAACATTATCAAGCAAAACCTTCCACCTTTTAAGAGAACTTGAAAATAATGTATATATATGTTGCACAACTCCAAAAAATGAAACAACTTTAACACAAGAATGTGTCATATCATTAAGAGTAAGATTAAGATTATGACAAGCACTTAGCATATATAATGCTCTTGGATTTATTTCAAGTAATTGCTTTTGAACCCCTTAGTGTTTTTCCTTCATATTAGAACCATTGTCATAACCTTGACCTCTTACATTATAAACAGTAAGATTAAGAGAATTAAATGCATTCAATAATTCATTGAAAAGTTCCAATCCATATGTGTCATCTACCTTTAAGAACTCTAAAAAGTACTCCTCTATTTTTATTTTTTTATTTGACATATTCACACATCGTACTAACAAACTCATTTGTTCTTGATGACTCAAATCTGGGGTACAGTCAAGAATAATAGAAAAGTATTTCGCCTCTTTAATGATCCCTATGATAGAACTTCTAACGCTATGGGCTAACAGAGAAATCAACTCATTTTGAATTTTGTGACCAAGATAATGATGATGAATTTCATGATTTTGAATACGTCTAACATGATCTTGCATTATCACATCAAATCCAGCAATCATCTCAATCAATCCTAAAAAATTACCATTACCATCTTGGTAAAGTTTCTCATTGGATCCTCGAAAAGCTAAATTATATTTAGCAAGATATTTCACAACAGAAACTATTCTTATCAAAACTTGTCTCCAACATTCTTTCCCCTTTGCAATTTCTTGTTGCAAATCTTTATCAACTGTTTGATCTTGTTGATTTTTGCAACTTTTTTATTTTATTTGTTATTGAAGAACTCAAGTTCTCCCAAGGTTCCATACGCATCGTTAGTATCATCAATTGTTGCAAGTAGTAGAACGACTTTTGTGCATTCTGTTCTAAAATAACTATGTCGAGGCTCCATTGCGAACCCCAATGTCTAGAGGAAGCACTCGTCTATCCTATCTCTTGCAAATGGTAATTTTTGTGAGAAACCCGTGTGTTGCCACCAACTTAAGTCAGCAAAGAAAACCTTTTACGGGGCAAGCAAATGAAGTGTGAGATTCAATGTTTATGTTTTTGCATTTAAAGTCCTGTTAGAATTTGAAATTTCGATAAATTATTTGATATCTAGAAAATAATTTATGTTGATGTGTAGTTATTGAACGAATTAAGATAAGATGGTTGTTATATAGGGATAATTGTTAGTCCAATGACTAATAAAATTAAATATTATATCCACATAATTTTTATAAGAATATTAGGTCGAAATAATTCAAAAAAGAAAAAAGAAAAATATCTACACTTTATAAGAATATATCAAAAATTCATATCGAACCAAATACAAGAATTTTAGTTAAAAAACTTGTAATTTATTTTATTGTTCCTAACAAACAATGTTTAATATTTTGATCGTACCTTTTTTAATAGAAGTATTAAGCCGATGTGATTCAAGAGAAGTTCAAAATTTTTTTTACAAATTTTAAGAAAACTAGTAGGATATACTAACTAGGACTTTCTACATTAATTATTTTGTTATATGTATTTTAGATGTTTCATTGTGTGATTAATAACTTTTTGCATAGCTAAATTAATTAAAATTGGGTTAAAAATTATTTAAAAAACTTACGCTAATGTTATAGTAAATTTAAGATTTTGTAAAATTGATGTGTATAAGTTAGAGAGATCCACCAGCGAGCGAGAGATCCATCAGCGAGTGAAACACGAGCAATCTACTAGTGACTGAGCAAGTGAGAGTCGCGAGACATCCACCAACGAGTGAAAAACAGCGAAACACGAGCTATCCACCAGTAAAACTCTAGCTAGCGAAACACAAGAGATCCACCAATGAACGAGCGGGTGAGTGAGAGTCGCCAGAGATGTGGCAAGAGGCAGCGATGTTCGGTGAGACTGGCGACAGGGGATCTTCAAAGCGGCAGTGAGGCGAGAGGCGAGAGCGAGGAAGACTTACACAGTCGATTAATTATAATTAATCTACATTGTCGTGAACAGTAACACGGTCGTGCTTTTGGGAAGGCAACACGAAGGCCTCCTTAGGAGGCGATAGGTTTCTCCCTTCTTCCTCAAATGCAGCTTTCCCTTCTCTTCAGGAAGCTAGGGATCTCTTGCAGCAGAATGCATTGAAAAAATAGAACGTACGTAGACACTCCTACTGAAGCTAAAAAGTCTCGGAGAAATGTGGTGGCTACTGACTTCGCAAGAGAGTGTCTTGAGCATTTCCAAGCTACTATTATCAATGGTATTATCACCTCTCCTGTTAACTTCTTCAAGATAGAGTTAAACATTGGGGCTGCACTTTTGTGGTTTTTTTTTTCTCAACAACTTGCTTTTACCTTGGTACAAAGCTGGGCACTTGGCATATGAGAAGGTAACGATTTGGATAAGGTCTTACTAATAAAATTGGATACCTTATTATTCAAGGTCAATAAGGTGGATGGTATGAATAAGGTTATAGGATCTGGTCCTTGACATATTAGAGGACAACTTATGTTTATTCAGAAATGGTGTCCAGGTTTGGAGTCTAGGATTGAATATATTCCTTTATGGATCAATTTTCATAACATTCCATTAGAATATTGAACCCTAGATTGATTGAGTTTCCTAGCTAGCGCGGTGGGGAACACTCTTTACATTTGATTCAGTCATATCACAACTTGAAAAATATGTTATGCTAGAATGTGTATGGAAGTTAGCTCCAAAATGGAGCTGCTTGATGCAATTTCAGTTATGAAGTTGAATGATGTTGGTGAATTGGTTAAAAGAGAAGTGCAACTTAGCTACAACTGGAAACCTCAAATGGGAAATAAAACATGGAGGCCTACTAGGAGAAAGTTCATTTCGGGGAATTATTATGAATTTATGGGAATTGATGAGGCCCCAACTAGTCGAATTGAGGTAGAAGTTGTTCAAAATGATGAAGAAGAAGCGTAAAATGCACCTCCAAAATATGTGGCAGAACTAGATGCATAATTGATTCCTTAAGAACTACTGCGTGTGAATTCAAAACCTACTAGTAAGGTCAAAGAACCAACAAAAGAGCATGGTCAAAAAGCATAACCTGTTGAGGAAGATGGTCTAGGCCATGGTGTTTCAAAAGAAGTAGAGATGGGTTTCAAATGTCTCCAATTGCTAATAAAAGATCAGGCAAAAAAAGGAGGAAACCTAAAAGGGGATACCTAACTTTTAACCTTTAGCTTTTTTTTTTTTTTTTTGGTGGAATATAAGGGGATTGAATGAAGTTCATAAAAAGCAAGCTGTTAAAGATTTAGTTCTTGAAAAGGAACACATTTTGATGGGACTACTTGAGATAAGAATTAAGGCTCACAAGTTCCAGGAAGCTATGAGGTTCTTAGGAAGGGAATGGGCCTTTGGTTCAAACCATGATCACCCCTACAATGGTCGAATAGTCTTTGCATTTAACATGAACAAGTACAAGTTGTAGCCCATAGAAGCTAGACCAATTTGTTCACCTATTCTGTAAGCTAGAAAATCTTCACCTATCCTTTGATATTACCATCATTTATAATTCCAATTTTGGTTTCCAAATAATGAAACTGTGGGAGGACATCACCAGCATTAGTTATTCAGTTAGCAGACATTGGATTCTTGTTGAAGACTTCAACTATGTAATGTAATCTTCAGAGGCACAGGGGAAAGAGTGAACTTCTCTAATCTTGGCAGAGAACCTAAGGAAGTTGCTGCTAAGCTAGAAATTATTAATCTAAAATTCCTGGGTAACTTATTCACTTAGAGCAACAAACAAATAGGCATGTCCTTTATAAGAAAAAAGCTTGATAGAAGTCTTGTTAACCAAAAATTGTTATGTGAGTTTCCTAACTCCTACGCTTTGTTTAGTCCTAATATGTGCTCTGATCATTCTTACATGGAAGATCAAAATCTCTTTTTATATCATTTTTTTATATTAATAAATAGTTAACAAAATTATATCATTTTTTATATTAATAAATAGTTAATTTCATACTTGTTAAAGCCCAAATAACTTAGATTCAGGTTCATTGATTTGGACCAAGTCAAATTTTGGGCTGTTCGAAACTTGATTGGATTTAAATTTGATATGAATGTCTTAAACTCGATCAAACTTTCTAGGTGAGGAAAACAAATTTGCTTCGAAATTGGAATACAAGACACGCACCTAACCCCTTGCCATTTACGAGAAGGAGAGTTAAATAAACTAATATATTAGTTTTTGAAGTTTTTCAATATTTTGGATGCTTATGAGTTTTTCCAATATTTTGGATCATCAATAGTTAAACCATTCTTTAGATATGGAGTATTCAACCACAACTATGATAGATATAATTACATATTATGTTCCTTATTTACTTAACTTTAGTGTTACTATTTTGTCAATATTTATGCATTACACCTTATTTTCCAACAACAATGCATAATATGCTCATGACAAAACCCAGAATCTAGGAAATTTTATGCCAGTGGAGCAGGTTGAGCAAGTAGTACCAAGAAGCGACCCTTAGTTTCACGGTCAACAATGCCGAACCCATCACCGTGCTGGTAAAAAAAGTGTGCCATTCTTACCAGGTTCATACATATTCGACCAAATTCTCTACAAAATAATGTATCACTTGCCCCAGCTGTATTCAACTTCTTCCATGTTTCACTAATAAGATAATATGAGTGGGCATGGGCTTCTTCTTCAGAAGCTCCAGTTTCATGCATGTAGCATTGGATTGATTTTGGAACGTCACCTCTCTGCTTCTCATGCTGTTTAAGAACAAAAAAAGAAGATCAAATTACACAAAGAATCCAGGAACAAGAAATGCTTGAATTTTGCTAACGTACCGATGAGGTTCCAAGATCATCTACCAGCCTGAGACCCAGGGACGCCCATTTAATAATATCAGGATACAGTTCTTCCTTCAGCGATGCCATAGCTTTTTCTGTAATTGGATTTGCCGTTAGAAAATAAGTGTGGACCAGAATAACTGTACCGCCTATAGTTCTCCATCCATTTTCCAAGTATTCCTGGAGTGCTGGCTTATATCCACTTACGTACCACTTGTGTTCCACTAAATAACCTTTACATAAATCTATCCACTGAAGAAGCATAACGAGAAATGCATATATATATTAGAGAAATTCAATGTTTAAGAAGTTGAAAAACACATATAATTACTAAATTCTATACACAAATTAGGTTTCAAAGATTAATGTTAAATACCGATTTCTTGAGGTAGTAAAGTATGTCAATGCCATGATCCCTGAGAGTAATATAAGCAACTTCATTTACGAAATTGACTAAGCCCAAAAAGGTCAACTTCATATATTTCGGAAGACGATCCATCATGTTTAGATCCCACCTGAAATCAAAATGTGTATCAAAATGTACTTGTTATGTATATATAAACAATAGTGACTTAAGAGATACAAAAATTGAGATTAACAATAATTGGGGACTAACTTTTCAAGGGTAGAGGTGAAGAGCTCAAGTTCTTCCAAGGTTCCATACATATCGTAAATATCATCAATTGTTGTAATAAGTTGAAAGACCTTTGAACACTCTGTTCTAAAATAACTATGTTGAGGCTCCATTGCGAACCCCAATGACCAGAGGAAGCACTCGGCTATCCTGTCTCTTCCGAACGGTAATTTTTGTGAGAAACCCGTGTGTTTCCACCACCTGAAATCAGCAAATACAAAACCTTTTATGAATATGATAAGCAGGGTTGGTAATGAATTGGACCAGATTGAGTTTGAATATTTAAATTCAAACTTAAGCCTAAGTTAAAATTTGTTTGATTTGTTGAGTAAGGTTGGACTAGACTTTATCATATTTGATCAAATTCAAGATAAAATAAGTCTAAACTTAAGCATGATAATGATGAGTATCCAGCCTTATTTTGAGGCTTTCAGTTATTGTTATCACTTTTATGATTCGTAGGAATGGCGAACGAGTGAAGACAATGAATGACGATTGGATGAAGCTTTTCTTGGAGAGGCATGATCATGTAAAGTGCTACACACTTGTGTCTTTAACTTGCACAGCCATGTAGAATCGTGTTAGTCTCTAAAACCATATGAAGGAAGACATGAAGAACGAAGACTTATACAGTCATGTATACGTCTGTATTCGTGACATACACAACCATATGTGACGATCGACTGTCTAGCTTTCTATAACCGTATACATCTACAACTTAAGTGACACTGCAAGAGACATTTATTTACATAACCGTGTATAGTGCCAAAAACCTATTTTGGGATATAAAAGATAAAAAGAAATAGGTTTGATGAATAGTGGCAGCCAAAAACACTAAAAAGGGAAGAAAAATATAAAGAGAGAAACTAGTATACTATTCTCAACTTTTTTATTGTTTTGGGGATTGGGTTGAGTGTTAGGCTATATTTGGTTGGACGTAAAGTTTTTAATGGAATTGAATGGAATGATTTATAATATAATGGAACGTAAATAAATGTAATATTAGAAAATTATTGTTTGGGAGGGATGGAAGGGTTCATAATGTAATGTAGTAAAATGTTGTTTGGAAGAAGGGTTCACAATGTAATATAGTGAAATGTTGTTAATCATGTTACATTCCATCTTAACCCCCCAAATCGGAGGTAACTTATTTTTACTATTTAGGATATAATGGAATACAATGTGAAACCCTCCCATTCCATCTTATTCCATTTCATTCCATCACAAACCCTCCTCCCAAACGATGGAATAATATTACATTCCATTAATAACCACCCAACCAAACATAGCCTTAGTTGAATGACATATCAACTTTGAGTTTCAATCCTAAAATTTGGTAAGGCAACTAGTAATTATGAGGTGAAATATTAAACTTTATAAATCCTTATTTGAGTTTAGTATCGATTTGGCCCGTAATTTTTTCCTTTACACTGGAGGATTTCCACGTAAATCTTGGTGTCAACTTCTTTATTAAGTTTTTATTCTCATATTGATTAGCTAGTTAAAATTGAATAGTATTTGTTGCTATTTTTTGATTGATTTTTGGAGAGTTGTGTTTTTTATCTCCAAATAAGCGGTATCAAAGCCATCGTAATGGAAGGTAAAACTAACTGTGTGGTCAAGTTAATGTCAATAAACTACTTTATTTAGAGGCCTATAATGGAGGATCTTTTGTTCTGCAAAGATCTCTTCGATCTTATTGATATGGACAAAGGTGTGAAGGATAATGTTCCTTCAAAACTTGAGAAGGTATCAGATAAAGAATGGGAGAAAATGAAGTGGAAAACTCTAGACATGATTCAACAATGGATTGATATCAGTATATCCAACCGTATGTCACAATAAATGGATTTTTCTAGTTGTAGAAGAAACTAGAAGATTTGTATAAAAGGAAGACTGCTCATAGCAAGGCCTCTCTGATTAAAAGGCTTGTTAAACTTGAAGCTAAAAACTGGAAAATATGTGTCAGAGCATCTGAGTGATTTCTAGGATATAATCAACAAACTTACAACAATGATTATCATTTTTTATGACGAGCTTCAAGTCTTATTCTTGTTGATTTCATTACCGGATAGTTGGGAGAAGTTGGTGGTGGCGATAAGTAATTCAGCTCCTAAAGGTGTGCTCTCTTTGGATGTAATCAAAGAGAGTACGTTCAATGAAGAAATCAGAAGAAAAGAAATGGGATTTTACAACGTGCAGGCTTTCATGGCACAAAGCAGGGGTCCCATAGGGCGTGGCAAGTCTAAGAACTTATCAAAGTCTAGAGGTGACAAAGCATGAATTGTCAACTCGAAGGAAGTAGCAGAACAAACATGCCATTATTGTGACAGGGCAGGACATATTAAGAGGTTCTATTACAAATGAAAAAGGGATTTGAAAAGGCAAGATCATCAGAAAGATGGAGATGAAAAGAGTACAACCGCAACTTCTTCAAGCATGGATGATGAGGTATCTTTAGTTTGTACGATAAGTGAATGCTTCCATATCAGTAATTCAGGTTCTGAGTAGTTGATTGACATAGGAGCTTCATATCATTGTGTCCCAAAAGTAGAGTACTTCTTAAACTATAAGACCGAAGACTTTGGAAGCATAAAGATGGGTAATCAAAGTTCTGTTAAGATTGTTAGTATAGGTGATATCCGAATTTAAACAAACATCGAATGTTTGCTGACTTTAAAAGATGTATGACACATCCCTGATTTAAGGCTAAATCTGTTATTGGTAAATTTGTTAGATCGAGAAGATTTCAATGACACTTTTAAGGATAGGAAATGGAAATTGTCTAAGGGAGCCATGAATGTTGCTCAAGGAAAGTTATGTTGCACATTGTATAAGACACACTTAAAAGTGTGTGGTGGTGGAGAAGCACATATAGTCAAAGAGGAAACTTCTCCAAATCTATAAGATCAATGATTGAGGCACGTGAGTGAGAAGAGATTAAAGTTATTCGCTGATAAATCTCTTATTCCAATTAAAAACACTTTACCTATTAATCCTTGTAATCATTGTTTGGCAGGAAAGCAAAATAAAGTCTCTTTTAAAAGATAATCTATAAAGAAGACGGAGTTATTATAGTTGGTGCATTTAGATGTCCGTGACCTATGGCAGAGGAGTCAATGGGAGGTAACAAATATTTTGTTACATTTATTGATGATGTTTTGGGGAAGACTTTGGTGTATATGTTGAAAGCGAAGAATCAAGTATTTGAAACATTCCAGAAGTTTTATGTCATAGTGTAGAAAGGCCTGTGAATAGATAATGAAGGTGAGTATACTTCTAAGGTGTTTGAAGATTACTGTACATCGCATAACATTAGACATAACAAAGTCAAACTTGGTACTCCACAACATAGCTCTGTTATTGAGAGGATGAACAGAACTATTGTAGAAAAGGTACGTAGCATGCTCAGAATGTTCATGTTATCAAAGACATTTTGGGATAAAGCAGTCATAATTGTACTCTATTTGATCAACTAAGCTCCCTTGATTCTATTAAAATTTGAGACCCTATATATCATCATCTGAGAGTTTTTGGTTGCAAGATATTTAAACACATACTCAAAGATTAGAGACAAACGCTTGACTCAAAGGTTATACCTTGCATTTTTGTTGACTATGGTAATGGTCAGTTTGGCTTCAGACTCTTTGACCCATAAAACCAAAAGGTGGTAAGGAGCAAAGATGTGGTGTTCCAGGAGTACGAGAAAGGTACTAATCTTTTGACAAGAGATATGATTACTCAAAGTAGCTCATCTTATAATGTAGTTAATTTTTCTCCAAATTCTCCCACTACTGAGCAATCTACAAATAAAGGAGATGAAGTGCGTGACCAAACACACATTGATGATGATTAGATACAACATGCTAATGATGAGCTACACAAACCACATCTAAATAATGCTAAAGATGAAGTCATTAGGAATGATGAGCAGGGGGAGAAAACAGATTCAACTGCTAGTGATATACAACTTCAAAGGTCGACAAGGGAGAAAAGGTCTTCTACAAGATATTCAAGTTCAGAATATTTGTTAGCAATTATTGAGGAGTGGCTTAAGAATGTGTAAGAAGTTGCATCTTGTGAAAATAAAAATCTCAGGCTCACAGCTATGAAGGAAGAGATGAACTCTCTAAAGAAGAATGATACATATAAGCTTGTGAAGCTTCCAAAAGAAAAAAAGGCATTGAAGAATTAATAGGTGCTCAAGACAAAGAAAGACGGTGACAAGCTAGTAAAGCACAAAGCAAGGCTAGAGGTGAAATGATTTAGTTAAAAGAAGGGTATAAATTTTGCTATAATATTCTCGCTAGTGTTCAAGATGATCTCAATTGAAACAGTTTTGGGATTGAATGCCTTATTAGATCCTAAACTTGAACTTGAACAACTGATGTTAAAACGACCTTCGTGCCTGGAGATTTGGAAGAGGAGATGTACATGGAGTAACTAGAAGGATTCAAAGGAGAATTTGGTCTGCAAGTAGAAGAAAAGCTTATATGAGTTGAAACAAGCTCCAAGGAAGTGATATTAGAAGTTCGATTCTTTTATGATAGATCATGGTTTCAGGCGAACTTATGTCAATACTTGTGTGTATTTTTAAAAGTTCACAGGTGAGAATTTCGTCATTCTTCTTATATATGTTGATGATATGCTGATTGTGGGTCAAGATATTGGAAGAATCGAAAAATTAAAGGAGGATTTGTCTAAATATTTTGATGTGAAAGATCTGGGACCTGTAAAGCAACTTTTAGGGATGGAAATAACTCGTGATAGGAAGAGTAGGAGATTATGGTTATTACAAGAAAGGTACATTGAACGGGTGCTAAAAAGGTTCAATATGAAATATGTCAAGTCAATTAGCATGTCACTGCCACCTCACTTTAAACTGAACAAACGTGTATGTCCCTCAACAGAAAAGGAGAAAGATAATATGTCTTTTGTTTCGTACTCATCTCTATTGGGGTCTTTGATATATGTTATAATGAGTACAAGGTTAGATATTGCACAAACTATTAGGTTAGTGAGCAGATTCTTGTCTAATCTAGGAAAGGTTTACTAGGAAGTAATGAAATAGATTTTAAGATACTTGAGAGGTATTTGATGATGAGCCAATTCTAGAAGGATATATTTATGTAGATATGGCTGGAGATCTTGATGGAAGAAAATTCACTTCAAGTTTTCTATTCAATTTTACAGGAGGAGTCATTTTATGACAATCCAAGCTACAAAAGTATGTAACATTATTTATGACTAAAGCCTAATATACAGCTACAGTGAAAGCTAGTAAGGAGATGCTTTTTTTGAAAAGATTCCTTCAAGAGTTGGATATAAAGCAAGAAGACTAGTTGTATTTTGTGATAGTCAAGTGTCATTGACTTGAGCAAAAATACTATGTATCATTCCCACACAAAGCATATAAATGACAGATATCATTGGTTAAGGTATGTGATTGAGGACCAACAATTGATGTTAAAGAAGATTCATACAAACATGAATGGTGTTGATATATTGACTAAAGCTGTTCCCGAAAGCAATTATAAAATTTATAGTAAGCTTATCGAGATGTCTCTCAAGTAGCCATTGAAGCATACATGTCTTCCCCATAATTAGGTTGGAAGGGGAGATTGTTGAGTGTCTAACGATATTTTGAAACTTTCGGTGATCGTTGACACTTTTATAGTTCGTAGGAATGACGAATGAGTGAAGACAAGATAAATGATGATTAGATGAAGCTCTTTTGGGCGAGACACAATCTTGTAAAGTGTTATATACTCGTGTCATTAACTTATATGACTGTGTAGATCAACCATGTAAGTCTTTGGAACCATGTGAAGGAAGACATGAAGGGCAAAGACATATACGGCTGCATGTGATGACCATATAACTCTCTATAACCGTGTGCATCTACGACTTAAGTGACACTAGAAGAAAAACGATCACTTATATAGCCATGTATGTGACCATGTATAATGCAGGAAACCTATTTCGTGATATAAAAGATGAAAAGTGTAAAGCTCATATGTTTCTTTTGTTTATCTCGTTTTATTGTAAATAGTTAGTTAGTTAGTTAATTAGCTTAATAACCAACTTTTCTCTTTACTGTATAGTTGGACATATATTTAAGCTCACAATTTTGAGCTTACTAATGGATTAACGTGAAAGAGTGAGAAACTTTATTTTTCTCTCACTAAAACACTCTGTTATAGTTTCTATATGGTATCAAAGCCACATAACCGTTTTTCAGCGTTTCTCTAGGCGACGTTGAGGTGGTGACCGGTGTTTCAAGAACTGCAACTTCAAGATGACCACGAATTAGAAGAAAGAATCGGATAATCCAGGTGCTAGTCTTGTAACTACACCCTTGAACAGATTCAATTACAAGACGTGGAGTACGTCCATGAAGAAGGCTCTAGCGGCAAAACACAAACTTGGTTATATTACTGGCAAGATCCAGATACCAGCTGAGGATGCAGTAGATTATGAGGAGATTATGAGCGCCAATGCCATGGTTGTGTAACATCCCGTCCCCATATTAAGGGCTAAGACCTGGGATTTCAGTACAAGCGAGCTTAAAGAGAAACTAAGACAATGCATTTTCTTGTTCATGCATCATGTTAGCATATATGCA
>JANIHZ010000208.1:64088258-64100263 GCA_027478365.1 Erythroxylum rufum | reverse complement strand
ATATGCAATGGCTAGGATGACATCTGTCTGGGGACAGGACTGCAATGAGTTCAAACCTGAGAGATGGATCACTGAGAATGGTAGTATCAGACATGAACCACCGCACAAGTTCTTTTCATTTAATGCAGGGCCTAGGATTTGTCCAGGAAAGGAGTTGGGTTTCACTCTGATCAAAACTTTTGCAGCTGTAATCATTCAAAGCTATCATGTTGAGGCTGTTCAGGAATTCCCCATAATTGCTACTGGCATCTTTCTTCAAATGAAGCATGGGCTCATGGTAAGGTTAAAGAAGATAGGTGCTTGAACAATTCCATGAGATTCCTTTCCAATAACTTGTTCCATATATTTTTCAGTAAGTCTTATTGACTGTTAAACTACTAAACTATAGTAGTTTCTGTAGGAGGGTTCTTCACTACCAAAACCACGACCTATTGTTTGTAGACAATGACAATATGACATTGATGATGTTGCCATAGGTTTTTAATTTCCAACTAATAATATGTTCTTTTTAACTTTTGAAACATTTTTGTAATTTGTAATTATTCTCGAGATTGATAATACCTTAGGACCTATTTTTTTCTGGCTTGATCTAAACCTAAATTTTAACTAGATTTGGACCAAATAATCCAAGTCTGATGTGATCGAATTTGAGCCACATAATTCAAATCCAGTCTAAACTTAATATCATTTTAATTAATCGGTTTAGTTTTAAAGAGATATCATTTTTACTTGAACTAATTCAAATCAAGTAAAGTTAGTCATCTCAAATCTGAGTCCAAATTAAAATTCCATCAATTTGAGTTCGAATATATGTTAAATTGTCTTGCGATTATAACCTAAGTTAATACTTATGAAATTTGATATACGTAGTAAAAACTAATGTTAAATATATGTTGAGAATTAAGAATGTAATTGAAAAAAAAAAGCTCAAACAAGTAATAAAAAAACTTTTTAGTATATGTCACAGTCAACTATAATTTAGCAATTATAGTTTAATCTAATTTAAAAGAAAATATCTAATTTAGCAAAAATTATACCATCCATTAGGAGACAACACCAAGACATTTTTGAGAAATGTAATAATGTTAATTTTGTATTTAAATAGTATAATTTTAGGAAATTGAAATTTTAGCTTGCAATAAACTTATTATTATTTGGTATGTTTAGGTGTGTTTGGAAACCTTCGAATTGAATTCATTAACGAATTGGATTCAATTACATTAATAAGATTGAATTGAATTCAAGTTACACCGGAACAAATCCAGTAATATTAAAATTGAATTCAATTACACTGTTTAGAACACAATTAAAATGAATTCAATTATTTCATATAACATTTTTACCTTTGACTAAAAAATAATCTTATTAAAAAATAAACATTCACACTTACATAGACCAACTTATAAACATCAATTTTACTATAAATAATATCATCAAAAAAAGTTTATTATTAAATTGAAAAAAAAAATTGATTGCAAATGAGGGTGACTGCTGTTGAGGAACGGTTGTGTTAAGGGTGGCTGCATGAGGAGGAGTGGCTGCTGTTAGGTGGGTAGTCAGATGGGAGAAGAGTGGCTGTGGGTATTATTACAGTGATAAGGTTATTGTGTTGAAGAGTATTGGGTGGGTATGATTGGAAAACTCTAATTTCAAATTTTAAAAACAAGAGTAGCAGTCATTTGTAATTGAATTCATGAGAGTTATTGGCTGAATTGAATTTATAAGAAGCAGTGGGTTTCAAATTGAAACTTTCAATCATACATATAAATTAAATTTCGCTTTATTTTTCAGTTCTAAACAGGTTAATTGAAAAAGCTTTATGCCCTAAATCACAGAGCTCTTAAAGCCCATAACACAAACACAAGCTGAGAACTCCAAATTCCCATTTCAGAGAAGGAAAAAGATGATCAGTAGAAGGAGATTACTGACGTCTCTATCATCCTCAGCTTCATTCCTCAATCCCCAGATTGAAAAGATACGAGCTTTCACTCCAATTCCAACATTTCAGTCCCTCCAATCTCGAAACCCCAATGGTTTTAGTGCAAATGTGGAATCTGGGTATGTGGGTTTGAGAGCTTATAGCTTGTTGAGCTTGAATGATTTGAGAGACAAAGTGCCCAGGAAGCTGAAGACGAGAAAGGGTCGTGGGATTGGTTCTGGTAAGGGAAAAACTGCGGGGAGAGGTCATAAAGGCCAAAAGGCTCGAGGGACTATGAAGTATGGGTTTGAAGGTGGTCAAACTCCGATGCGACGAAGAATGCCTAAACGAGGGTTTAAGAACCCTTTTAGCCTTACCTTTCAGGTGTGGTTTTTGTTCTCTTTTATGCCCATTTGCTTTTATTGTTCTAACATTGAGAATGGAGAAGTGTTTGTCTTTCTTGCATTATTTGATTGATCGTTGGCAAATCTTGGTTGCAAAGGAGGCTCTACTATTATGCAATCTGCAGTAGTTGAAGTGAGTCTCTAAATGTGGTATGCTGAAAAAAAGATAGCAGTAATGATTGCATTCCGGGAAATTTTGGCTTTAGGGGTTCTTACTTAGGGGGACTATGCACAAGAGTAGTATTTTTGAGGATCATAGCGGGAAGAGATTTGTCATTACCATAATGGAATTCAGAACTTGTTGAATTCTGATGTACAGAAGAGTATTTTGGTATATCATGGTTTAGATTCGTAGTTCTATAGATTTTATCATATTTTAGGGGTTAAAGGGTTAAGTTCCAACCTCATCAATTAGGATTAGTTTTTAGTAAATCTTCGAATTCGATTTTCTTCTTCCTCATTTTGACTCTACTGTGACTTCTGGCCCTTGTATGCATCATTGTGACCTTGATTGGATGAATAAGTTCTAATTGCTATGTGGTCAAGATATTTGTCGTTGGAATTTGTTCAGTTTCTTTTACCTATTGCATTCTTTCGTCATAGTTGGAATTCCTTTGTTTGCAGCGTAGCCTCAGATTTGCTTGTTTCTGTGGCTCCTGTTGTGTTCCTTATATATAGAAATCATTGCATTTTGTATGCATGCCTTCAAATAGAAGAGAAAATCTTAGCTTGACATTCTTGAACGTAAGCCCTTGAGAGAGTCTTTTAATTTATTTTGTTTTTTGAAAGGGATATTAGTGATGCTGGAGTACATGATAATATCTGCTCAAATTACCTTACATAAAAAGTGATACTTATTTTGATACTTATATTTTGTCCCATTCTTGCTAATTTCTTTTAAATTACTTTCTTATCTTTGGCAGCCTGTAGGATTGGGAAAGATTGCAAAACTCATAAATCAAGGCAAGATAGACTCTCATGAATTAATAACAATGAAAACTCTCAGGGTATTATGTCATTCTTCTCAGTTTCCTAAGATCAACCCTCTACCTGCTAAGCATTGGTAACATCTTGCTACTGTTACAGGATACTGGTGCCATAGGGAAGCAGATAAAAGATGGAGTAAGACTGATGGGGCGTGGTGCTGAGAAGATTAAATGGCCTATTCATCTGGAGGTAAACATCATTTAAAGGGTTCATGTTTCCAGACCACTGAACATAACCTAAAATGTTTGAATTGTTTACCTGTAGTAAGTCTGAGGGAACGTTTAGCGTTTGCTGTCAAAATTTGTGCTTAGTCAGCTGATTTTAGAGAAAATACTGTTGCTGTCTAACAAGAATGGGATTAAACTCCTAGAGCTGAATTTTGCACACATTTTATGTAAAAATTATAAACTATAGCTTTCCATCAACATTTTCATACCACTAGTCTTTGAATTCTGGTTGAATAAGGTGCTTGCATCAGTATTGCTTTGATGTAGTTGAAAAAAACATTACTTTTAAATACCAAAATCAAAAACTAATTTATAAGTATACCACTGCTTTGGCATTCAACACAAAACCATTATCTTATAGATGAAAACAAAAATGTAGATTTCAAGAGTGACTGTTAGGGCAAAGGAGGCAGTTGAAGCCGCAGGTGGGACTGTCAGACGAGTGCACTACAATGAACTGGGTTTACGGGCATTGATCAAACCCGAATGGTTTGAAAAGAAGGGAAGGTTGTTGCCTAAACCGGCCAGGCCTCCTCCAAAGCTTAGGGATAAAGTTGACAGCATCGGCCGGCTGCCTGCCCCAACCAAACCGATCCCCTTCTATGTTGAACGAAAAGAGGGTGCAATGTCACTGCCTAGTTGATCAAATGATCATTCCCTTGAGCATTCTAACCTTCTGTGCTCTGTTGAGACTGTGACCGGGACTATATTTCCTGGTTTGATTTTGGTGAGGGCATACGTAACTTTGTTGCGTCAATTACGGGCTGTTGGTGAATAGTAGATAAATATCAGCATAAACATTTTACCTTTAATCATTCAGGTTTTATAGTAGCAGAATCTTTCAGTTCATTGAATAACCTCCTGTGCTTGATCCATTTGCATAGGCCAGGTTTGCCTGAAGCAGAGTTCTTACTATGATGAGTTCTTTTTCAGCTAAATCTGTACTCTGTTTCAGACCCTGTTGTTCTGGACATTTTAACTTGTTATCCATTGGTTAATTTGCTTGTTTCAATTCAAATGATTTGCAATCGAAGAGCACTAAAAAGGTAGTATTCAATACAAAAGAAAACCATTAAAAAGTTCAATCTTGTAAAGTGGAAAAGAACTTGATTATAGAAAAATACATAAGAAATTAAAAAAATCCTGACTAGCAATTTAGTTTTTGTATTTGGAGACTAATTAAAAAAATTTAAAGATTAAGAGGTAAAAAGGAAAATTAAGGATGATAATAGTTCGGATCGGATTGAATTCACTATTGGTCAAATCTCGGTCCAGTTCTCTGTACAAACAATTCGAGTGAAATTGAGTGTATTAAATTGACATTATTTTAGTATAATTCATCGTTTCAATCTTAAGTTAAACTAAAATAACTTCGTTTTGAACGAAGGACTTGGGTTGACAAGTTTTTTGTGCCTAGCCAGAATTATCATTCCTTAATAAAAATGGGCCGGCTTGGATTTCTTTGTGAGTTGGAATGAAGCCAACCTTTGTAGCAAGGGAACGTCAAAGGTGGGTGTTTGTTCACAAGGCTTTGCACCCACTTCGCTGAGTGAACCATAAACCACCATTACCTCTGGACAGAGAGAGGCAGACAGAGATATTGTACAGTTGGGTGAAGAAAAAGAAGAAGAAGAAGAAAGGCATGGAGGTCGCAGTGGGAAATGGATGGAAGTTCCAATTAGCTGCAAAGACAGGAACTTTTTCTGTTTCAGAAGTCAGAGGTAAAGCAAAGTTGAGGGTTTTCTCTGTTCGGTGCTCCGCCCCTTTCTTCACTTCTGACGCTTCCTCCACCGCCGCTGCCGGTAACTACCGCTTGCCCCAGAAATATATTTGTATTAGCTATTTTTCAATGTACTTGGGACTCATTTCCCCTTCCCTCCATATGTTGTCTAAGTTCAAACATTAATGGATGAGGTTGTGTATGACATATATGTGTATAATTGAGGATATACATAGAATGATGAGTCTGAAATTGAGCTTTAGACGTGGCAGAAAGGCCTTGGAAAACTTCAGATGCTAGACTTGTACTTGAAGATGGTACAGTCTGGAGAGCAAAGTCATTTGGTGCTAGAGGTACCCAAGTTGGTGAGGTTGTGTTCAACACTTCTTTGACAGGGTAAGACAACAATGCCTTTTTTTTTCTTTGTTTTTAAAATTGGATTTTGCGAGCATGTGATAATTGTTATGCCTCAGCCTGTATGGTTGTCTTGAATTGCCACGAACAGCATGTTGCCTTTGAGCTCCAAAGTGACCCACTTTTCTAGTTTGCTTTGAAGTTGTAGCTATTAGTTTCTGTGTTCAACAAATTGGGGTGATTCGTTATTGGAATCTGATCTACAAATTTTATTCGTGGACACTGTATGTATCAAGACATTCTTACGGATCCTAGTTATGCAGGACAATTTGTCTTAATGACAAACCCACATATTGGCAACACTGGTGTAAATTTTGGTGGGTTTGATAACATCTACATATGTACTGGCATTTCATATTTCCACATTAGAAACTAATGTGCTTCATTTGATTTTAGATGATGAAGAATCAAGCCAATGCTTCCTTGCTGGTCTGGTCATCAGGAGTTTAAGTATTAGGTGATTTTTGTTTATTATTTTCATTCATGTGTAGCGTCCCTCTTTACATTTCATCCATCACTTTAACTTGTAACTTCATTTCAGTACTTCAAATTGGAGATGCGTCAAGGCACTTGAAGATTATTTGGCTGAAAGGAACATAATGGGAATATGTAAGTTGATTCATCCAAGACTGATTTTATATACACTTGTCATTGAGAACCCTAACGGTACCCTCAATAATTTGTTTGTACTTGACTTCTAATCTATGCAATTGATGCTTTTCGTTCAAAAACAGATGATGTAGACACACGTGCAATCACCCGCAGATTAAGGGAAGATGGACGCCTTATCGGTGTACTTAGCACGGAGGAACACAAGACAAACGAAGAACTTCTGAAGATGTCTCATTCCTGGGACATTGTTGGTATAAATAAAATATCTGGTGCAATTAACTATATTTCTCTGTATGCTAGAAAATTATATCTGTTTATATTTATTGGTGCAAGTTTTACAGGTGTTGACTTGATCAGTGACGTCTCATGCACTGCCCCTTATGAATGGGTTGATGCAACAAATTCAGAATGGGAATTCAACTCAAATGAAAGGTGGGAATTCTACAATGTTAGTATTAGACTTTAAAATCCTGTTGCACAGAGTTGGGTTTGATCAGTTTCTGCTTTTCTCATCATCTTCTTGATTGTGCAGGTTGTAGCATATGATTTTGGGATCGAGCACAACATCTTGAGACGCTTAGCATCTTATGGGTGTAAAATTACCGTGGTCCCTTCAAAGTGGCCAGCATCAGAAGCTCTAAAGATGAAGCCAGATGGAGTTCTTTTCAGCAATGGTCCTGGTGATCCATCTGCAGTTCCTTATGCTGTGGAAACAGTGAAGGAATTACTGGGAAAGGTTCCAGTATTTGGCATTTGCATGGGTCATCAGCTGCTTGGACAGGCATTTGGTGGGAAAACATTCAAGATGAAGTTTGGTCACCATGGTAGAAATCATCCTGTTCGGAACCTTCGAGCTAACCGCGTCGAGATCAGTTCTCAAGTGAGTCAATTTACACAATTCACAATATTTCTGTCTAGGTCAACATTGACTAATGTAAACATTAGGAAGAATGGCATAAAGCCAAAGCCTAATTCCAAGTGTTCGGATCAAACGTTGGAACATTTTCTCTATCCCTTCATTTGCTGCAACAGTTTTGAAAGATAATCCTACTTATTATAACCTTTCACCTATTAAGTTTCGGTATGATAAAGGATTTATTCACTTTGTTGCTTTTTTGGTTTTTCTTGTGCTTAAAATATTCCGTGCCAGAATCACAACTATGCAGTTGACCCGGCATCCCTTGCTGACGGCGTTGAAGTGACTCATATCAACCTTAATGATGGAAGCTGTGCTGGTCTTGCTTACCCTGCATTAGAT
Source organism: Erythroxylum rufum (assembly GCA_027478365.1). Lineage (NCBI taxonomy): Eukaryota > Viridiplantae > Streptophyta > Magnoliopsida > Malpighiales > Erythroxylaceae > Erythroxylum > Erythroxylum rufum. The sequence goes on along the minus strand of JANIHZ010000208.1, from coordinate 64,092,723 downwards.
GTCATGTCTCTTCAATACCATCTGGAGGCATCCCCTGGTCCTCATGACTCAGATGCTGGTAATGGGACATACTCTTTTCAGAATTTTCCACCTCTTTGAACAACACATTATCCAATTTCAGTACCTAGTAGGTTGCTCCCATCTCATTATAATCTTTATGAATACCGCTGCACAAAATTGTTCAACTCCAAAGAAAAGACACGAACAAAGATTTCTTAGCTCTCTTCGTCACTTCTCTTTGCTGTAAAATTTGATGTGTTTTCTGGTTACTTTGCCAGTGTGACATGTAATATAAGAACTCTTGAAACTATGAACTGACATGGAATTTTATTGCTTTGCAGTTTTTGGGGATTTCATACAACTAATGAAGCAAGTGAAACGGAGAGCTTAAGCAACCTTGGCCGCCATTTTCAACCAAAGCAATGAAGCTTACAAGGTGATGGTTGGCCTTTGCCACTTCTTTTACTTCCATTAACATTACCTTATTCGTTCATAGTTGTCAAATTGATTAGTTACCCTCTGCCATTGTTAAAAAGTCTTTAGCTAATGTTTATGTAATAGGTTCTTACAATAGATAGATATATATAGTTCTCATGTGGCATGATATTAAAAAAAAAAAAAAAAAGGTGTTCACTTTTAGAGAATCAATTCATTATTACATAAACATTCTTTTCTTCCTAACATGCTTTTGCCTCTTAGGGGATGGTACAATTGGTGGAGCAAATAAATCCCTATAATATTTGCTTTAAGAGTTTGTTAAGTTAGGAATTTTGAAGAGGATGACTGTTAGATTTAGAGATGGCATTTTGGTTCAGTTTTGGCCTGAAGTTAACAAGCTCGGTTCGAGTTGAAATCGCTTAAGGTCAAGCTTGGACTTTTTTTAAAAAAAATTTGGGTTTCATGTTGGGGTCGAGCACTTATTGCCCAGCCTAAAACTCAAAAAAGTTTTAAGAAAAATTATGTTATATTTAAATTTTAAATAAAAATAATATAACTCGATTTGGGCCTAATCGAACTTTATGTAATCTAAGCCTGATTAGGCTTGGGTTCACGTTAGAACCCTTGGGTCTTATCAGGCTATAATTGGGTACAAACCTATATAGGCTTTGGGCTAGACTCGAACTTGACTTGACTAGGCCGAGCATAGGCCAGTCTAAGGTCATTGCTAATGAGTAACCGAGAGTTAAGAAATGTTTTTAAAAGTATTACTATAATTAATAATCAAGAAAGCACTATACCAGCAACATATTTTAAATGACGTTATTCTAATTTTCTTTGAAAAAATGATGCCATTTTAAATGATCATTTGGATTTTTCAAGTTGATTGAATTAGTTTTAATTCTGAATTTAAATTAAAATTTGATCAGATTGAATCTAACTTCTTGATTTTGGATAGGACTTGATTCGGAATCAACCACGATTCCTACCACTTACTCTGGTAGCACCATCAGTAGGTAGATGATTGAGAAATCAAGAGTACTCAATTCACGTACTATTACCATTGGCAGCCCCAACTCAGTACATTCTTCACACCTAAGAATACTCAATTCACATACTATTATCTCTACGTTTTCTCTGTTCCAACATTAGTTTCTTAAGCTAAAAGACCAAAAGATGCTTGCTTCAATCAATAGCATTTTGGTGTTTCAGGTAACGAATCTTGATTAATACATGGGGCAACTTCCTAAGATGTCTGCGAATGTGACATACAGTTGTCTGATCATGAAGTTGAGAATTTGGACCGATGAAAATGAAAGTTGTTTGGTGCAGAAGAAAAGATTGGTGGGTGTGATAAAGTGAACGAGTGACTAGATAGGACTAATCGAAGTATTCCAAACAAACTGTTTAAGACACGCATTACACAAAAGTTTGACTCCAAACTGACTAATTTATGAATTCTCATAGAACGATATTGACATTAAATGTTCTCAGGGTAAATGGAAAAATTCGAGATCCTGAAATGAAGGGAAAACCAAAAAAGCAATCGAAGAAAATCATCACAATCAACTCAAACTACAAGCGACCTATTAAAAGACATGGTTTAAGCAGCAAACTTTAAAAAGAAAAATACCAAAGTGCCTGCCCCCTAATTCCAGAGACAATCATTGAAATTGCAGTCCTATAGATGATAATCTCACCAATGGATAGCTATTTTATACATAAACACTAAGCAGTGACCCCAACTTGAAAATTCTCCATATCAACCAGACTTGGAGTTCACATTGACAGCTTGACACGAAAAAGCCAACAATACTGAGAAAGCTCACCATCAAAGCAGCTGCAGAACCTAGAAGCACTTCCTGTGGACAATGGCTGGACCAGACTCATCATACTCACCCTTGGAAATCCACATCTGATACAACAGAAGAAAGCATCTTAGTATCATGGAAAATGTATATGGAGAGGAAGATGAAAAGATAATGAGAACTCAAAACTACCTGTTGGAAGGTGCTGAGGGATGCGAGGATAGACCCTCCAATCCAGACACTGTACTTTCTCTCTGGGGGTGCAACCACCTTAATCTTCATGCTGCTTGGAGCAAGAGCTGTGATCTCCTTGCTCATACGGTCTGCAATACCAGGGAACATAGTTGAACCACCACTGAGCACAATGTTACCATACAGATCCTTCCTGATATCAACATCACATTTCATGATGGAGTTGTAAGTAGTCTCGTGAATGCCAGCAGCTTCCATTCCAATGAGGGATGGCTGGAAGAGGACTTCTGGGCAACGGAATCTTTCAGCCCCAATGGTGATTACCTGACCATCAGGGAGCTCATAGTTCTTCTCAATGGAGGAACTGCTCTTGGAAGTCTCATGTTCTTGCTCAAAGTCAAGAGCAACATATGCAAGTTTCTCCTTCATGTCACGGACAATTTCCCGTTCGGCGGTGGTGGTGAACATGTACCCTCTCTCTGTGAGGATCTTCATCAAAGCATCAGTGAGATCCCGACCAGCAAGATCCAAACGAAGGATAGCATGTGGGAGGGCATATCCTTCATAGATTGGCACAGTGTGACTCACACCATCACCAGAATCAAGCACAATACCTGTTCCATGAGAAGCAGTAAGCACCCAAATTATGAAGATAATGGAAGAATGTAAATTCAAATGCTAAAAGCAGTCGTTACAAACCTGTTGTACGACCACTGGCATACAGAGAAAGAACAGCCTGAATTGCAACATACATTGCCGGCACGTTGAAGGTCTCAAACATAATCTGGGTCATCTTTTCTCTGTTTGCCTTGGGGTTCAGAGGAGCCTCGGTGAGAAGCACCGGGTGCTCTTCTGGAGCAACACGAAGTTCATTATAGAATGTGTGATGCCAGATCTTTTCCATGTCATCCCAGTTGCTGACTATACCATGCTCAATAGGGTATTTCAAAGTCAGAATACCTCTCTTAGACTGTGCTTCATCACCCACATAGGCATCTTTCTGACCCATCCCAACCATAACACCGGTGTGACGAGGTCTACCCACAATACTTGGGAACACTGCTCTTGGAGCATCATCACCTGCAAATCCAGCCTGAAAAGAATACAATGGAATAATCAAATCTCGATCTCAAAAGAGATCCGCATGGAGTGGAAAAACAAATTCACAGAAGAATCCCAGTAACATTGAAATAAGCAACTGACCTTGACCATTCCAGTTCCATTGTCACAAACAAGTGGTTGAATATCCTCAGCATCAGCCATTTTTCACCAAAATCCTGAATTAAAAAACACACATACATGAGAACAAGAAATCCAAGATTGAAGAACCAACAACATGCCATTTCCCAAGCTGCCTTCACGCCCACCCACACAGAAGTTCAGAAATTTAGCTTCTTTGTCAACAACCAAGAAGTAAACTTAACCTCCGTAGCTTTAATGAGATTTCAAACAAACAAAAAAACAAAGAAAGCTACTGATTGTCATCATCTCTACTAAATTCCTACAAACCAAAGCATCTAAAACTCATAAAGATCTAAATAATTAATGATTTGGAAACCAAACGCCCGAATCATACATGGGTGTATTCGATCATTAAAAGAAGAAAAAATAGAATCTTTTTCACATCGAATACGAAAAGAGAAAAAAATGAAAAGAAAAATCAACAAAAATCACAGCCCACCACAGATCTACGCATAAAAGAACTCCAGATCATGAAATCAAATTCAATCCACAGATCGGATGCACGCCAACTTCACTGGATCTAATCAAATTCCATATATCATCAAACTAAAGTAAAAACCCAGATAAAGCAAGATCGAAACTTACACTTAAGATCGAACAGGGATGGGTACAGAAAGCAAGCCAAACAGAGAAGACCGCTTGACTCTTTGGGTGTGCGTATGGAAAGAGAGACTCTTCTTCTTCTTGAAACAGCGAGAGCTTAGGGTATATATATAGCAGACTTGAGATTTTGAAATGCAAATGAAATTTGGACCAAATTTAGATCACATTTGATACCACACCAC
>JANIHZ010000208.1:63597426-63610276 GCA_027478365.1 Erythroxylum rufum | reverse complement strand
AAATCAATATTTTCATCAAATGCACAAAATTCACTAAAATTCCACAAATATCATAATTAAATCCGAAATTGCCTAAATACAATTCAATCATTAATAATAATTCAATTGTACCCGGAAAATGTCATGAATGCATGTACAATTAGATAATTGTGCAAAATGTGCATGTCATAAATGATAATGCATGAAAAATGCAATTTCCTAATTTCTCACAAAATCTCAGAAATCACAATTCTAACCCTAACATGGGTAACGGGATGCTACATATGACATTACTTGATGACACTATTACTAAGTGGTCAATTGATGATAATGCTCCTGAAATTTAGACTGACGAGATCATTAAGCCAACGAACCTAAAGCTTGACCAACATCCTAGCAGAAGCTAAGTATAACATAACCTAGAAAAAGATGATGGAAATGACAATTTTGGTAATATACTAGAGGCTTATACATTAGTTTTATAAAGATCAAACAAAAAAAAAGGGAAAAAAGGAAAAACAATCCTTCATAATCTATTTATTTCTATCTTAACTTAGAATGTTAAGGATTAAATAACCCTAACAAACAATAAGATATTCATGCATATCTAAAGACAATCCTTTTGGAGATAAAAATTAAAGGGAGTTGATATATGCTTAATTGATTATTTAATTATTTCATAACACTTAGCGATTAATGATTTGAAATTACTTAAGATACTCACTTTGACTCATGTAGTTTTAGGCACAATTCAAAAGCAAAGGAGTTAAAGTGAGTCGAAAGCATTATAATTGAGCTATTTTTTGAAGATTTACATCCACTTGTCTTCATGGAACAACAAAGAAGAAGATTAGAGCAAGAGAAGGCAAGATAAAGCATAAAAGAATGTGATAAAGCATAGAAGAATGAGGGATCAAATTGCTTGTGGCATGCTGGAAAACCTGCACATGCATGTTTTTGCATTGGTGTGAGGGCAAGCCAGCTGCCAATTATTTAATCATTTAAGGTATAAAGCAAGCAAAGGTATGTAGATGGATGTGAATTTAATGGATAAAATCAAAAACAAAATTTGAAAATTGAAGGAGATGGATAACTACACTTTAGTGGAGGGCTAAAGCAAAGAATAGGAAAATGAAGACACCTAACGTGAGTGCATGGTGTCTCACGTCAGTCCGTGGTGTCTCACTTGAGTGAGACACCACACACATACCAACTGTCTATTTTGCTACATTAAAAACCTAGTTGTCACATGCAAGATATCTTATGGATAAAATGTGACAAACCTTGGAGAATAAAACAAAAAGTGGACAGCAAACAAAGGACAATGGTTGATTACAAATAAACAAAGAGTGGATAGCAACATAGGGGTTCTCTTCAGTTTTGAAATGCCCCCTGTCCCTTTCATTTAACCTACCATTTACAGTATAAAGAAGAGAAGAGGGGATGACAAGAAAGGGGGCTGCTGGTGAGTAAAAAACCAAGAATGAATAAAGGGCAACAACCCTTTCATTTTTGTCTCCTTCGGTTTGGAAGCAAGTGGAGTAGCTGAAAGACCTATTTTCTCTTAGGTTAAGCCTCATCTCCCACGATTTTTAAGCTGGTTTTTATCATAATAAAGGGAGGTGTCGGTAGAGAGGTGTGTAAAGAACCGAGAGTGAAAAGAAATATAAAAACTTATATATTTTGTTGGGTCCCACTCTCAGAGCCTAAGATGTTGGACCTCGTTCCCGGAGCTCAACTATCCAGAGTCAAAAACTGTGAGCGGGTTTCCTTGTAGGGTTATTTCAATGAACCCTCACTTCCTTTCCATCAATCTTTTTGAATTCAACATCAAAACTATCAATTTTTGTGAAAAGGTAGAAAAACGTGTTAGGAATCCATTGCTTTAAGAATCACTTCATTTGGAGGTCGGGTGACAAAGTTATGGCCAAAAGAATCCAACATGTTTATGTCCTTAATCATATTGTACCTATCTTGGTGCAATTGCCATAACTTTTTCTACATATGTTTGATTGACGTCATTTTTGAACGGTTTGAAAGAAGACTTCGAGATCTACAACTTAAATGCAGAAGCCTGAGCGAGATTTTACCTCTAAAAGGGTAAAATTGTAATTTACTATAGCTATCCCGTGAATGACCGTTTAACGGACATCCATGTCCGTTTAACGGACATTGTCGGGCCTGGGGTGCCTTCCAGACCTGAGAAGGTCCGTTTATGTAACACCCCACTCCCGTATGACCCGGACCCGACATCGATGGTGATATCTAAGTCCGTGTCTTGTGAGGGTGGCGTGCTACATCACTCAGTCAAAACGCAGTATAATAAATATTTTTTGAAAACATAAACATACACAATGCGGAAAACAATTAACATAAACAGTCATCAGTAATAACAATGACCACGGGGGCCCTTTTTACAAATACAAATTAATTCAGGCTGTTGACTTTACAACTTGACCTAATCATTTGTACAAAATTTCAGAAAATACAATTTTTTTTCAGACACTAATGTAGACGCGAACTGATCCCGACCTCTTTTCTCACTCTGCTATACGCCCGTTGCCTAACGGGGTATTCTTCTGGGTCCTAAAAAATAGTTGCAAATTTTGGGTAAGTTTTGCGAACTCAATGAGGTAAGCATCATCGATAGTCCACTCAATCCATGCAACAATCCAGTATATCACAGATATGTCACAGTTTTCACATTCAGAAGTACCACATGATTATCATAGTTATTTCACAATCACACATTCAGAAGTACCGCATGCTTGTTATCCATATCATTCAATTAGACATACATAACCAATACACGCAACACTTAGGCAATTTACAGTTATTTCACAATTTTACATTCAAAAGTGCCATATGATTGCACTCAAACAAATCACAATTATTTTGCGCTTGCATGATCAGAAGTATAAGGAATTTTTGCCTTTCACCCACTTAAAATACCAAATCAAATGCATATAAAATGCGTATGTGACACTTTTCTCATTTATTACGGTGTTGTGACCGAGCGCCTAAACTGTCCCATGTAGGGCTCATTAATAACTGTCCCATGTTGGGCTCATTAATAACTGTCTCATATAGGGCTCGTTAAGCGTTAAACGTGTCTTAGGGGTAGGAAAGCCCTCTGGGTATGCACTACTTTCCTTCGAGCTCGAGGCTCTTTTTCACTCGTTGAGCTTTCAGCTCTGATCATTGGCTACTCTGGTCATAACTGCCATTATATTTCATGCATTCATGTATGAAATGCATATGTCCCAATTTAACAATAAATGTATCAATATTAATCCACTTGTCACAAATAAGCAGTAACTGTATCACAATCAATTCCCGTATCACAATTTATCACATCATATCAGAAGCAAGTAATTCACAGAGTCACAAACAGATAACACTTCTATGTCATAGCTCCCAATATATCGGACCTTCTGTCCGGAATTCACAGTCATAATCAATCACAAAACTCGCCATTATTCACCACAGTAAACATATAATAATTGAGAGACCCATCTAAGTTACTCACCTATAGCTTCCGAGCTAATGCCGGGAAGTCTCAGCAACGTCGGTGGATCGATGCTCCAAATGTGCCTCTAGTGAGGCTTCCAAATCCTCTTAGCTTCAAAATATCACAACCTCTCTAACTTCCCACCATAATACTTGATCATCATCTCTTCAAGAAAGGCTAGGTTAGGGTTTTAGACACAAGATGAAGAGATGAAAAAGACCTTGAAGTGGCTAGGGTTGAATAAAACAAAAAGCACATGGATAGTGAGCGAGGGGTATCATGGTCGTATCGAGAAAGAGAGGAAGAATAGAGTATAAGATAAAAGACAATGAAAATTGCTTTGTTAAGAGAAGGTGTCGTGGGTTTCAAACAAGAAACCAAATGAAGATAGCCTTAACAAAAAAGTGTCGTGGGCTATAATCAACATTAAATGCTTAACAAGTGTCATGACACATGTCATGACACTTTACCACATAAAACAAAATATCAAATTAATAACTTGTAATAATGAAACTTAATAGTATTTAATCTCTAGCCCAATTTTCAATGGCTCTAATCCAATAGTTCCTCCAGTGCCATTAGACAGATTTTCTTTTCAGTACCGGAAACCAATCAGTCCGCCACTTGGCGATTTTTCTGGTCTGAAAATTTTCCCTGAAAATTTTTTGAAAAATTCCTAGAATTTTCCAAAAATGTAAAACACACAATAATCCACTCCAATTAAATTTTCAAGCATAAAACACACAACAATCCACTCCAATTAAATTTTCAAGCACAAAAATCACATTTTCCACAATAAAATCACGTTTAGGCACATATACCGGAAAATGTTATGAATGCATGTACAGTCATTTTCATGTGCAAATTTTACTATTCACGTGTAAGAATATGCATGAACATTTCAAAACAGTTCTAAACACCCTTAGTCCTTTCCAAATTACTATTTTACCCTTCCCATCGAGGTGAGATGTTACATATTATCTTTAGAAGATTAGTGACTAGTCGTAGACAAAATCGGTGAAATTTTGAGCCTTATTAGATTGACACCTTCATTTCAATCTCATTTCCTTTTAATAATGTGTGACCTTCATGACATGTACATCTTGATTTTGCTTTGAATTTCTATTCGAGACAATGTTTTTATCACATGCATTAACATGGAAATGATTAGGCATTTTTTGTTTTTCCGAACTACATTAGCCAAATAGCCTATCCTATTGACATAGTTTTTCCCTTGTTAACCCCCTTTGAGCTATATGCCTTTCTTTTTGTATAAACCACATTTTATGCTTTTAAACTTAACCAAATGTCTTACCGAGTCATAAAGCTAGTGGAGTATTTGTGATTGGTGAGTTTGTGGATGTACAAAAGTATAACTGTGGGGGTGTACATATGTGTTGGTTGGTTAATGTTGGGATATTTTGTTATGTCTTATCAATGAAATTCCCATGTTAATGTAGTTTCTTTTAATGTAAAAAAGAAAGGAAAAGAAAGAAAGAAAAGAGAAAAGAGAAAAGTACAAGAAAAGAAAATGAAAAAGAAAGAAAGAAAGAAAAAGAATGATTTTTTTTTGTTTAAATAAATTTATCAAAGAGGAAGTACATATGAGTTTTCAATGTTATTCATAATTAAGTAATTAACACATCTTTCTAAAGTTGTAATGAATGTGTTATTTGAGTATGTTGAATATAAGGTAGATGTTGGCTTGGAAGGTTTAGTCTTGTGGTTTCAATGTATTGTTGGCATAAATTGTATGAGTGATTCCTTTGGATTGGTATATGCTTTATATAGTTTGTGTGAGAGAGCTGAAATGAGTTGTGAAATATAAGTGTTGCATTCGTCATAGCTGACGGTACCAAGTTTTGTATGAATGTGAACTTGTGCACTTGATGTCATATTGAGCGTTGCATTTGTTTCACTAGCTTTAATGACTTTCATGCTACTTGACCCAAATACATCTCACCTTACTTTTGCTCAAATTACAACCTTGAGAAGTCCTTTGATCCATGATTTTGCATATGAACATTAGTGGTGAAGAAATGAAATGATATGCAAAGTTGTGGAATGACATGATCATGAATGGTGTTGAGTGTACCTATGGATATATTTCAGTTAAATGCATTTTCTAAGTCTACCATTAGATTGCTCAGTTTTTGAAGATGATGAATGTTGATGGATCATGAGTAAAACCATAGAATGTTGACTTCTTGTTATGATTTTTGAAAGTCATTCATCTTTGGTTATGATTATATATTCTTGGAACATATGGGAATTGAGTAAATGTTTTTGGATCTTTGAGCTTAATTTTAATGTTTTGCCCGAGAAAGGCCAAAAGCTAAGTGTGGGGGAATATATATGATGAGAATAGTGAGGATCTTGAAAACCAAGAGGTTAAGACATGAAGATGATTACGAAGGAAGGCGTTATTGACATCAAGTTAGCGAACTGACCAATTTTTGGAAAGGGCAAGGTTAAGAATGAGACGAATGGTAGTGAGGTTAACAATAGAACTAAAGGTGTCAATATAGTCAATATTAGAGGCTTGGTGAAACCTTTAGCAACCAGATGAACTTTATAACATTGAATAGTGTCATCAGGATTATGTCATCAAGATTATGTTTGATATGAAACATCCATTTATAACCGACAATGTTGGCATTTTGTGGAGGGGGAACAAGAGTTTAAGTTTCATTACGATGGAGGGCAGTGAACTCATCAAGCATAGCTTGACGCCAGTAAGGAAATTTATTTGCCTGGGTAAAGGATTTAAGGTTAGGAGAAGATGTAGTAAGCATGGAGTAGGTGATGCAATCATCAAATAAGAGAGGAGCATGGGTTTGATCATAGGTCCCTATGATCATAAGATGAGAAGGTTGGGGGTAAGTGAGGTCGGGGTGGAGATAGTGCAAAGGACAGTGGTAAAGGAGACTAAAAGAGTGGGTTAAAAGGTAAGGGAAGTGAGAAAAGTGTGGTGGTTGAGGATGTAGATAGTTGTGGTAGAGAATGAGCATCAAGGAAGTCATTTTTAAGGAAACGAACATGGCGAGAAACATAAAGTTTGGATGTGTGAGGATCAAAGCATCAATATCCTTTATACTGGGAATAGTAGTTGAGGAAGACATATGGAGAGGATTAGGTGTGAGTTTATCAAGGCGAGTGGAACCAAGAAATGGAAAGTAGGTATGTCTAAAGGCTCATAAATTAAAGAGCTTTCGTGGGGTGGTGAATAGCAATTCATGAGGGGAATTGTTATGGAGGATAGGGATCAGTAAGAGGTTGATAAGGTAAACAACAGTAGAAAAAGCTTCAAACTAGAAAACTTTGGGAAGAGAGGCACATAGAAGAAGGGTGAGACTTGTTTCAGTGATATGACGAATTTTTCTTTCAGCAAGACCATTTTATTAAGGAGTGTAAGGACAGGAAATGCGGTAAGTGATGCCATTAATGGTAAGGTATTAGGCAAAGACACTTTTGATGAATTTAGGGGCTTCATTATATTGAAACTGCTTGATGTCAATGGAAAATAATTTTTATTTTGTGGTTTTGAAAGTTTGAAAAATATACAGAGCAGAAGATTTGTGAACAAGGGGAAAATGTAAGTATATCTACTAGTTTCATCAATAAAAAGAATAAAATAACGACAACCAAAAAATGAATAAGATGGGGAAGTCCACAGATATGACAGTGAATAAGTTGTAAAAGGGTGGTAGAATGACGAGAAGAATGTGAAAATAGAAGACGAACACTTTTTCCTTGAAAACAAGAAGTACAAGGAGTTATGTCATTTGAACAAACACTTAAAGACCTAGATAACTTAGAAAGTGTAGATTGATATAGATGACCAAGACATTGATGCAAAAAATTAAGTGAAGCCGGAGTGACTGTGTAAGCAATAGGATTTTGGAAGTGTAGTGAATCTTCATTAGATAGAGATTATTATGAATGGAACATGCAAGAAGCGGTCTCTTGATTTGAAGATCCTTCATAATATAACCAAAGGTATTAAATTCAATGAGATATGAATTATCAATAACAAATTTAGTAACAGATAAAAGATTTGTAGTGAGATATGGAACTACTAAAACATTACGAAGACAAAATGGACAAATTTGTGTAGGAAATGTAACAAGACTGGTAGAGGAAATGGGAAGAGTGTTACCATTACCAACAATTACTTAGTTGGAACCGTCATACGGAATTATAAATTCCTCAAGATGAGGGTTGGGTGTCATATGGGTAGTAGCATTAGTGTTGGTAATTATTCAACAGTATCGTTAGAGTGAAAAGGCTAAGTATCTTTGGGGTCATGAATTTCCATAACTGAAAAGCTGATGTTAAGGGAAGTAAAATTAGAAGAAGGCCTAGTGGGGCAATTCCTAGAATTAGAATATATAAAATGACATTGGACTGCAATATGACTCCACTTCTAACATATTTGGCAGCAGGGGTGGTTTCGTGAAAATGGGCATGAGTTGGGTGTTTTGTTGTGAGTCATAATGTCTGAAATTAGGCCTAGATGTATTGGGTTGATAGGTTGCATGTAGCTGATAAGGTGAATTAGTGTGGGCTGTTGGATTGCTTGTGGGTGGATTGTTGCATTGATTCGGCCCAGTCCACCAAGAGTCATAATGGAAGAATCCAGATGGGTTGTCTGCCACCAAAGTGTCCACTTCCACTAGAGGAATGGCCCCAGATGTTTAACTATCAACTTACGCTACTGCCAAAAGGGCAGCTTCAGTGGAGGGGACGCTAGAAAAGTGATAAGCTAGGAAACACTACCATGGATGAGGAGTTAAGCACGGAGATTCGAGAAGCTAAGGAGAGAGTCACAATGCTTCAATTAGTGATGAACGACTCATATGTAGTTGGGAGGCCATTCAAGGTGAACAAGACGAGGTCGTCATTGGAGATATGGTCACCAATAGTTGCGAGTTTCTCAAAGGTGATGAAGATGGTGTTTAGAAAATCAGAGACTGAGGAAGCACCTTTCTTTAGGGTGTCAAGTTTGTGAAGAAGGAGTGTCCTCTGGGACGAGGATTGATAGAGAAAGTGTCATTCAAGAATGAGCCAAAGATCACAAGCGGTGGTGCACTCAAGAGTGAGGCGAGCGATGGAGTTGGAGAGGGACACCGTTAGATAACAAGAAACTAGGTGGTCAAACTTCTGCCATTTAACAAATTTTAGAGATGCAATGTTGTCATTAGGAGGAATGGCTGAGGAGATGAGTGTATTGTCAACATAATTGAGAAGTTCAGAAGCTGAAAGAACAACTTGGACTTGATTTCGCCAAACTAGGAAATTGGTTATGTTTAGGGGTGTGGGTAAAATTAGGGTGGTGGGTTCTGCCATAGCCATGATTTGTGGATGCTTCCTGGATTGGTGTAGTGAGGTTTGGACAAAGGTTCAAGTTTGTGGATATTTATGTGGAGATGTGTAGTTTAACTGAGTAACTGATAGATGCCAGTGGTTAGGTGTGTGGAAAATAATGGTGTTTGTTGTATTATAGGAATAAATTGTTGGTGTTAATAATGGAGGTTCTCGGGTTGTGTTGGTTTGAGTTAAAGGAAGGTATGCACTAATTTTTTAAAAAAATTGGATTTAGTGGTGTTTAATTGAGAAAAAAGAAGTTAAGAAGAGTTGGGTGTAGGCTCTGATATCATGAAAAGAATTATAAAAAGTGCGTATGTAACAATTATGTTGTTTTTCATTGCTTTGTGAAAGGCTCGAAAGCCTTTATATATAAATGAAATACTATCTGAAAATGATTACAGAGATTATAATACAACTAATAAGTTTATCTAATCTTATCATAAAGGATCAATTTGATTTGGGTACAGATAACAATTGCTTATCAAATTGTTAAGACATGGATAGCAAATGCTATTACTCTCCCTCATTAATTTCTTATGCTGTGGAACTCCACGCATAGATGGCTACATGCAGTACCGGCCCTGGGCAGGGGCCAACGGGGCACCCACCCAGGGCCCACTATGAGAGGGGGCCCCAGGTCTCTAAACTAACATTAGATTTTTTTTTGGTTAATCCTTCCCAAGTTAGCTAATTAACAACACTGTAATGTTAATGTCATTTATGAGAGGACCCCACTTCAAAGGCCTCCTCAATAAACTCTAAGAAGTGACACAACTAATGACTTTAACGTTAGCTTGCGTCACTTGAACAATTTACACCACTATAACGTTAAAGTAATTTACATCTTTAACGTAATTTACATGTTTAACATTATAACCTAATGTTATAAATTTTTTTTTGAAGTAAAGGTAAGTTTGTGGTCCTCATGTTTATAAATAGTCTTGAAATATTTAAGTATATTTTTAACTTCTAATTTCTTTATTTTCATCAATATATGTATTTAAAGTACTCCAACTAAAAAATTAGCAGTAAAAAATTTTACGATTTTGTCTTCTGTGTTCTGAGTATACTTTAAAGATAAAGTTTCTAATTTTTTTAATATATTTTTACTCTTTATTTTTTATTTTTAATATTAGATATTAAATTTTGCTATTTTTTTTTCTGTATCACAGATATAATACCATTTATATATCTTTGCGATATATTGTGAAGCTGTTGGAGTTTGGTTGTGCCTGCATATTTCTTCCAATTCTATACAGGTGCTTTTGTTCTTTTTTTAATCCAACTGTGTTATAATTAGTTTATATTATATTGCCTAAAAAGCATTTGTCTGGTAGTGAAAAAAGGAAAAAAAAGAAAACAAGTAGCACAGTTGAGAGAAGTTTTTTAAAGTTAAAATTATTGAAAACCTACTTAAGATCATCAATGTCACAAGAAAGGTTGAATGATTTAGTTATGTTATGTATTAAGAAGAATATGTTGGACAATATTGATTTCGATAATATTATTAATGATTTTGCATTTAGAAATACACGGAGAAATTGTTTTTTCATAAATCATGATCCTCTGTGTATTTATTAGTGTTATGATTATTTAATATTTAGTTAATTATGTAAACTTATAAATTAAGTCATTTATGTTTCATATAAATATATAAACTTAAGTATATTGTCAATTTATTGGGGCCCTTTTTTTAAAATTTCGCCCCAGAACGTGTAAAACTATAGGAACGACCTGGAGTTCGCAAAACCGTTTTGAGTACTACGTATATCGTTAGAAAGCCTAATTTTGAAGTTTGAAACAAGCAAAGATGGTGGAGTTTTATGAAGAGACGGGGCCTTCTTCAACTTCTGAACGAGAAGAAGAGGAGGAGGAGGAGGAGGAGGAAGAAGAAATAAGCTACGATGAACTCAAGAAGCGGATGTGGAAGGATCGTATTCGCATGCAGAAGATGAAGGAGAAGATTAGTGAAAATGAGGAGTCTGAGGCATTAGTAAAACAAGAGGCTTCTCGTCGCAAGATGTCAAGAGCTCAGGTTTCGATCCTTAAATATATGGTGAAGATCATGGAAGTATGTAAAGGACAAGGGTTTGTTTACGGGATAGTTCCAGAGAAAGGGAAGCCAGTAACTGGTTCATCTGATAGCTTACGTCATTGGTGGAAAGATAAAGTCAGGTTCGATCAAAGTGCTCGTCGTGCCATTACTGAGTACTTGCCAGTTTTGCCGAAAGTAACTGAGTTAGATCTGGTTCTGCCAGATTTTGGCTGAACGGAACGTTGTCATTCTGATCCATGTATTGATCACTTGTGAAGCTCTCGATGCTGCGTTTCCTGCAAAACAAGACAAGGCACGTCGGGGGTGATGTCCCGATTAGCCCCTCCGACGCTCAAGTTAGAGATTTAGTGAAGGTAGGTTGCAGAAAACGAGAAATAGCTAGGTTTATCCTTACCCCCTTCTTCGTGATGATCTTTTACCTTATATATGAGATAGCCGTTAGGATTAGGATAATCACGGAGATTCCGCAGATTATGGAAATCCTACAGATCATGCAGATCGTGTAGATCGGGAGAAGATCTCTACCTCTGCATGGAAAGTCGTCTTCTGCTCGTTGGCTAGTCCCGGAGATCACGCACCATGCTTGGGCTGGACTTCTTAGACATATACTTCTTAGACGTATGGACCGATCAGGCCCAGGCCTGACAAGGCCGACCCGACCAAGATCCAAACTCATATATGCATCTACTTCATGACTTGCAAGATACTACTTTAGGCTCTCTTCTTTCTGCTCTTATGCAATACTGTATCCCACCACAAAGAAGGTTTCCATTGGAGAGGGGTTTAGCTCCCCCATGGTGGCCAACAGGAGGAGAGAATTGGTGGGGTGAGCAAGGACCGTCACAAGAACACGGTCCTCCTCCTTATAAGAAACCGCACGATCTTAAGAAAGCTTGGAAGGTCAGTGTTTTGGCTGCTGTAATCAAGCATATGTTGCCTGATTCGGATCGTATGAGAAGATTGGTTAAGCAATCCAAGTGCTTGCAAGATAAGATGACGGCTAAAGAAACTGCTACTTGGTCCAAGGTTATAAATCAAGAAGAAGCTCTCTTGCAGCAGACTGAGAGATGCCTCAGAATCTCAACCTCTGAAGAAGAAGAAGATAAGGAGGAAAAAGACAACCTTTCGACAGAGATCAGAAGCTCTAAGAGGAAGTATGAATCTAATGGGAAGGGCAAAGTTGGAAATCTAAATCCTGGAAGAAGCTTCAATTCCCATCAAAAACAACTATGCAGGGGCTTGGTAGATCTTTCAAGAACAGAAGACAAGACTCAGAATCCATACATTGTTGAAGAAAGTAATGCGAATGATGGGAACTCTGATTCATCTGGTAGCATTCTCTCCTTCTTTAACCAACCACTGATTAGCCCTCAGATCTCCGCAACCAGTGGGAATCCATCACAAGGTTTAGGTGCCATTGATTGGGCTAATATGGAGTTAACAAAGGCCAATGACCTCCTTGATATTCAACACATGGCACACATTGGAGAAGGTTGCAGTACCAACAGTATCAATGACTATTCAACCTACTGGCCTGGTGGAATTGAAGATGCACCAGTAGACATAGTAAACTTACTTGATCAAGAAGAAACTTCAATTTGGGAGTTGGGTTATGATGAATAAAAGTAGAAACCTTTATTTTTTATATCTTCAAAAAATGTTAAGAAACTAGTACTGAAGATTAGGATAAGTCCCGAAATAATCAATATTGATCTTTACACAATTAAATTTCTCTTTTTTATGGAGTCGAAATCAATGAAATGGTTGTAATTTTGAGTTATTATTATTAAATAAATAATTCTTATAAAAAATATTATATTATTTTTTATGTTTATAATATTAATTTTTTTCTTAATTTCACTTTCCATAAAATTTAGAAAAGCATGTCATTATTCATATTGCGATAACATTCCTATTTTATAATAATTTTTTCT
>JANIHZ010000208.1:63562738-63574412 GCA_027478365.1 Erythroxylum rufum | reverse complement strand
AAGGAGATCATTTTGATTTTATTTTTAAAATAATTTTATTTTAGTTTTAAATTTTTTTAATTTAAAGTTCACTTCATTTGAAAAAAATTAATATCAAGATCATTTAAAATTAGGTCACACCAAATTTGTCACCTACCTATTTGAACCCTACTTGCAAAGTTAATTTTTTTAAAAAAATTAAAGTTAATTGTATTAAAGAAAGTGAAGGACAATAAGTGTATTCGAGAGTAACATACTCTCCTATTACAATATGAATCAACAATACACTACAATAAGGAGACAAACATCAACACATTAGGTTCCTAAAAGAGACTAATGACACCATATTTCCCACTAAAGAAGTTGGACGATGCCATATGAAGTAGTGGCCAAGTAAAACGACATCAAACCAAGGTATAGTGCAAAAGGAGTTAAGGACCCCATCCTTCCTTCAGATCATTTTGAGAACATTCCAAATTAGGGTTAGGATCCTTAGGTGATGGTCATCGTCATTCATAGGTAAGAGCCAAACTCCAACTCCATGTTTCTAGAAATCTCACCTTACTGAAGCTACTTTTATACAACAATTCCATTTTTTTGTAGAGAGCTTAAGGATCTCGCAAGGCACATGCACTATCAGACTTTCTCAAGTATGAGCTAATCTCCCGTTCCTTTATCTCAATTGAGTTTGTTCCATTTCCTAATATAAATATCGTTCTCTACCCTTCTGAATAATTAAATGTAGCACTAAATCCCCGAAACGTTCCTTATTTTGAAACTTTCACTTATTTCTTTCTTTCCATATCTCTTGAGTAGATATGGCTAGAAATAGCACCTTCCTCTTCCATAGTGGAGAGGAAGCTTGTGCTTCAGTTAGGAACTTAACTATCTTCATAAGAGAATTAGAGGATCCACACCATGAGAAAAAATCTCTAATCATATTCCAAATAGCAATGGAAAAAGGGCAAAGGAAGAACAAATGGTCTCTTGTTTCTTTTTTTTTTATTAAAGGGAAATTGCCGAAGCAGATTACAAAACAAGTCTGGGAAAACAGATCCCCACAAATTCTTAAATAGGATACGTTGGCACCCGATAGGTGCAATATCAAAATATGTTACACCAACGTCAAAATGTTCAGCTTGGGTGGCAAGCCAGTCAGCACATCTGTTGCTCTCTCGATGGACATGTCGATGAACAACAGACTAGTTCCTAGTGAACAGTTTGTGAATGCCCGCTACAATAAGGTTGAGCACTTATGTACGGTTGGCCGAGGAAGATATGATCCTGTGCACCTCGAGCGAATCCACTTCCAATTCTAGGCGGGGGAAGCCTAGGCTTCAGGCGAGCGAGATTCCTGTAAAAACTCTCTAGAGTTCGGCAGACATTGGAGTGCACCATCCTAGATTTTGAGTGAATCCTCCAAGCCAATTGCCTTCACTGTCGCGTATGATGCCCCCTGTTGCAGTCGCGAATTTGGAACGATTACTGGCTCCGTCTGTATTTAATTTGATCCATCTTGGCGGCAGCTTGCTCCAACCGATGGCTTGTTCTTGGCAGGGGCGGAGCCCGGTGTTAGCTCATCTTCGCCACTCAAAAGACATGCGGATTTGATTTGCATAAGACAAAATGAGAAAATTAGGAGAGGATGGCCAAGTGAATTGATCATCAAAGAGTGACATATTCCTCCATGGCCAGAGGAACCAACAGGTCGTTCCAAAAATAACTGCCCAATCATGGCCCAGAAGTCATCGGTGTTGATTGAGGTTAGTGAGGAGCCATTCTCGAATTGGCATGGAGAAGAAATCAGCAGCAGCGAGGTGTGTCGACAATGTGGCCCACACTTGGCGAGCCTTGGGGCAATCTCTCACAGCATGTAGAGATGATTCTTCGAGGGAACACTGACGACAGGTGTTGTCAGTAGTGAGTTGCTTTCGGACTCGTTGTTGGTTTGTGAGTAAAAGATCTTGCGCTAGTAGCCATAGGAACGAGCAGATACGTTGCGGTCCCGTCCACTGTCAGATTGCCTTCCAAACCCTATGAGTCAACTCGTCCTCGTGGCCCATAAGCATGGAATAAGTGGATGCTATGGTGAAGATACCATTGTCGGAAGCTCCCCATACCAGCTTATCCGACCCAAGATACGGCTTAGGCGGAAACATGACAGCAATTAGATGACAAATCGGCGTTGGGAACCAAGATTAGAAAGCTGCCCAATTCCAATTGCCAGTAGTGTCCACAAACTAGGGGAACTCTAAGGTGAAGAGATGACTCTAGGATTGGATATGAAGTGTGGGAAATAAACGGTCCTGTTCCCACGATCCAAGGGTCGAGCTAGAAGCGCGTCTTAGAGCCATCTCCGATCGTCCATTTCATGCCTTGGTAAACTATGTGCCAGGTTGCTTTTATGCTGCGCCATACCATTGAACCCCCTGTGGTATCCAAGGAGGTGGGGATGTGGGTTGCGTCAAAATTATATTTACCAGAAAGCACTTGTGCCTATAAAGTGTTGGGCTTGGCAACCAAGGACTAGCCAAGTTTTAGAAAGAAAAGGCTATGTATTGTATAAAGAATTTAGCGCACTGTGGGTGTGCGTCAGATTAATCATTTATAGCAAAGTTTGTTACATGAGAGATAAGGAGCAGAATTATTAGCCATACACGTGTTCTGTACTGAATAAAGAATAATAACAGAATATATGGGTTTTTGTCCTATGCACTAACATTCCCCCTCAAACGAGAGGGTGCTGCTGTCAGTCGGAGTTTACTCCGATGTTGAAGAAAGAAAGAATGTGTTAAAGCCTTAGTGAAACAATCTGCTATTTGATAGGAAGAGTATATAATGAACGTTGATGAACCCTAAAAGTATGAGGTCACGAATGAAATGAATGTCAATTTCTATGTGTTTACTTCGTGCATGCTGAACTGGGTTGGCAACAAGAGCTCGAGCGCTCAGATTATCACACCAAATCATAGAAGGTTTTTGCAAAAACAACCCAAGCTCAGTCAGCAATAAGCATACCCATTTAACCTCTGTTGCACCATCTGTAAAAGCTTGATATTCAGATTCCGAGCTTAAACGAGAGACAACTCTTTGTTTGTGTATGCTCCAAGAAATTAACGTGCTTCTAAGATATACACAAATGCCAGCTACAGATTTTCGATCGTCGATGTCTGTAGCCCAATCCGCATCCGTAAATGCAGTCACCTGAGGAGTTTTGAACGGCTTGATATGTAGACCAAGATGATAAGTGCCTTTGAGATATCTGAAATTTTGTTTCACTCCTTGAAAGTGGATGTTCGTAGGTTCAGACAGAAACTGACTAAGTTTATTCACTGAGAACATTATATCAGGTCTGGTGGTAGTAAGATACTAGAGAGATCCAATGGCTTGTCAGAAAAGGGATGGATCTTTCATTGGTGTTCCATCGTGTTTTGAGAATTGTCGTCCAGTGACCATTGGAGTTGGTAATGACGCACAATTCTTCATGTTGAACTTCTTCAGAAAATCCAACGTATATTTGGTTTGGTTCAGATGAATACCCAACTTATCTCTGCAAATTTCTATTCCTAGAAAGTAGTAGACAGGACCAAGATCTTTCAAGGAAAATAAATTATTTAGCTTTAAAACTAGAGAGTTGAGGTAGCAAGGATCATTACCGGTGATGAGTATGTCATCGACGTATATAAGAATAAATACTATGACCTTCTTTTTCAGTAAGAAGAACAACGATGCATCACTTTTGGCATTCTGAAATTTCCAGCTGAGTAAAGTCAGACGTAATTGATCGAACCACGCCCGAGGTGCTTCTTTTAGTCCGTAAATTGCTTTTATCAATTTGCACACGTGATTTGGATGTCGAGGATCAAGGAAGCCTTCGGGTTGGCGCATGTAGATATTTTCTTGAAGGAAACCATTGAGGAATGCATTATTAACATCTAGTTGTCTAATTTTCCAGCCATAAGTGACGGCAATGGTGAAGACAATTCGGATTGTTGTTGGTTTAACTACAGGACTGAATGTTTCTCCATAGTCAATGCCTGGTGCATGTTGGAACCCTTTTGCTACTAGTCGAACTTTGTACTAGAGGATGGAACCATCAGGTTTCAACTTTATCTTGAAAACCCATTTATAGTCGACTATCTTCTGTGTACTAGTGTAGGGGACAAGTATCCATGTGTTGTTACGCTGGAGAGCTTTAAATTCGTTTGTCATTGCTTGCTTCCAATGTGGTGAGGCTAAGGCTTCTGTGACACTTTGAGGTTCTGTGATCTGTGTTGAACATAATTTTTCTGAATGAAAGAGTCCAATAAATGTGTGTTTCGACTTGTATATGCCATCCTTTTCTTGTGTAGTCATTGGATGTGCATTTGATTGTTCCTGCCTTTTAGATAAATTTCTGGACGGATCTACTTCTTGTTCACCGATGTTTGGTTCACCAGATCTTGTTGTATTTGTTGAAGAAAATTCATGGCCTTATGAACGAGACTGCGATGAGAGTATAGTTGTTGGAGATTTGTTTGACGAACTAACATGTTCATCACCAGAGGTTGAGGATTTTAGAACATTATGACTTTCTTTGTTTGGAGTAATCAGCAAGGGTATAATGCATTCATTTTCAGTGGAGCTCACTCGTCGGTTTAGAAAACCTGCAGTATAAGGGAAGAATGAGGGATCAAATATAACATGCCGTGAGATGAAGATTTTTCCCGAAGAGCTGAGACAATTGGATCCTTTATGTTGAGACACAGGTCTGAGATATACACACCTCTGGTTGTGGAATTGAAACTTGTGTCCATTGTATGGTTTTAAAACACGGATAACATGCACAGCCAAATTGCTGTAAGTTTTTATGATCAGGCTCTGTTTTATAAAGTTGAAATAGAGGAGTAAAACCTTTAAGTATGGGTGTTGGTAGTCGGTTGATGAGATATACTGCCATTTGAAAGGCATCTACCCAGTATGTGAGAGGCAACTGAGCTTGAGCGAGTAGTGTTAGTCCCATCTCAACAATATGTCGATGCTTACGTTCAGCTCTCCCATTTTGTGCAAAAGTATACGAGCATGTAAACTGCATGGTAATTCCTGCTTCTTGTGTCACATTTACAAAGGGTCTGTATTTAGTTCCATTGTCACATTGTATGGTTTTGATTTTTGTGTTAAAATAATTCTCAACTTGTGCCCGAAATACATTAAACGCATTTACAGCTTCACTTTTGTGTTTCAGTGGATATATCCAAGTATATCTACTGTAATCATCAACAAAATGTATATAGAACCGATGGCCACTTACTGATTGAATTGGTGAGGGTCCCCAAAGGTCTGTATGAACCAATTCCAAAGGAGAAGAAGCATGAGACATAGATTTTGAAAATGGTAACTATTTTGATTTGCTATACTGACAAGCTTCACAAACAAAATCCAGATATTGAATATCCTCGTTACATTTATTTAGTATTTGCTTTAAAACTCTATCACTGGGATGTCATAATTTGTAGTGCCATTTTAGAAACTCCTTCTCTTTCTGTGTAAATGGCTGCATTTGAGCTTAAGCATCTATTGGAGCATGTTCATACATCTGATACATTCCTTGGCTTGATCTCCCGCGCACTAGAGGACGTCCTGTCTTCTTGTCCTTTACAATACATCCATCATTAGTGAAATGAACATCTACTAAACTGCCCTTAGTGAATTTATTGACACTCATAAGATTTTTAGTTGCAGATGGTACTAACAACACGTCTTTGAGATGAATTCTAGAATTTGATGCAGGTAAAAAAGTAGAGCCTATTCCAACTACACGAGTTGGTTCTCCAATGCAAGTATAAAGATGAGTCTTACCTACATGATTGATGTTTTCCAGTTGATCAGCATAAGGAGTCACGTGATAGTTTGCACCACTATCTATGTACCATGATTGATTGGATATTGTCTGTGGGTGAGCATAGTGTCCTACAGATGAGTTAGCATAGAAAGCTTGTGGAGCTGAATAATGCCCATAACCACGCCCAAAACTTGATGGAGGTTGAAAGTTTCTATCGAAACGATGGTAGCAATTTGCCACTACATGTCCTGGCTTCTCACATAAATGACAATAGGGTCAATTTCCATTATTAAATCCACCACGATTCCCGCGACCTCATCGTCCCCACGAGCCTCCACGTGACCTTTTCCAGAAATTCTGTTTGGTGATATTTTGATTTGTATTAGTGAACTAATTTTCAGCATCATCTTGGTGAGCAAGATTTACAGTAGGTTGAACTGATAGAGTCGAAAAATGGTTAAGTTGTTGCAGTCGACTTTCGAATGCAAGGAGAGCATATTGTGTTTCAATCCAGGTGAGATTACATTGATCGATGAGCTTTACCACAACTACGTTGTATTCTGAATCTAGACCATTTAGTATATGAAAAATGAGGTCCTCCGTGGCAACAGGAGCTCCAGCCAATATTAGCTGATCTGCAATGTTTTTCATTTTCCTAATATATTCATCCATCTTCATTGAGTTTTTGCGTGTTTGATGGAGTTCTGACTTGAGCACCATAACACGTGATTTCATTGACGCGCAGGTAAGAGTGCGAGCACCAACCCAGAGATTAAGAGCTATGCGACAGTGAAGTAGTTGAGCGCCAATTTCTTGGGTCATTGTGTTACGTAACCAGCCAACCAGAAGTCTGTCAACAGCATACCATTCGTCGAAGACTGGATTTGGAATCATTTCTGCTCCTTCAGAGATGAACCTAGGAGGTGTTGAACCAGTGTCGTTAATGTGTGACGCAAGAAAGTTGCCTTCGATCAGTGGTAAGACTACAGGTTTCCACACGAGATAGTTTCCTCTATCCAACTTGATAGAGGTCGTTTGGCTGGAGGAATTTAAAAAGGAGTATGTTTTGGAGATGTGGGTAGTAGAGAGAGAAGTAGCAGAGGACACCATTGAAGGGGAAGCCATTGAAGAAAACTTTGCTCTGATACCAAGAAAGAAAAGGCTATGTATTGTATAAAGAATTCAGTGCACTGTGAGTGTGCGTCAGATTAATCATTTATAGCAGAGTTTGTTACATGAGAGAGAAGGAGCAGAATTATTAGCCATACACGTGTTCTGTACTGAATAAAGAATAATAACATAATATATGGGTTTTTGTCCTATGCACTAACAGTTTTGCTAAGAAAGCATCATTTGTTTCTCAAATTCGCCTAATGCCAAGTCCTCCCAGTTCCTTAGGCTTGCAAACGTCCTTCCAATTGACTAAGTGCATTTTCTTTTTATCGCGAGACGAACCCCAAAAAAATTATCTCATGGCTTTTTCCAATTCGTCACACAGACTGCGTGGTAAATGGACGGTTTGCATAGTGTAACTCGGTATGGCTGCTAAAATTGAGTAGGTCAGAGTGATACAACCAGCAAATGACAAGAAGTTTGATAGACCAACCGGATAAACGTTGATGGACCCTATCGAGTTGTACTGATACGTACGTCTGCTAACGTACTCGTTGATGCAGAAGAGGGACGCCAAGATACCGACCGAGATCGTTCGTCTTGTGGAACCCTAAAGCGCTGCTTAGGGATTGACTCGTAGCAGGAAGGATATTCCTGGAGAAATGGTCTCTTGTTTCTAATCCTTCCTTACACAGACAGCAGATTTGATCCAAATTCTGAATAAATTGAAGTATGTCCATAGTTGCTACTCTGTCCTAACTACTAGCCATAAAAGGAAAGTTGTACTTATTCTAAGTATATTATTCCAAATAACCTTATCTTAGGGATCATCTTGATTTGAATGGTAAACTCATTTCCTGTAAGTTTTGCTATAAAAGCTTTTAATAAGAGTTTCATGCCACATATAACAATTCTAAGCGTTAGAATCAAGAGAATAAGGTGGTTTAAGGTGTCGGATTGCATTAGGAAAATATAATCAGTCATTTTGGTTGATAAAAATAGTCACCTTAATTTTGTGATCTACCCATGAAAAAGCAGATACTGCATTAGGGTTTAAAGAAAGGGGACCAAATCCGGTCCAATTGTCATGCTATAAGAAAGCAATCTTTTCATCCCTAATTTTAGCTACTTCATCCCTATTTAAAAAATTGATTAAAAACTAAGAATAAGATGATCTAGTTGAGAGGACCATATATTGTTTCCTTTCAAAAAGTAACCATAAAGTCATCTCATCTGTAATAAATAGATGTCTTTAATCATTCTTCAAAATCTCATCATCATAAAGACATTATTAACAACTCTTACATAAATGATTCTTAATCCCCCCTTTGCCTTTGTTTACGCAAATCTGCCCATTTGACTTTAGGAAAGCCCGAACTTCCTTCCATTTGCTTTACCCTTGAAGCTAACTTGAGCTTTATAAGAAGCGAAAATTAGGGAAGCAGAAAGAGTCCAAAGAAAAACTGAACAGAAAACTTTGACCTGGCGATCGTTGGAAACCAAAAGTCCTGCATGTGCCTCAATTATAAAAGTTCATCAAAAATTCCTCATTAAAGTACTCAATGACAAATTCCAGGACAGCCTATCACACCGTGTCATTCCAATTTCAACTCCAAGATTCTCACATCTTTTCACCTTTCCACAACCCCCCCAGTCACTCCTTCGTAATGGTAAACAATACAAAGTATTAGGTAAAACGCTACCGACAACTAATAATTACAGCACCGATCAACTTCAAG
Source organism: Erythroxylum rufum (assembly GCA_027478365.1). Taxonomy (NCBI): domain Eukaryota; kingdom Viridiplantae; phylum Streptophyta; class Magnoliopsida; order Malpighiales; family Erythroxylaceae; genus Erythroxylum; species Erythroxylum rufum. Next base: position 63,565,760 of record JANIHZ010000208.1, on the reverse strand, counting down.
CTTCCTGGATTACTTTACTCGTTTCGCTTCTTGTTTTGTTTTGCCAAACAGGAAGGCTTTTTTCGTGGGATGCACTTGCCTCTCATGACTGCCCTGTCTTTAATGTCCTCTACTGTTTCCTTCGTTCCAGCCTTGGTGGTCCTGAACCAAAACGTGTTAAGTGTACTGTCAGAGTTCAATTATATGAGAAAAATGAGCGAGTTCGTACTTCGTACAAGATTTGATATTGATCTAACTTGTACATCTTATGTGACATCACTTCAAAAAGTGACCCACCTTTTCACTTCCACGCGACAATCTTTTGGAGAAACCGCTGAGATTTTGAAAGAAAAGTTAACCAAAACTATACAAGCGGTCTAATTTCAGATCTTACGTTGTATAGAATCTGATGCCAAATTAGACATGGTTAAGTATTCCAAACAGATAAATTAACGATTTAAGCAAATGAGAAGACCTATACTGCTCAGACTTCGAAAAATATATAATATGTTCGTATAGAATAAGTCGTACACTAACGTCAGAACATTTCATCCTGATTAGGAATGGATAGGCCTCACATAAATGGTTAAAAGCACAAAAGATGTGGACCCTAACCCTTTTCACTAGATCCTGGAAAGCTAAAGTCACATCACTGGAACTGTAAATCCAAGAGGAAATGTTAATCTGCAACTGACCTTTCTTCTTTGTAAGAATTTGATCTCTTCAACTCGGCCTCCGTCAGACTCATAGCACGATTTTCACTCATGGACTCAACTATACTGCCACTGAAATACTCCTTTTCTTCAGCCTGTAAATTGCCGAACCTAGGATTTTCAGACATGTAGTTGATGATGTCCTCTTCAACAACTTTAACCGCACTCTTGCATAAAACCCCCCGGTGAAGATCAGTTTCGCTTCTTCTGATCGCTATGTCACTGTTCATTTTCACCGGTGGTCTTATAGTTGGCATGCTGTTCTTTGCCTTGGGTATAGTTAAGTTTCCACATGAGATCAGATGAAGTAGTACCGAGTTCCGGCTCGTGGTCGACTGTACCGGAACTGGGTCGCCGTCTTCGAACCTTTTAGGGGTGGTGCTGGCATTGGTGGTGGTTTTGGTGGGTATGTTTTGGGTTGGTTGTCCAGAGAGAACCGAGGGTGGTGGTGGTTGTGGAGAAGAGCTATGGTTGGTTGAATCCTTGGTGGTGAGGTTGATGTTAGTGGGTCGCTCTTCGAGTTCGTCGGTGGAAACACCTCTTGAACAACGAGAGTGAGGTGTTGTGGAGCTCGTGTAGCTTGTTTTCTCTTCGTCCTCGTACTCTTCTGGTGATTCTTCAATGTCTTCCTCTTCCTCTTCTTCATATTCTTGATATTCGTACTTGGCATTTTGAGTTGCTTCAAGCTTTCTGCTTTGACTACTTGAGGAAAGTTGTTTCCTTTTTGTGTGGACTACATTAGGTTCTTGAATCGATTGTCTGCTATTGTTAACATGAAGAAGTTGGAACCTTTCTGTTACAAGAACAGAAGAGTTTTAACTATTGTTAGAACTTTGAACATTCTTAATGTGGACATTAAGATTACAAGTTGAAGACTGACCAGAACATCCTTCAACCAGTTCAGACCCTTTGAGTACGTACTCAGCCCCTTCAGATGGATAGATGACATCACTTTCTGCTAAGTCATTCCACACATAGCCATTTTTGTAGCCCCTTAAAAGACCCAACATAAGCTAACATTAATAACGGATCAAAGAAACACGAGAATGTTTGTGTACACATAGATACCTCTTGCAAGACCATGAATATAAAGAGGGCATGCCTTTTCCTCTAAGAACTGTTAGCCGATCTATAACATCTACACACAAAAAAACAATACATCATAAGGGAAGGGCATGTGAAATGAAGCAAGAAAAATGATCAAGAACTTTTCTGTTACCTCGCAAACGAAGGGGTTGGTTGGCCAAACGAGGAACTTCCATGTAATGTGGGTGTTCAAGCTGGCCATTTCTCGACAAGTAGTAAACAACCTGAACCTTTTTGATGGGTTTGATGAGTTTTTCCCTCTGCATGCACACTTTGGCCCTGTCTGGGCTGTTTTCTCTTTCTCTGCCACTTCTGGGTCGAGCTTCCATGCGTGCTCTTCGTCACTCTCACTCTGTTGTTGAAGCAGAAGCTTTGTTCTTGAAGGGATCGACTTTCCCGACGGACCAAACAACCCCTTTCTATTTACTTACACTGGGTGAAAAGGAAAGGTAACAACGACCTTTCTTAAAGACAAAAGGCATCAAAAGGCGCGAGAAGACATGAACTGATCACACAGACATCTTTTACTTTGGATGCTGTGATTTGGGGTAGAGGTAAATATGGAGAGAGAAAAAGAAAGAATGTTAAGTGTAGGGTTACGATCGCGTCCGGTGGATTTATTTTGACTTTGGGTTGGATTTTCTCTGATCCCAAACAGTACAGAGGTCAGAAAGTAGACAAATTAGATGCCTGTGTGCAACAACCTATGACGTGAACCTTTTTTCCCCGCAAATGAGCAGTAGGGCCTAGGCGTCAACGTCCTTCAATAAAACCTTTGTATGGGATACCACATTACTGCTAGCGATGAACCTGCTCACTAGCCAGTCCTTTAAATTGACTTTAGGTTTCCGACAACTTGATAATATAGTTTCACTTAAATTTAATTAATTTAAACATCTTCATTTTTGTTTAAATAAAGTCAAAAAAAACTTTACAAAATGTTTAAAATATATTTTTTATCAATAAATTAAACGTTCGTTTTACAATAAATGCAATTTTTAATAAATTAGTTTTTTTGTCAATTAACTAACATAGCATTTTTTATACTGTTAAAATTTTATTAATAGATTCTACTACTATATATAAGTCATACTATAACATATTATATCCAATCACAAATTTTAAAAAAGAAGTTATTATTTTTAAATATATTGTCATAATTTATTGTGCCATATGACGACCAATTGATAATAATGTAAATTAGAAGATTTTTAAAAATATCACACCAACAATAACGTGAAATT
>JANIHZ010000208.1:63531810-63548044 GCA_027478365.1 Erythroxylum rufum | reverse complement strand
TAATAAAAGTATTGCAAAATTAATAAATTTTAAAATTTTTTATAATTTACCCAATATATTATTAATAATAAATATGTTTTGTTTAGACTAAATCATAAATTAAAACCTTCCTTTGTTTAACACAAAAATTTAACTTCCTGTGTCCAAAACATTTAAAATTTTACTAATTATTTATAGTATTGTGTTTCAAATAATTTTCTGTTCCATATTTATATTTTAATTTTGAATCGAACGAGTTTCGTCCCCTCGTGGGCTTGGAACATGGACTTTCTCAAAAGAAACTGAAGTCAAGTTAGTTCCCGATCAGGAGCTCGGCAAACCAAACTAAGTTGGTAATTGCCGAGCACAGCAACTTGATCGGTGCACATCACATATTTCTCCGATGGTCCTCAAACAACTGAACAAGTTGCCTCCCAATTATAGATTTAGAAACAAAAACCACCCATAACAAGCTTATCAATCTCTGATTTGGTCACTTCTCAAAAGAAGCTCTCATTTTGGTCCTTGATCGAAACTGTTTCGGGAAATTAAGACATGCTCTGCTTCTCGTATCGCCGGTTGTCCAAATCCCACTTCAACCTCCTTCCCCTCCGCCACTTACCGCTGTCCACCGCCGGCACCAGCTCCATCCCCGCCGATAAAGACGCATACTTTACATTAGTCAACCACATAACCAATATAGTGCGGAGCGACATCTACCCAGAACGCACACTTAACAAACTCAACATCCCTCTCACCTCCGAGCTTGTCTACCGCGTTCTTCGCGCCTGCTCTCACTCTCCTTCCGAGTCCTTTCGATTTTTCACTTGGGCTCGTGCCCACTACTGTCCGACCACCGTGGAGTACGAGGAGCTCATCAAGACTCTTGCTTCCGCAAAGCAGTACTCTTCCATGTGGAGGCTTATTACCCAGATGAGGGAACAGCACAAAAACAGCAATGAGTTTAGGATTTCGTCTGAAACGGTATGTTTTATTATTGAAGAGTATGGGAAACATGGGTTGGTTGATAAGGCTGTAGAGATTTTCAATAGGTGTAGTAGTGGGTTGAACTGTAAGCAGAGTGTTGAGGTCTATAATTCTCTGCTTTTTGCACTTTGTGAAGTGAAAATGTTTCATGGCGCTTATGCTTTGATTAGGAGAATGATTAGGAAAGGTGTTGTTTTGGACAAGAGAACTTATGGGGTTCTAGTTAATGGGTGGTGCTCAAGTGGGAAGCTTAGAGAGGCCCAGGAGTTTTTAGATGAAATGAGTAAGAAGGGGTTTAATCCTCCGGTGAGAGGGCGGGATTTGTTGGTTGAGGGGCTGTTGAATGCTGGGTATTTGGAGTCTGCCAAGAACTTGGTTTTGAGAATGACAAAGGAGGGTTTTTCCCCAGATGTTACAACATTTAATACTTTTATTGAAGCAATTTGTAAATCCGGAGAGGTTGATTTTTGTGTTGATATGTATCATAGTGTGTGCAGGTTGGGGTTTTATCCTGATATCAATAGTTATAAGATATTAATTGCTGCTGCTTCAAAGGAGGGTAGAATTGATGAAGCTTTTAGGTTATTGCAGAGTGCAATTGAAGATGGTCATCGACCATTTCCTAGTTTATATGCACCAATAATTAAGGGTATGTGCAGAAGAGGGCAGTTTAATGATGCTTTTTGTTTCTTCAGCGAGATGAAGGTAAAGGGGCACCCTCCAAATAGACCAGTGTACACGATGCTGATAACCATGTGTGGACGCGGTGGGAGATATGTGGATGCAGCTAATTATTTGGTGGAAATGACTGAAATGGGTTTGAGACCTATTTCAAGGTGCTTTGATCTTGTTACAGATGGATTGAAGAACTGTGGAAAGTATGACTTGGCTAAAAGGATAGAGCACTTGGAATTGTCTCTTCGCCGTAATTGATTGCTTTATTTGGGAGTTGAATATATCGCCAGATGAACTTTGCTGCGGATGCACAACATTGATCTCAAGTTGACAAAATGTTGAAAAGGTTGGTTCCTTTGTTATTCAATAAAGGGCACTATCATGTGATGTAATGGTTGGAATTTTTGTTGGTCCTCTTGTAAATGACCTTTAGATTGGGATTTTGATTTCACATGTTTTGTGGAGAAATTTAGGAACATTCATTCTAAGATGCAAATATCATTTTATAAATTTATAAACACACAAAGTCGATTAACAAAGATAGATAATATGTTGGTTGTAGTCACACAGCATTCATGATATGCAAACCCTCTCATCCACCTACCCTTCAGCTGCTGTCATTGCCTTTTTTCTTCTTCATCTTCATCTTTTACCCATCTCATCTTCCCTTATCCTCCCAGCTTCACCTCATCTGTCATTGACACAAGGTTCAAATTGCTCCATTACGTAGTTATTAAGTCTTTTGACAAGGCAAAACCTACCTTGCCTCTCCCAGGAGTTAAAATACCTAATTCCTCTGAACTAATATACGAGTGGTGTCAGAGTCATTACACGAGTGGTATCAAAGCCATTACAAGAGTGGTATCACCCTTGTTGAGTGGTCAGGTATAGACGGTAAAGCCGTTCACACCTGCGTACCCCTTGGAGTAATTCTACTCCTCGCTTAGTATTTCACTACTGCTTGTGGAGTACTTGGGAACATACACCTTCGCATTTTTTTTTTCAGAGAGGGGAACATTGATATTAGGTAAGAAAGGGAGTAAGGGGAGAGTTGTATAAGAGTTATGGAAACTTCTCCAGATCCAGTTCATTTATTGTCTAGTTTGTCTTTAACTAGTTTGCCTAGTAGTGTGAAGCGTGTTTTATCAAACAAAATAGAAAATCTTGTAGAAGTCACTCATGTAGAAAATCGGGTTTGTGAGTCTCTTTACCTTTGTTAAATCCGTATAGTATCTATTCTCGTGACCGTTCTTAGACGAGAAATATTAGGAGTGTGTTATCTACTTCTAGATCTGGTGTGAAGGAAATCATCCAAAGTTTCAAACTGGAGCAATGTGGTCTCAGATCTACAACTGCAGAACAATACGTAAAGCTAGAGATCCCCAAGGTTGATTGCCTTATGGAGAGAGCAGAACCATACACATCTATACTTTGGAGCTCTACGACTTGTTCTCACTTTACATAGAAGAAAAGATATTCCTGCTACAGCCAGGATATCCCTACTTGACACTACCTACACAATGTACCAAAATGCTCTTATTGGTACCTTGCTGACAACTCTTGACAGAGGAAGTGTCATCTTGACCATAGCACCTGATTTCAACATCAGGTTGAATGATCCTACTTTATCTGAACGTCTAGAAGTTCAGATCCAGATCATTGGAGTAGATCAAGATCCTACAGCCATCATGGCTACTCTTCATCATCAGATAATCTATCGCCTTCAGAATCATGCGTTGGACATAAACTTTTCAAATTCTACTTCGAATGTTCTTTACATGGTTGCTGATCAATCTAATGATCAGACTACTATCCTCCAGATCCCGAAGCAGTTGCCTTCAAAGGAGCTTGAAAAGTTGATGTCAACAGAATGGATTACCAACTACCAAAAGGTATTTCACGTGCCTCATCGACACTCTTTTCATATGACGACTCCTCCGATTCTGCAGACTTTGAGAGATGGTTCAGTCAAATCCATCTACACCAGACCTAGCGACAATACGCCTGGTCCATCTACATCAGGCTCAATCCTGATGATCCAGCCCATTGAACAGTCAGATCTACTAGATCTATCATTTGGGGTAACAAGCCTTAAGATCAAGCCCGTGTTCTCTCATACGAAAGATAAAGACGATCCTCCTATTTATTATTTCAAATCTAATGGAGATCTAGTCTATGTAAGTCATCATCATGGACATTTTGTATGGGATGTCGACCCATCCATGTGCGAACCAGATTGTGAGATCTGTCTCAACCCTGAGTCAGACTCAGATGATGATGATCCAAGATATCAACGGAGAAGGAAGAAGAAATCAAAGCCCAAATCTAGGTGCTTGCCTTCTCGTGATTATCCTCACCAAGATGAGGATCCAGATAAAGACGATCATAATGGTCTTTTGGTACAAATAGAAAGATCCAGACCAAAGTCTCTAAGGGAGATGCTCAGGTCGTCTAAAACATGCAGATCTACTGAAGGATCTAGCAGATCTATGCCAGGAATTCCTGTTCAACCTCCTACTCCTATGCCCTGTATGATGGCAAGGCCAGACGAGGATAACTTTCCTCAATTATCCAAGAGTACTGATGAATAATAGCGGGTTATCTCAAACCCTTATATCAGACCGTTAGGAATTACTTCACAAGGGACACTTGCATCAAATCCAACTGATGAAGTGCTTAATTGGCAGACACACAACGCAGTAGCACAGAACAAGGTTATGAAAAGGATTGATTCCAAGCTGGATGGAATTAGTCAACAAAATCTTGCTACTCATCGTAAAGTCGATTCTGTTTCGGAACAGATACAAAAGATTTATAAGTATTACAAAGCCCAGATTCAACACCTTGATGCTGAATTTCGTCAATACATCTCAGCCCAATACATGGGGCCAAAATTCGACTTGAAAGTTCGAAAGATACAAGAGATACAAAGGACTGTACAACAAATGGAAGCAGACATGTATGCTTCTCAATCTCGACAGGTATATGGCTCATCTTCTTCAGAGTTCTCAACTCTTCAGCCATCATATTCATCTCCTTTGTATCAACGATATCCAGACGAAGCTGACTATTCAAAGGTATTCAAATTTAATTACCCTTTGATTAGACAGTATGTTCATCCTCAGACAACTCATGAGACATCTCGACGATCAAAGCTAAAGTTAAGTTTTGATCGTATGCCTAAGCCTTGAGTTTCTGAGTATTCATCTAAGGTTCCAGAAGCATCATCTTCTTATACACCTTTTGAACCAAAAGAACAGTGGAGAAAATCAGTATAGATACGTACACCACCAAAGTCTTCACCAACAGTTCAACCTTCCACCTCTTCTCTTGGGAAGGATAAAGCTAAGCAGACAGAATATGTAGCTACTTTGACCTCAAAACCTCTTGCAGATAATTCTAGTTCTCATTTAGAGAAAACTAATGCAGAAAGCAATACATCTGAAGTATCTGCAACACCATCTGACAACTCATCTGAGTTGAACCCTGATTGTTCGTCTGAACACAATTCGTCAAATACACTGTCTGAACAATCTTCTGATCTATCAGAACGCACATCAGAGGCATCTTATGACCCAGTCTCACCATCGACTGATGAATCAACTAACTTTGCTGATCTTTAAGAATTATCTAATGTTTTGATGACAATGCCTCAGTATACTGAGAAACCAGAAATCAGTAAAGCTGAATTCACAGGTACTGAACCCTTCAGACCTGAACCTGTACCTTAGGAAACACCAGCTATGGCAGCAGCACAGCTGGTAACCAAACCTACTTTAGGTCCTTGGTTTACTTTTGATGATATACCTCCAAAGAAATGGCGAGATAGACTTCATGAGTTCGGTGCATGGATTGATCTACAAATGACCAGATCTAATCATCCTCTTCTGGATATTTTGTCTGAATTCACATCCAGATTTACTAGTACTTTGCGAGAATGGTGGCAAAATGTTAGTGAGTATCAATGTCTTTAGTATATACAAGTAACAACTGCTGGAGCACTACTTTGCATAATTCACAAAGAATTCATTGGTGATTTCCAGTTGATTGACAAGCAAATCCGTCATGAATATTTTGCAATAAAATGTTGTTCTCTTGATAAGCGTGATATTCAAAAGCATTACAAACGCATAACGGAAAGGTATTATCTCTTGAATGGATGAAATGATGTTAACTTGCGTTACACCTTTATATCATCCTTTCCAGATGAAATACAGCCAGAACTGCAAAGGACCATAGCTTCTCTTCAAAGAGATATGTCAACAATCTCTATTGGAGAAATCTATCAGCTTTCTATAGCTTCTTTTGACAAATTATGTGATCATCATACTTTGTTCAAGAATATCCTCAAAGGAAATCCAATTATGAAACAGGCTTGCAAGAAACCATATCTCCAGATTAAGTGCAAAGATAAAAAGACTTGTAAGTGCCATAACAGTAAGAAAGCTCATCAATCTCAAGTAAAAGCTCATCAATCTCAAGTCTACTATGAAAAGAGAAAGTTCCACAATAGGAAGAAAGAAGGCAAGAAGCCTTGGAAGAAAAACTTCAAAAGGAAGAACATAGGCAAGAAACGCTTCTTCAAAAAGTCATCACATCGACAGAAGTAGAAGCCTCGATGTTTTGTCTGTGGAAACTTAGAGCATTTAGCAAATAACTGTCCGAAGGCAACCATGAAAGATGCTAAGTTCTTGGAGAAACTTGAAAAACTCATGCCTATTTATCCTCATAGTCACATTGGGGAGCTACTAAAAGAACAATCTAGTGAGGACAGTGATACACAGTTTGCTGTCTCTGTGTCAACAGATGAAGAAGAATCATCACAATCATCTGACTCTACTAGTGATAATCCATTATACATGTTACAGTAGACATGTATGAAGTTAGATCGTACTCCAATTCAACGACCATATGTCCATATCTAGATCTTTCAGTAAGACAAATATGATTGGCCCATTAAGGCTATTGGATTCATGGATACAGGATCTAACCATACGATCATGAAGCCCAATATTCTATCAGCAGAAGCATGAACTTCTCATGAAGAGTATTTTACTGCAGCTGATGGAAACAGTTTTAAGATTGGGTTAAGAACAAGAAGCAGAACTGGCATTCGCTTCTTTCCTCAGTGTACAGTTTGGACCAAAGTACTTGGAAGCAATCTATCAGGCCCAGACATTCTTATTGGGATGGATGTTTACTGTAAAGCCCAATACTTATAGATCCTACCCACAGGCCTCATGTATTGAAACCTTATGAGTCCATACACTGATCTAAAAAATGTGTTTGCATTAACACAGGTTTCGGCACATTACACTGGAATTCGAGATAAGCTGTTGAGCTACTGTCCAAAGTTTCATGCACATTTTACTCATCTAAATCCTCTATGGAAGAATCCAAACTTTTTCATAAGTCTACCATTTAAAAAGAATGAGGATATCAATCCTACGAAAACCACACAAGAATGAATCCTGATGATATGAAGCTCGCACAAGATGAGTGTGTCGTGTTATTGCAGCAAGAATTGATTGAGCCCACAAAGTCGGATTGGGCTTGACAAGCGTTCTATGTCAACAAGCGTTCAGAACAAAAACGTGGAAAGAAACGTCTAGTGATAGACTACAAGCCACTGAATGCATCCCTGCAGGATGATAAGTTTCCTTTGCCCAAAATCAGTACACAGGTACTATTTCTCAAGGAAGCTGTTATATTTTCAAAGTTTGATTTGAAAGCAGGATTTTGGCAATTGGGTATTCACCCTAAAGAACGTTATAAGATTGCATTCTACATTCCTAATGCTTAATACCAATGGACTGTGATGCCCTTTGGATTAAAGGTTGCTCAATCATTGTTTCAAAAGTTCATTACGAAAATCTACGAGCCTATCCTCAATAGTGCCTTGATCTACATTGATGACATCTTACTGTTTTCAAAGACCCATGAGAAACATCAGGCCCTTCTTCGAAGATTTTTGGACCTAACCCAACAGTATGGGATCATGCTTTCGGCCTCGAAAAGCACTATTGGTACAACAAAAATAGAATTTCTTAGAATGCAATTTAAGGATGGATTCTACCAGGTAGGCCCATATATTGCAAAAGAATTATTGCAATTTTCAGATGAAAATCTCTCTGTGAAACAAATTCAACAATTCCTTGGAATTGTCAATTATATCCAAGATTTTATTCCACATGTGGCAGCCTTCACATCAAGCTTATCTAAGCTCTTACGCAAGAATCTACTATCGTGGGGAAAAGAACAAACAACAGCTGTTCAGCATCTTAAACAGATCTGTCAAGATCCTCCACCATTAAAGATTCCTGAAAAAGGACAACGTGTCCTACAGATAGATGCTAGTGATGAACACTGGGGAGCAGTTCTTCTCGAAGAAATCAATGACCAACGCTATTATTGTGGACATGCTAGTGGATCTTTCAGTCCATCTGAATGTCACTACCATATCTCATACAAGGAGATTCTCGCAGTAAAAAGAGGTATAGAAAAATTCTCTATCCACCTCACTCCTTATCATTTTGTCATTGAAATGGATAATACATCCTTCCCTAAGATTCTAGAACAAGCTGTCAAAAAGGTTCCAAAAAGCCAACTTTTACGCTGGCAAGAGTGGTTCTCTTCCTATAAATTCAGTGTCAAACACTTGAAAGGTCACTAAAATATTCTCGCTAATTATCTCTCTAGACCCTCAAAACTACTCTTATACTTCTCTTCTACTTTGAAACTCCCCATTCCTCTTTATTGGCTTATGGAGTTTCCTCGTTTTGCTCGATATAGACAAAAGTTTCCTCCTTTGTTTATTAGGACTCCAACCTCTGTGAAAGACTTGTACCCTTTACTTCCACAGAGCCTTTTTTATTATTTACATCTTGCTTTGGTGAAAGATGATATTATTCCAACACCAGGTATGTTTGATCCTTTTACGCCATATAAGATGATATATCATCTTTATGATGATATTGATGACTATACACTATGGCACCTTTAGGCTATGATAGCACTATATGCCTGTTCTGTTGCATTCTCTCCACTGCGTATATATCGACTTCTGTCAAATCCTACTCAATCCGGATCGCTTTTATGGACATTTTTTGAATGGTTTCAACCTTTGGATAAATTGTGAACTGAAATGTTTGAACTTTTAACTTGTCATCACTTATGGGATTCTTCTTTACAAGAGAAAGATGTGCTTACTGTTTACCTATTCCATTGACCCTACGTGATGAGTTCTTCTGGACAGATGTGCACCTTGAACCACATCCAACATTGGTGAATGACTACTTCTTGGTTAGCTGATGAAGTTTCACTCTTAAAGGAATTATACCAACTCCTTGATCAAATGATGTGGACTATTCCAGTATATGCACTTCTCTTGGACCTTACTATGGGGAGACTTCTCTAATTGAGCCTATCAGTACACCATCTCTTACACAATGGACTTCTATTGAAGAAAATGTGATCCATATACAAGCAGATGATTTACATCATCTTGTTTTGAACACTGCTACAAGTCCATCTAGTGATCCAGTCCAAGAATCTGACTCTGTCACGGCACTTTGGCCTTCAACTTGGGCCCAAACAAATATTGATGAGCTTATTGCGTAAGTTGATAGAGAAATGGAATTGACATATGACCTTGATCTCTCCTTAACATTATGAGAGAAGATCAATGATGAAAGATGGGTTTCATATGTCACCTTTAACAACTATTGAAGATTCCATCTTATCATCTTCATAATTCACCTTTATGTAAAGTAGTATTGTTTACTACTGTTTGCTTTTGACTTTGTGTAAAGTTAGGTGAATGATTGCTTTACTTTTATAAAGTAGATTCCTTAGAGATAAGGTTAGGTTTACTTTTCCTAAAGTTGTAATCATGTTATCTTTAGGATAGTTTACATTTCTATCCCTAGCTTCGCCTATAAAAGTAGGGTTTGTCTTAGTTTGTAATCAAGTTTTAGATACTTACTTTGATATATGAAAAAATGGAGAAGTTAGTTTTTCTTTAAACATCTCTTCTCCTCTCTGAAACCTTTAAACCCTATTATCATCTATCATCTGGTGTAAAAGATTGCAGAGATGAGTATGCTCTACAGTTGCCTCCTATGAGGATCTTGTGCATCAGAAAATCTATGACAGTCTGGAAGAACTATTGCTTCTAAACTATCCGCTGCATTGAGTCAGAAGCATTAACAGGGAATGAAGAGTAAGAGTGTGTGAGTGAAGTAGGGAATCCTAAGAGACGTGAGCAGTAAGTCCCGTGTAAGCCCAGGGAGAGGCGTTGAGGGGTGTAAGTCTCTGATAATTGGACACCTACGTTGTGATACACACTTCCAATCCGACTTTGGTTAGTCGATGTCTTCAACTAGTAGAGTGATTTAGAACAGCATTAGCCATGAGATGGTTAACCAGAAAGGTCATATTTCCTGTGTCACCCTATGATGGACTATAGGGCAGCATGGGTAACACAGGGAATATGACCTTTCTGGTTAACCCTCTCATGGCTAACGCTGTTCTAAATCACTCTACTGGTTGAAGACATCGACTAACCAAAGTCGGATTAGAAGTGTGTATCACAACGTAGGTGCCCAGTTATCAGAGACTTACACCCCTCAACGCCTCTCCCTGGGCTTACACTGGACTTACTACTCACGTCTTTTAGGATTCATTACTTCACTCACACACTCTTACTCTTCATTCCCCGTTAATGCTTCTGACTCAATACAGCAGATATGTTTATAAGCAACAGTTCTTCCAGACTGTCATAGATTTTCTGATACACAAGATCCTCATAGGAGGCAACTGTAGAGCATACTCATCTCTGTAATCTTTTACACCAGAGGATAGATGATAATAGAGCTTAAAGGTTTCAGAGAGGAGAAGAGATGTCTAGAGAAAAACTAACTTCTCCATTTTTTTCATATATCAAAGTAAGTATCTAAAATTTGATCACAAACTAAGACGAATCCTGCTTTTATAGGTGAAGCTAATGATAGAAATGTAAACTATCCTAAAGATAACATGATTACAACTTTAGGAAAAGTAAACCTAACCTTATCTTTAAGGAATCTACTTTACAAAAGTAAAACAATCATTCACCTAACTTTACACAAAGTTAAAAGCAAACAGTAGTAAACAGTACTACCTTACATAAAGGTGAATTATGAAGATGATAAGATGGAATCTTCAATAGTTGTTGAAGATGACGTGTGGAACCCATCTTTCATCATTGATCTTCTCTCATAATGTCAAGGAGAGATCAAGGTCATCTGTCAATTCCATTTCTCTGTCAACTTGCGCAATAAGCTCATCAAAATTTGTTTGGGCCCAAGTTGAAGGCCAAGGTGTCGTGACAGAGTCAGATTCTTGGACTGGATCACTAGATGGACTTGTAGCAGTGTTCAAGACAAGATGATGTAAATCACCTGCTTGTATATGGATCACATTTTCTTCAATAAAAGTCCATTGTGTAGGAGATGGTGTACTGATAGGCTCAATTAGAGAAGTCACCCCATAGTAAGGTCCAAGAGAAGTGCATATACTGGAATAGTCCTCATCATCTGAACAAGGAGTTGGTATAATTCCTTTAAGAGTGAAACTTCATCAGTTGACCAAGAAGTAGTCGTTCGCTTAAAGGTGCACATCTGTCCAGAAGAAGTCATCACGTATGGTCGATGGAATAGGTAAACAACAAGCACATCTTTCTCTTGTAGAGAAGAATCCCATAAGTGATGACAAGTTAAAAGTTCAGACATTTCAGTCCGCCATTTATCCAAAGGTTGAAACCATTCAAGAAATATCCACAAAAGCGATCTGGATTGAGTAGGATCTGACAGAAGTCGATATATATGCAGTGGAGAGAATGCAACAGAACAAGCATATAGTGCTGTCATAGCCTAAAGGTGCCATAGTGTATAATCATCAATATCATCATAGAGATGATATATTATCTTATATGGCGTAGAAGGATCAAACATACCTGGTGTTGGAATAATATCATCTTTCACCAAAACAAGATGTAAATAATAAAAAAGGCTATGTGGAAGTAAAGGGTACAAGTCTTCCACAGAGGTTAGAGTCTTAGTGAACAAAGGAGGAAACTCCTGTTTATATCAAGCAAAATGAGAAAACTCCATAAGCCAATAAAGAGGAATGGGGAGTTTCAAAGTAGAGGAGAAGTATAAGAGTGGTTTCGAAGGTCTAGAGAGATAATCAGCGATAATATTTTAGTGACTTTTCAAGTGTTTGACACTGAATTTATAGGAAGAGAACCACTCTCCAACGTAAAAGTTGGCTGTTTGGAATCTTTTTGCCAGCTTGTTCTAGAATCTTGGGGAAGGATGTATTATCCATTTCAATGGCAAAATGATAAGGAGTGAGGTGGATAGAGAATTTTTCTATACCTCTTTTTACTGCGAGAATCTCCTTGTATGAGATATGGTAGTGACATTCAGATGGACTGAAAGATCCACTAGCATGTCCACAATAATAGCGTTGGTCATTGATTTCTTCGAGAAGAACTGCTCCCCAGTGTTCATCACTAGTATCTGTCTATAGGACACGTTGTCCTTTTTCAGGAATCTTTAATAGTGGAGGATCCTGACAGATCTGTTTAAGATGCTGAATAGCTGTTGTTTGTTCTTTTCCCCACGATAGTGGATTCTTGCGTAAGAGCTTAGATAAGCTTGATGTGAAGGCTGTCACATGTGGAATGAAATCTCGGATATAATTGACAATTCCAGGGAATTGTTGAATTTGTTTCACAGAGAGATTTTCATATGAAAATTACAATAATTCTTTTACAATATGTGGGCCTGGTTGGTAGAATCCATCCTTGAATTGCATTCCAAGAAATTCTATTTCTGTTATACTAATAGTACTTTTCGAGGCCAAAAGTATGATCCCATACTATTGGGTTAGGTGCAAAAATCTTTGAAGAAGGGCCTGATGTTCGTTATGGGTCTTTGAGAACAGTAAGATGCCATCGATGTAAATCAAGGCATTGTTAAGGATAGGCTCGTAGATTGTCGTAATGGACTTTTGAAACAGTAATGGAGCAACTTTTAATCCAAAGGGCATCACAGTCCATTGGTACTAAGCATTGAGAATGCAGAATGCAGTCTTGTAATGTTCTTCAGGGAGAATACCCAATTGTCAAAATCCTGCTTTCAATTCAAACTTTGAAAATATAACAGCTTCCTTGAGAAATAGTACCTGTGTATTGATTTTGGGCAAAGGAAACTTCTCATCTTGCAGGAATGCATTCAGAGGCTTGTAATCTATCACTAGACGTTTCTTTCCACGTTTTTATTCTGAACGCTTATTGACATAGAACGCTTGTCAAGTCCAATATGACTTTGTGGGCTCAATCAATCCTTGCTGCAATAACATGACACACTCATCTTGTGCGAGCTTCATATCATCAGGATTCATTCCTGGATGTGTGGCTTTCGTAGGATTGATATCCTCATTCTTTTTAAATGGCAGACTTATGAAAAAGTTTGGATTCTTCCATAGAGGATTTGGATGAGTAAACTGTGTATGAGACTCTGGACAATAGCTCAACAGTTTATCTCGAAGTCCAGTGTAATGTGTAGGAACCTGTGTTAGTTCAAACACATTTTTTAGATCAGTGTATAGACTCATAAGGTTTCGATACTTGAGGCCTGTGGGTAGGATCTGTAAGTGTCGGGCTTTACAGTAAACATCCATCCCAATAAGAATGTCTGGGCCTGGTAGATTGCTTCCAAGTACTTTGGTCCAAACTGTACACTGAGGAAAGAAGCAAATGCCAATTCTGCTTCTTGTTCTTAACCCAATATTAAAACTGTTTCCATCAGCTGCAGTAAAATACTCTTCATGAGAAGTTTATACTGCTAGATCGTACTGCTAGATCTTGTATCTATGAATCCATTAGCCTTAATGGGTCGATCATATTTGTCTGGCTGAAAGATCTGGATGTGGACATATGGTCGTTGAACTAGAGTACGATCTAACTTCATACATGTCTGCTGTAATATGTATAATGGATCATCCCTAGTAGAGTCAGATGATTGTGATGATTCTTCTTCATCTATTGACACAGAGACAACAAACTGTGTATCACTGTCCTCACTACATCTAGTAGCTCCTTAGTGTGACTATGAGGATGAATAGGCATGAGTTTTTCAAGTTTCTCCAGGAACTTGGCATCTTTCCTGGTTGCCTGTGGACAGTTATTTGCTAAGTGCTCTAAGCTTCCACAGACAAAACATCGAGGCTTCTATTTCTGTCGATGTGATGACTTTTTGAAGAACCTCATAAATCTGCGTTTCTTGCCTATGTTTTTCCTTTTGAAGTTTTGCTTCCAAGGCTTCTTGCCTTCTTTCTTCCTGTTGTGGAACTTTCTCCTTTCATAATAGACTTGAGATTGATGAGCTTTTTTGCTGCTATGGCACTTACAAGTCTTTTCATCTTTGCACTTAATCTGGAGATATGGCTTCTTGCAAGCCTATTTCAGAACTGGACCTTCTTTGAGGATATTCTTGAACAAAGTATGCTAATCACATAATTTGTCAAGAGAAGCTATAGAAAGCTGATAGATTTCTCCAAGAGAGATTGTTGACATATCTCTTTGAAGAGAAGCTATGGTCCTTTATAGTTATGGCTGTATTTCATCTGGAAGGGATGATATAAAGGTGTAACACAAGTTAACATCATTCCATCCATTCAATAGATAATACCTTTCCGTAATGCGTTTGTAATGCTTTTGAATATCACGCTTATCAAGAGAACAACATTTCATTGCAAAATATTTATGACGGATTTGCTTGTCAATCAACTAAAAGTCACCAATGAATTCTTTGTGAATTATGCCAAGTAGTGCTCCAGCAGTTGTTACTTGTATATACTGAAGACGTTGATACTCACTAACACTTTGCCACCATTCTCGTAAAGTACCAGTAAATTTGGATGTAAATTTAGACAAAATATCCGGAAGAGGATGATTAGGTCTAGTTATTTGTAGATCAATCCAAGCACCGAACTCATGAAGTCTTATCTCGCCATTTTTTTGGAGGTAGATCATCAAAAGTAAACCAAGGTCCTGAAGTAGGCTTGGTAGTCGACTGTGCAGCTGTCGTAACTGGTGTTTCTTGAGGTGCTAGTTCAGGTCTGAAGGGTTCAGTACCTGTGGATTCAGCTTCACTGATTTCTGGTTCTTCAGTATACTGAGACATTGTCATCAGAACATTAGATAATTCTGAAAGATCAGCAAAGTTAGCTGATTTATCAGTTGATGAAGAGACTGGTTCATAAGATGCCTCTGATGTGTGTTTTGATAGATCAGAAGATTGTTCAACTGAACACTTTAACTCAGATGAGTTATCAGATGGTGTTACAGAGATTTCAAATGTATTGCGTTCCATAGAGGAGACTGGTTCGGAATTGGAATCATCTGCAAGAGGTTTAGATGTCAGAGTAGCTATATACTCTATCTGTTTAGCTTTATCCTTCCCATGAGAAGAGGTGGAAGGTTGAACTGGTGGTGGAGATTCTGGAGGAGTTTGAATCCTTAATGGCTTTCTCCACTGTTCTTCTGGTTCAAAATGTGTATAAGAAGATGATGCTTTTGGAACCTTTGAAGAATACTCAGAATCTCAAGGCTTAGGCATACGATCAAATGTAGACTTTGGCTTTGATCGTCGAAATTTCTCATAAGTTGTCTGAGGATGAACATACTGTCTAATCAAAGGGTAATTGAATTTGAATACCTTTGAATAGTCAGCTTCTTCTGGATACCGTTGATACTAAGGAGATGGATATGATGGCTGAAGAGTTGGAAACTCTGAAGAAGATAAGCCATATATCTGTTGAGATTGAGAAGCATGCATGTCTGCTTTCATTTGTTGTACAGTCCTTTGTATCTCTTGTATCTTTCGAACTTTAGAGTCGAATTCTGACCCCATGTATTGAGCTGAGATGTATTGACGAAATTCAACATCAAGATGCTGAATCTGAGCTTTGTAAGACTTATACATCTTTTGTATCTGTTCCGAAACAGAATCGACCTTTCGATGAGTAGCAATATTTTGTTGACTAATTCCATCTAGCTTGGAATCAATCCTTCTCAGAACTTTGTTCTGTGCTACTGCAATGTGTGTCTGCCAGTTAAGCACTTCATCAGTTGGATTTTACACAGGTGTACCATGTGAAGTAATTCTTGTAGCTAGAATGTATGGGTTAGAGATAACCCTCTGTGTTTCATCAGTACTCGTGGATAACTGAGGAAAGTTATCCTCATCTGGCCTTGCCATCATACAGGGCATAAGAGTAGGAGGTTGAACAGGAATTGCTGGCATAGATCTGCAAGATCCTTCAGTAGATCTGCATGTTTTAGACGACCTGAGTATCTCCCTTAGAGACTTTGGTCTGGATCTTTCTATCATGAGTAGACCATTTGGATCGTATTGATTTGGATCATCACCAAGAGGATGATACTGAGAAGGTAAGCACCAAGATTTGGGCTTTGATTTCTTCTTCCTTCTCCGTTGATATCTTGGATCATCATCATCAGATTCTGACTCTGGGTTGAGACAGA
>JANIHZ010000208.1:63090893-63108924 GCA_027478365.1 Erythroxylum rufum | reverse complement strand
GGTCACCGGTCGGACCGGTCGGACCGGCCGGTCTGGTCCGGGTTTTAAAACCCTGGTTGAACTTATCCACAATTGTGCAGCACTAGAGCCTCCCATGAATACAGTACTAGCTCCACCAGTTTGTACACAATAGGGAATGATAGAACTTGATGAGATCGACAACTTCCACAGTGTTATATGCAGGAAATCCCAAAGGAGCAAGGGTAAAAGCTCCAAAATCATTTCTCCCTAATATGTCTATCCTAACCTGGAATGTACGAGGAACAAATTGCCCCCGTAAGCTCTCAGCCTTGAGGGATTTTGTGTTGTGTGAAAAACCTCTCATTGTAGCTTTAATTGAAACCAAACTCAGAGCAGACAACCTTGTCAAGCTAAATATTTTGGGTCCCTCTTGGAACATGATCTCCAATCACTCTCATCATACTTATGGACGGATTATTATCTGCTACAAATTTACTGAAATCAAAGTGGATCTGCTAGACACCATCGATCAAGCCATCCACCTGAACGTCTTCTTCTTATGAGAACACACTGACATCAATCTCTCCTTCATTTACGCAAGCAATTTTGGATTCCAAAGACATCTTTTATGGAATAACCTCAGACATCTGAGTAGCTGCATCTCCAAGCCTTGGCTGATCTGTGGTGATTTTAATTCCACTCAATATGCATCGGAAGCTCAAGGCCATACTAATCTCAAGAATTATTCAGCTGACTTCAAGGATCGTGTTGAACACATTGGAGTGACGGATCTTAAACATATCAAACACCTCTATACTTGGTCAAACAAGCAACAATCGAACTGGTTCATTCGAAAGAAGCTCGATCGAGCTCTGGTTAATGAACTTTGGCTGAACAACTTTCCTAATAGCATCGCCTCCTTTAAGGACCCTTTGTTTTTAGATCATACACCTATCTTAGTTGCCAACTTATTCCAGCAGCTTGCCCAACGGTATCCTTTTCGGTTCAACAACTATCTTGTTGACGAACCTGAATTTGTTGAGGCTTGTAAGAAAAGGGCAGATTTCCACATTATCGGCACAAGACAATATCATTGTATACGCAAGCTGAAATTTATAAAAAATGAAATCAAGTCACTGAATTCTCTGAAGGGCTCCACGGCTCTAGCTGTTGACTCCACCAGGCGTGAACTTGAAAATATCCAAAACCAAATAGCCTCTCTACCACTTGATCAATTGTTGTTAGACAAGGAAAAATTAGCTCTTCATTAACTACTTGCAGGCTGTGAAAAATCATTAATCTATTCTTCAACAAAGGGCTCAAGTATATTGGCTAAAAGATGGAGACAGTTGCACCAAATTCTTTTTCAATACGATTTTAGCTAGGAAAAATCACAATAAACTCTACTCAATCAAGTCTTGAGATGGTGTTCTACTTCAAAAGGCCCAGGACATACACGATGAAGCAGTCAGCTATTTTTCTTCCCTTCTTGGCACTGTTGGTCCCTCAAATGTATCACAGACAGATCTGCAACAGCTAAACCTACCGCAAATTTTCTCAATGGATTTTTCTAATTTAATCCAACCAGTTGTGGATACTGAGATTGAACGGGTGTTCTTAATATGGACCCTAGGAAATCCCCAGGCCTAGAAGGTTTTAATGGGTATTTTTACCAGAAATCTTGGCACATTATAGGTAGCTTCGTTAAGGATGCAGTCCGAGAATTCTTCTCCAAAGGAATCCTTCTTAAAGCAGTTAATTGCACCTTCTTGTGTTTAATTCCTAAAGGACCAAATCCTTCCACTTTTGGGGGTTACTGACCCATCTCATATACCAACTTCTTGTACAAAATAATCTCCAAAATCTTAGCTATCTGGTTGAAGACTGTCCTTGCTCCTTTGATCAATGAAGGAGCTTTTCTAAAGGATAGACATATCGGTGACAATGTCCTTATTTTACAAGAACTTTTGAAGGGATATTCTCAAACACATAACCCTCCTAATCAAGAACGGATCTAGAAATTTTTTTGAGTGGGGGCAAAATTTTACTGGAGGCAAAAAAAAATTTGTTGGGGCAAAATTTTAATTTTTTATGAGTTCAAAATTTAAAATAATAATTTTTTCATGTAAAATTTTTTGGAGTCAGTGGGGGCACCCCACTTGCCCCCACTGTGGCTCCATCCCTGCTCCCAATTGCACAATGAAGATCAATTTTTGCAAGGCATTTGATAGCATCAGCTGGGACATCATATGGAAAATGCTTACTGCTTATGGTTTTCCACTTCAGTTCATCAATTGGATTAGAGAATGTGTCTCATCCGCCACCTTTTCTGTTCTCATCAATGGCAATCCCACAACATTCTTTCAATCCACTCGTTGACTCAGATAGGGGGGTCCCCCTATCCCCCTATCTCTTTATTCTTCATACGGAGATTCTTAATGCCTTTATCAAGCAAGAAGTACACTAACCTCTACTTTGCATATGATTTGCTTTTATTTTGCGGGGCAAACATGGATTCCATCCTCACCTATATGAGAGCTCTTGACACTTTCTAGCTATACTCAGGATTGGAGATCAATGTACATAAAAGCCATTTTTATCTCTCCAAAAGTGCAACTCATCTGGAAAATCATATAGCAATAGCTATGGGTATGATGCAAAAATGTCCATCTATCTTATATCTTGGCCTACCGTGTCAATAAAACGACTCAACCATCTGGACTGCCTTCCTCTAATTGAAAAGATAAAGAAGCCCGTTCAATCTTGGGTTAACAAATCACTCTTTTATGTAGGTAAAGTGCAACTCATTAAATCTATGTTTTATTCAACGCACATCTATTGGAGTTCCCATATATTTCTATCCCAAAACTTCATCAAAACAATAGAACGGATCCTCAAGAATTTCTTATGGAGTCATCGGAATGGTTCCCTAGGTGCAACTAAGGTTAAATGGTCTGATCTATGTTACCCGAAAGATGAAGGTGGCCTCAACTTATGCTCCATCAAAACTACTAATCAAGCTTTAATTCTTAAGAGGTTCTGGTGGATCTTGATTGGTAAAAAATGCCTTTAGATCAAATGGTTACGTTACGTTCCTATTTCCTCAAAGGGAAAAGTATTTGGGCAATCCAAAAAAATTCATTACACTCACACTTTCTTAATAAACTTCTACAACTAATTAAGAGATATGGTCCAACAAGAGATGTCCTGCAAGATTGGAGATGGGAAACTTATTTCCTTTTGGTATGCCAACTAGTCAAGTCAAGGATAGCTGATTAATTCAATCCCACATTCAGGAACTCCAATCCTCCCCCTACACGCCAAACTCCACTCCTTGATACAAGACAACTCTTGGCATTTCCCACTTTGGTTGCGTCACTTACAACTTAGTACACCTCTTAATCCTGACATGCATGATACGTTTCTTTGGAAAGATAAATTAGTTCATCGCCTTACTAACAAAGCTATGATGCATTTGTTACGAAGAAATAGTAGCAAGGTTGACTGATTTAAGATAGTATGGTGCAAAGCTTTAACGCCAAGGATCTCCTTTATTCTCTGGTTGGCTGTTCAAAATAAGCTCAACACTACATATCGAATGCCTTTCTTACAAGTCGATAAATCTTACCCGATGTGCTTAGTGCATGAGAAATCTGGGAACCATCTCTTTTTGAATGCCCTCTCAACAGAGATATTTGGGTTCACATATCTTATTTTATTATTACGAATATAGACAAATAGTAAACTTGTAGAAGATGAACTTGAGAAGAATGAATTGAGTTGTTTCATTTATTCTCTTCTGATTGTATTTATACATTCGTTGTCAACAACTATTAACAGACTTCACAGGAAAAAAAAAAACTAACTCTAACTGTCTTTAACTACTTCTTGACTTCTAAGACTCCAACATACTCCTGTCTTAGGAATCCTGAAATAATCCAACCTTGTTCCATAAATATTCAAACCTCCTTCCTTGTAATGCTTTAGTGAATAGGTCTGCAATTTGTTCTTCTGTTTTGCAATATACTATCTTAATCTCTCCTCCTTGTTGGATGCCTCGAAGAAAATAAAACTTCAATTTAAAGTGTTTTGTTCTCCCATGAAATACTGGGTTTAAAGAGATTGCCAGTGTAGCTTTATTGTCTATCAACACTTATGTACTCTTCTCTAGTGAAATGTATAGCTCTACCATCATTTTCCTGAGCCATATTGCTTGATTCACAGTGGCAGTAGCTGCAATAAGTTCTACTTCAGTTGTTGATTGAGCTACCACACTTTGCTTCTTTGATCCCCATGAGAAACATCCTGATCCCAAGCTGAAACAATAACCAGAGGTGCTCTTCATATCATCTGAAGAGCCTCCCCAATCACTGTCTGAATACCCTCTCAACTTCAAGCTTCCTGTTCTGCTATACTTGAGACTGAAGTTGTAGGTTCCTTTAAGATATCTTAGGACTCTCTTAGTTGTTGTCATATGAATTTCAGTTGGTGCAGCCATGAACCTTGAGAACATGCTTACTGGAAACAGAATATCTAGTCTTGTAGAGGTTATGTACATCAAGCTTCCAATGAGACTTCTAAATCTACCTTCATCAGTGGATTTGCTTCCATCTATCTTCTGCAATTTTTCTTTACAGTTCATAGGTGAATTTGTTGGTTTACACTCCAACATGTGAAATCTCTTAAGCACCTCTCTGATATACTTTCTTTGGTAAATGGAAATCCCTTTCTGATCTTGACAAACTTCCATTCCCAAGAAATATGTCATTAAACCCAAATCTGTCATATTAAACAAATCTTTCAATTTTAACTTAACTCCTTCAATCTCTTTAGCATTGTTCCCAGTCAACAGCAAATCATCAACATAGACAGACATGTAAATGATTATGTCCTCTTGCTTTCTCACGTAGAGAGTGAGTTCACTCTCACCTTTAATGAACCCAATCTACTGCAAATAAGCATCAAGCTTATCATACCAAGCTCTTGGAGCTTGTTTCAACCCATACAAAGCTTTTCTCAATCTGTACACCTTCTCCTCCTTTCCTTCTACAATAAAACCCTCAGGCTGCTCTACATAGATCTTCTCCTTCAGCTCTCCATTCAGAAAGGCTGACTTGACATCTAATTAATGCACAAGCCAACTTCTTTCGGCAGATAGGTTTAGGATAAGTCTTATTGTCTCCAACCTTGCTACCGGTGCAAAGGTGTCCGAGTAATCCACACCACTCACTTGTGAATATCCCTTGACTACTAATCTAGCCTTGAACTTGTTCAAAGTACCATCTGGATTTACTTTGGTTTTGTAAACCCACTTCACACCAATAATCTTCCTGTCAGCTGGTTTCTCCACTAGCTCTCATGTTTGATTGTTTTCTATCATATTGATCTCATCCTCCATTGCAGCTAGCCATTCCTTTCTTTCTTTTGCTTCATTGAAGCTTACAGGTTCACACAGAGTAAGATTGCAAGTTTGATATATTTCAGAAAGTAGTCTAGTACCTCTTTTTGGAATGTGATCCACCTGATCTTCAAGGTCATCTTCAGTTTGAATTTCTGGTTCTGTCTCCTCTTCACTTTCGTGTGAGTGCGCTTCCTCTCCTCCTATTTCTGATCCAACTTCATCTGCAGATTCTTCTTCTGCTGGAATTTCCGACAGATTTACCCCTTTCAATAGCACTCTTTCTACCTCTGTATTGTATAACTTTTATAATTATTTTTTAATTCTATTTCCTTTTTTTTTTTAAACAATGTAAAGAAAACTTCACAAATTGGAATATGTTTGAAGATACTGACGAGGATGCTCAAATTATTAAAAAACTTTAGTATAACCTAAACAACTACAAAGTGTTATCCAAATCTATAAACCTCTAACAAAATAGCTAGACTGGTTAAAATTTTGAAAGTGAAGTTCTCTAATTGAAATTTCTTTATAGGAGGAAAATGAGCAAAGAACAACTTGCTCCAAGTCTTGTGAATCCTACTATCATTATTGAAAAAAAAAAGTCAACGTAATCAGTGCATAAGGCTTTCCATTTTGCAAGGATCTAGAGAGGGATGTACGCAACCTTACTATTGTATTTTTACAAAGAAGTTGTTTTGATTCGAACTTGTGACCTTTTGGTCATAAAAGAGTAACTTTTACCAGCCTACTATCATTATTGAATTATTTAAAAACTTGCAATTCCACAATTATGGTACATAAATTTTACATAAGCTTTAAACAATGATTTTTTAAGTTGTTCTAACACATTTAGTTATGCGCCTAATTCTTACATCATTCCTATTCTTTTTATTAAATGAAATACTTCTATTTTGAAATCAAAATCTCTCCATGTTTTATGCCATTCATATCACATTATATACTTCATTTCTTAACTTCTTACTAGGGATTAGATAATTACTTAATAAGTCAAATTGCACATATGCATTTGCAAGATATTCTACAATTATGATAGTGCACCAAATAACTCTGAGATAGATGATTTTGATCATAAAGCAATTTAATTTCTATGAAACTAAAAAACAGTAACCATTATAAGGAAATTAATATTATAAGGAGACATTTATGTACCTGGAGATTGATGGTTGCCAAAGGCAACAAAAATAATGTTTCCTAGGACAATAAAGGTTGTTGCAATAAGGACTTTGAGAAGAGGGGGAAACACAAAAGATGCTTTGTTATTGAACTTAATTATAATATATGATCATAATTAAATTTTGAATAGCCTTAAAGTTTTGAAATGAGCTCACTTAAATTTTTTTTTAACATACTTGACAATAATCATTTTGTTCAACAAGAAGTAAGCAAATGCAACATTTAGACACAAATTGAATCGATCCCAAGGCTACAAGCAGAGACTGCTTAGTAAAAAGATAAAAGAAAATAAAAATCGGACAACAAACACTCTAACACTAACCTGAGAAGCATATCCAAAAGAAATAAATTTGAGGCAATTTCCTAAAAAGAAAACAATACACTTGTATACATGAAGTCTTTTGATTGAATTGATGATTTACAAGTTCTTATACCTTGCTTCAATATAAAAAAGTAAGGCAAGTGACATAGAAAAGAGGAACTCGCCAATTTTCTAGGTATGGAATTGTATAATAGGCTTCAAATCAATCTTGCTACCTTTTTTTCCCTCATTTTCTGACTCTAAATGTCTTTCTCTCTACAAAATAATATACATATAATTTCTTTTTGAAAATTGATGGTATTTTATACTATAAATAAAACTGCATCTACATTATAGAGTTCATGACTTATGCCAACTATCGTATGAACAATATGACAAAAGATGCTAGAAAATTGTGACATCTCGTTATCCCATGTTAAGGGTTAGAACCCTAGAATAATGTATATGAGAGGTTATTGAGAAATTTGAAAGTGCATTTCATGCTCATGCATAATATGGCATACACGCACAAGTGAATATTGATTTTTGCATATTAAAATGATTGTACATGCATTCATTGACATTTTCCGGGCATAATTGATTTATATATGTGATTATGTTAAGGATTGTGGTTTATTTATATTGAAAATTGATTTGGAGAGTATAATTACTGATTTAGAATTTTTTTTGTAAAATTTAGGAAATTTTCAAATTTTTGGGTATTACTGGACTAAGAAAAATGCCAAGTGGCAAGTCAATTGATAAATGGTAATAGAAAGAAGAGTCAAATGATAGTGTAGAATTTTATAGATGACTTTAGGATTTATTGACAAATGTCATTGAAAATTTAGAGACAATTGGAGTAGAAATTGGAGATAATTGGACTAGTTAAATAAGAGAACCTAGTTTAAACTTATAGAAATTGGACAAGTGACAAGTGTCACTTGCCAAGCCTAGTATTGATTTCACGAATATACTAGAAAGACCAAATTAATTGTTTGATCTTGTTTTCTTCTTCTTCTTCACGACTTTCTTCATCTTCTGTAAGCTTCATTACTTTCAGAAATTTCTCTCCCTCACAACGCAAGCTTTGCTCTCACTTTTCACTTGCTATCTCTTTTTCTTATCTTCTTCACTGTCCCTGAAATACCTAACCTTACAACCTTCGACTGTTGATGATCGTGTGATATTGGAAAGCTAGGGTTCACGTGATTTTGAAGAGTTTGGAGTTTTAAACAAGTAAGCATCATATGGTTCTTCATGATATATAAAATGAAACATGCATCACGTTAGTTAACAGTTAAGTGTTTATAAAATGAGGATGAGTATTTTACTGAAACGTGAAAGAGAATTTTTGGGTGTGTCGTTGTCTTGCTTTTTCTTATTTGATGATCAATATTTCATAAGATGTTGTTGAAATGATTTTTAAGATAGAGAGATCATTGAAAACACATATGAAAATAGTACAGAAAATTCATGGAAAGATGATATACGTATGCTATGTTTTCATTATATTTGCGTGAATCTCTTTGGGTGTTTTAGAAATGAACTAAAATTAGTTTTAAGTTAAAGAAAAAGGTGTAAGGTAATATCGTGATATGGGAAAGAAAGATTAAAATGATAGTTAGAGATGAATTGAAGGCATTGAAGAAAATGGAGAAGTGCAGAAAATGGAGAAATGCAGAAGATGAAAAAAATGCAAAGAATATGAGAAATGCATATATAAACTGTTCGATTTTTTATGTTTTGATTAATCATAGATTTTGATTTGTTTGTGAATGAGTTGAGCTAAATGGAAGTCGAAATAAAGAGAAAATAATAGACATAAGTTAGAAATGTTGGATTTAGCAAAAGAGATTAATAAGTGATCAGTGATGAGAAAGACGTTGTTTCGTAAAATCAGGAGAAGACCTCTGAAAGGAACCTTAGAGGATTTGCACAATCGCGCACAAGCACGATCATGATCGAAGGGAACCTTAGATGATCGAGAGGAGAAATTAGAAATTACACGATCATGCACAAACACGATTGTGACAATGAGGAGATATCCAGAAAAGCATGATCATGCACAAGCACGATCGTGACAAAGAGGAAG
This sequence comes from Erythroxylum rufum, assembly GCA_027478365.1. Classification (NCBI taxonomy): domain Eukaryota; kingdom Viridiplantae; phylum Streptophyta; class Magnoliopsida; order Malpighiales; family Erythroxylaceae; genus Erythroxylum; species Erythroxylum rufum. Next base: position 63,099,972 of record JANIHZ010000208.1, on the reverse strand, counting down.
CGTCTTACAGTGCACGACCATGCACAAGCACGATCATAACAGTGAGAGTGAAGAGATATATGACAGCTGTGAACATCCTTCACTCTTTTGGCCATAACTTCTTCTCCTGACTTTCGAATGACTTGAAATTTGAACCACAAACTCCTCACACATTGTTTTTCCTCTCCACAAAAATTCATGGCCATCTGAATTCATTAGGAAAGGATTCATTGATGAGTTTAGGATGAAAATGATGAAGTGTGCTGGAATATTATTAAATGGAGTATTTTCACTGAACAGACATCGGTATTTTGTCTATGTCTTGATCTTTAGATATCCAAATGAGATTATTTTTTATTTAGATCAAACTAGAGACATATGGATACAAATTTTATTAAGGAATCAAATTTTAATTATGTCTTTAAAAGAGTTCCAAAATCTGGCTTGAAGTTGAGTGCAGAGTACTATTGCAGTTTGAGTACAGTCAGAAAGATTTTGTGTATAACTTGCAAAATACTGAACCAAATTGTGAGAACTTGGTGTCATTAGAAACTTAAGGTATATGGGAACACTTGTTTAGAAGAAGGTGATGCCTAAATACCTCATTTTTCTCGTCAAAAAGATCATGAAAAATTGACCTGAAAATCTGTTTTGAAGAACAAGCTGGAATGATCGATTGAGATATGAACTTAGAATAAATTTTGTTTTATTGAGGTAATTAGACTTATATGAGTTTTGATATATGAGTGACCATGTGATGAGAATAATGGAAGTATACCTGGGATTGTCATTAAGTATGCATAGTACATGATCCATATATACATCTGTGCATAAATGAGTACTCATATAATTGTGCAAATTTATGATATGTGTAAATGTATATTGCATGATATAAAGGAGCATTTAGAGCGTCAACATCCAGACGTTACCGGGACTTCGAGACAATAGCTTTCTGGAGCAACCTAGATGATCTCACTTAATTAATTGTTTATTTTAAATTATGTTCTGAATTATCTTATAAATGTGAATTTGATTGTGTTGATTCTGAAAATGGAATATCCGAGGTGTTTGATGCATGAATGAGATATTGGAAGTATTTCTTGTATGTGAATTTGACAAAATAAGTGCTACTCAATATTACTGTTGAATGTCAGACCAAGGTCCGATGATAAACACGTTCTGAATGTGAAACTGAAATCTGATGACTGTTTGAAAATATGTGAACGTAATGCATTTCATTACATGAAATCATGAAAGATAAAGGTAGTTGTGATTGAAGTCGCTAGTAAAAAGAGCTTAAAGTTCAGAATGTGATAAGAGCCCCCGACTCAGTTGCAATTGTACTCGATATCCACTAAAGGATATGGGACATTATTTAATATAAGCTCGGTATCTACAAGAGATATGGGCTAGTAAAAAGACACTCGGTCACAACAAAGTAACAAATAAAAGTGAGTCTCATGTGCATTGCATTTATAATTGTTATGCATGTTTTAAATGATCAAATTGATCGGTTTGACTGCTCTGAGTGTGATAAGTGATGCTACATGATAAATGAAATGATTTAAATTATGTGTTTTTATGTGTTAATGTGTTGTATGAATTGAGTGAACCATCGAAAGTAGTTACCTCACTTAGTTCGCAAAACTCACCAAAATTGCAACGTTGACATTTCAGGACCGAAAGAGGACACTAGTGACAGAGAGACTCAACAAGAAGTATAGTTCTTGTATTTTTGGAAAGAAGAAATGGCTCAAAGGTCGGTCAGTTGAGATTAAAAGATTAGATAGAATTTTTGTAAAATTCCTCATTTTTGTAGCGTGTTTTGTATTTAGTTTTGATAATGTACATATAGGGATAAAGTATGAAATGCTACAATGTACGCATTTGGTTTTTATGAAATGAAATGAGGAATTCAATTTTAAAATATTGTGACATTTACGCACTAATTAATGATGCCATGATTAAGTGAGTGCCATGATTGCTCTAACATGCCACCCTTGTAGGTACGTATTCAGATATCACTCAGGATGTCAGGTACGTGTCTTGCGAGAGTGGGATGCTACAAAAATATAGTATATCAGCCTACAAAATGGACATTAAATGCAAAACTATAAAAACCATATGTGCTTCCTCTCCATGGAAAGATTAGTTTGAGCATTATGAGCTAAAAGGCAAGCTCTAGTGTAATTATTTATACGATTGGCAAGTTGGTATTTCTCTTATTTTGTATCAATAAAACGTCATCGATTTCATTCTCGCCAGTTATTGTATATGGTAATGGTGTAGGTGGCTTTGAAGAGATTCGAGTTGGTACTACCCTACTTAGACTTCCTAATAATCCAATTCAGAACCTCTTACCAATGATATCCACTGTCATTAGCTAGTAGCATGTGTAGTAAATGACTTCATATGGCCTTGGAGAAACTGCACATAAAGAAGAGATGCTCTCGATCCTCAGGAGCCCAATTACATAAAAGGCATATATTATCCTCACTACCATGCCATTGGTTCTTTGTTCTAAGCCTATCTTTGATCACAATCCAAGTAATGAAAATTGCCTTTTAGCACACTGTATGCCTCCATAAAAGTTCAAACCAAAGGACTATCAAGGTAGTATTCATAAATAGTTTATGACATGAATGGTTGGAGTATTGCCTGTTTGAATTTAGAGTCCATGTTATTTTGTCTTCTCTGTGGACAGTATCTACTGTGGGTAAATATGGTACAAGGTATTGAAATCCCCTGAAGGTTACATGCCAAGTGCCATGAACAGTCAATAAAGAAACTTTGAGATGAAAGGGCATCCTATTTCTAAGATACCGGAATTCAACCAAGGTGCTTAACGGGCTGATATCAAGCCAATTGTCAAACCATATCCATGTCCTTTCCCCATTACCCGTGCCATGTTTAATGTAAGGATATATAAGAGATTATACCTTCATCATTTGCTGAAGCATCCATGACCCCACTCTTGAACTTTAGTAAACCATTGAAACATGAAAAATAGAATAATTAAAAGAAACACTTGGTATTTTAAAATGCTAGAAAAATAGGAATAGGAAAATACAAGTATATCTCACTTGTGGCTCAGTTCATGTAATTTATTGTCTTTGATCGAACATAGACACACCGTATATCTTACTATTTTTGTCTACACGTAGACACGAGCATTTGACACACATGTTTCTTATATTGTATCTTATTTTTTCCGTCTATACATCGACATGAGTACTACCATGCCCTTGTTTTAAGAAATGTCCTTTTTCGAAAAATTTTCCACCACACCAACACACCTATGTATTTGCCTTATATTCTAGAAATGAAAACCTCTCACACAATTGTATAATAAGTCTTGTTCACTTAAAGACTTCTAAGAAATACTTTAAAATTAAAAGCTTGTAGATATTAGTCATACACAACAGTCATCAATAATAACACTGAAATATACCAAATCTTCTATTAATTTAACTCGAATGAACTAAAGTGAAGAGGGCTATTAACAGTGTCTTGTTTCCAGAAATTAAAGTAAGGACATTTTAAACAATTGGCATTTACATATCTATTTTGGACAAGGAGGTTGGACTATATACAAACAATAATACCATATAACAATTTTTTAGTCTAGGTAATTCCCACCAAAATCAAACATACAGCTTCCTCCTTACGACTACATTATATACATCACAACATTCCATATTCATCAACTTTTCTAATATTTATAAGTAAAAATATTTATGTATACATTCAACGTATGTGACCAGGTCATCGTCCACCCATCTCAGGACATCTAGTTCATTGAACAACTAATTTGTGCGTGTTCATCTATTAGATTTTCTATAACCAAGTTCTGATTTTTCTAGATCTGAATGAATATATGAATTTGAAGTAAAGAATCTTTACCTAGAAATTTCCAGCACTCATCATGAAATATTTTGGGACCTAGAGTAAGTCATCGAAGGCACTCCAAAGAAAACAAGAGAGAGAGAGAGAGAGAGACTAGAGAAGTACCTGAGAACTAGAGAAGAAGACTACCACAATTGAAGCACCACAACCAGGGCCAAGACAACCACAATCAGATCCAAGACAGGGGAGTATCTGAGAACTAGAGAAGACGACTACTACAATCAAAGCACCGCAATCGGAGCTAAGACAACCAAAATTGGAGCCAAAAAAGAGGTAATTTTGTAGCCAAAATGATGAGAGAAGAAAAAACGATGAGAGAAAATAATGAGAGGGAACAAACCAGTCAGTTAGGTTATCAAATAAAAGAAAACAACATTTTTTAAGTGGTTTAGGGCGGCATTTTTACGAAAAAAAATTCATAGTGAAAAAACGTAGCTAAAAGCTATAATCTAGGACATATTTGTGTTTTAGCTATGAGTAAAATTTTGTAGCTAAAAATTTTTGGCTACAAAAATGTTTTTGTAGTGAAAAAAACATAGTTGAAAGCTATAATATAGGACAGATTTATATTTTAGCTACGAAATTTTATTCGCAGTTGAAAACGTCAGTAAAAGTTATTGACTACAAAACTTAAATGTAACTTATTTACAAGATAGATTTCTCAACGAAATAAAATTCGTAATAAAAGTATATGTACCTAATAATCTTCAAAAAATACGTGAAATATTTATTTGTGAGGTACTACTTCAATAGGCTACGATTTACAAAATTCGTAGCTAAATACTTCCTATTCACTATGAATTTTAAATCATAGCAAAAACTAATATAGGTAATAATCATATATGATGTAGTAAGCTACGAAAAGTATTTCTTAGCTAAAAAATTTTTACTAGAAAACTAAGTTCACAATTATAAAACATCGCCAAAACTTATTAGCTACAAAAAGATATTTCGTAGCTAAAATTTTTTTGCTAAGAAATTAACAATTAAAAAACGTCACCAAATCTTATTAGCTGTGAATATGAAACATAGCCTATTCTAAAGGTAGCTAATAATTTTTAAAAAATGGTGAAATTTTTAATGTTACAGGTATTACTTCAATAGACTATAATTTTGAAATTTATAGTCAAATTGTAACTTTTAGCTACAAATTTTAAATCATAGCAAAAGAAAATATAGCCAAAACTCCTGTTTATTGTAGTATGAACTTAAAGGTAAAAAGAATATATAATACCTTAATAATCCGGTTAACAATCACATGATAATTGATAAATTCAAATTTATGAAATTAGAAAGCAAAGTGACTAGGGTTATACATTTTATTCTAGTGCAACGAAGAGTTTGAAAGATATTATTCTATTTACGTCGCAATTGAGAGAGTATTTGGTGTTATTTGCATAAGAACTAATATCTCTCTAGAGATATTATAATCATACTCATCTTTATACTGGTGCAATCTAACTACTTTTCACTCTTCATAGACAAAAAGAGATTCCAACTACTGCTCGAATATCTCTTCTTGATACTGCTTACACAATGTACCAAAATACTTTGATTGATATCTTATTGACCACCCTAAATAGTAGAAATGTTATTCTCACCCTAAATATCCATTGCGTCTGAAAGGTTACAAGTCCAAGTTTAAATTACTAGCTCTGCAAAAGATTTTACAGCAATTATGGTCACATTATACCACCAAATGATTTATCGTTACAAAATTATGATATAGATCTCTACTTCAAACTCAACTTCTAATGCTTTATACATGGTAGCATATCAAGGGCATAAGAGATATTTTGCTCGACGATATTAACAAGACAAAGGGGATTTAAAGGTGTTGTAATCTGTTGAGATTATTGTGTCAGACATTCTAAACTTGATGATCAAAATAAATAAAAAAATTATTTTCATTGGATATATAAAGAATTTAGTAGTTGGAAATGGATTACATTAATCATGCACTTAAAGTATAAGATAGCAATCAATGAAATATCATATTAAGAGTTAAATCTGCAAAGATCTTCATGGCTTGACATTTCAAATTAAAAACACAATGGCGTAAAGATTGAACAATTTAGGTTCATAATCTAAGATATTTTAAGTTCTTTCATAAACAACAATTAAAAAAGAACATGAGTTAGCAATCTATTTAAAAAAAGTCCAAAATTTTCCCTTTTAATAGACCTCTTTTGTAATATTAAATTAGAGTCCAATAAAATAAACTCTTATGTCATTTTTATAATTTATGGAATACAGCATATAAAACTTAAAGGAAAAGATTTTAGATTAAGTTGAGTAATTAAATTAATAGTTGTTTACTTCTTTTTGATAAACTATTCAATCAAAACAACCAAATATAAACAGTCAAAATTTCCTTTATTTAAATAAAAAAGTTTTATACTCTTCATTGAAAATGAACACAGATATTTTAGGAAAAGATATCTTTTAAATTACTTGTTCTAAAATACACTGAAATATTGCTGTAAATAATTGATGAAGAATAAAATAATTTATTCAGAAGAATTAATTTATAAATTATTACGGATACTTAATAATTATTTTGATGATTTTTAATAAAAATTCAAAAATAATAAATATAAATTCATAAAAGACCATGTTTCGATCATTTTCGATCCGCAAAACTACGTTTTTATGAACATGCCTTACCTCCCATACACGACAATGACATCGATTGACTGCTATGTTTTGTAGTTCCCGTACTTTTCAAATGTTTATATAAGTTGGACTTCGCTTTTTACCATTCGTATCAACTCAATCCAAGAACAAATTGAGGCACAAAATATCTCTGCATGGCTTGGTTTTTATCAGCGATTCTTGCCTTGATTGCAGTTTTCTTCTTCTGGAAGGCAACGTTAAGTATTGTCAAGAACACGCACGCAAAATTGCCTCCAGGTCCAAGAGGCTTGCCGATAATTGGTAGCTTCCATTTGTTAGGCAAGAACCCTCACCGAAGTTTGCATGAATTGGCTCAAAAGTACGGCCCCATCATGCATATGCGTCTAGGTTTGGCTCCAACGATTATCATATCTTCACCTGAAGCAGCTGAGCTGGTTTTGAAGACTCATGATATTGTCTTTGCAAGCAGACCACCTCTTGAGGCTTCAAAGTACTCGTCTTACAACCAGAAGAACTTGACTTTAGGTCCTTATGGCTCTTATTGGCGAAACATGCGCAAGCTTTGCACTCTCGAGTTGCTTAGCAGCCTTAAAGTAAATTCCTTGAAGTCCTCGAGAAAGCAAGTGCTTGACCTTATGGTTCAGTCTATCAAAGAGGCCTCTTGTCGCGGTCGTTTGGCCGTGAATCTTAGAACAAAACTCCACTCTCTTAGTGCTGATATGACTTGCTTGATGGTTTTTGGGAAGAAATATTCAGACAATGAGTTTGATGAGAGAGGGTTCTATGCTATTGTTCATGAGGTTACAAAGCTCACAGCAACTCCTAACTTGGGAGATTATATTCCAAAGATTGCATGGCTTGATCTTCAGGGTTTTAGAAAACGCATGAAGGCTGTTGCCAAAGTGTTTGATGAGTTCTTTGAGAAGATCATAGAAGAACATATCAAGAATACAGATGAAAATCGAACCAAGGACTTCATTGATGTCATGTTAGGTCTTGTGGGATCTGAAGAAACTGAGTACCGCGTAGATAGAGATAGCATCAAAGCCGTTATCTTGGTAAGATTGCTTCCTTATGGAGCTATAAGTATTACATACCCCGTTTATGTTAGATGGTGTATCTATTACTACCAGGGTGAGCCTGGCCTGACCCGACATGACATTTTATTAACATATCAAACTTGTCAGATTCGGGGGACTCGAATTAGACAAGGTCTAAATTCCCAACCTAAAGTTTGAAAGTCTTTTTATTTAAATCTGAATTCAATTCGGAAGTTGGTCAAATTATACTTTGCTTATTAATTTAAGTCGATTCACACTTAAATTCCGATTAAATCAAACTTTATTTGTTGCATTCGGGTGAATATAGGCTGACCTGTTTGCCACCCCGTCAGAATTACTTCTTCTGATAAAAGATTCTCTAGTGCAGGACATGCTTGCAGCTTCAATGGACACTTCACCAACAGTAGTGGAATGGGCACTATTAGAAATCATTAAGCACCAACATGTAATGAAGAAAGTTCAGAAAGAGTTGGAAGAGAAGGTAGGCATGGACAGAATGGTGGAAGAATCAGACCTAAAGAACCTACACTACTTAAACATGATTATAAAGGAAACTTTCAGGCTTCACCCAGTCGCACCACTGCTACTCCCCCACTTTTCAATGGAGGACTGCATTGTCGATGGCTTCTTCATCCCCAAAAACTCTCGAATTATGATAAACGTCTGGACCATTGGACGAGACCCTAGCGTTTGGTCTGAACCAGACAAGTTCCTCCCTGAAAGGTTTGCCGGTACTGACATAGATGTTCTTGGACATGACTTCCAGCTTATACCATTTGGTGCTGGTCGAAGAGTATGTCCTGGAATGCAATTGGGGCTCACCATAGTGAGTTTGGTGCTTGCACAGTTACTCCATTGCTTTGATTGGGAGTTACCAGATGGAATGCTGCCAGCTGAATTGGACATGACTGAGGAGTTTGGTCTTGTGATTCAGAAGACCAAGCCTCTACTCGCAATTCCTACTTATCGCCTTCACATTTGATCGATAGTCAAACTTGTGTTAAATGTGTGTGAAGGCTATTGTTAGATTTCCATACTGTAGCTTGTATTACATATTTAGTAATTTGTTAAAAGAATTCGAACTTTCTAAAATAATGTAATTTTGAGATAATTAATTAAATTGTCTGGAAATTAAAATTTCAAGCCTAAAGAAAAAAAAGTTGTTTCAATTTGTCAGAATTTTATTCATGAATTTTGCTCCGAGTGACACAAACATCTTATATTATAAACTCTTACGAGCTGTTTGGAAACCTTTGAATTGAATTCATTAACGAATTAGTTTCAATTACATTAATAAGATTGAATTGAATTCAATTTACACTGTTTGAAATAAACTTAGTAATAATAGAAATGAATTCAATTACACTGTTTGAAATGAGAATGAATATAGTGAGAAATGAAAATAAATATTATTATTGTTATTATAATGGTTGGTTAAGATGAAGGAATAACTACTATTACCATTAATAATAGTTGATTTGTAAAAAATATTGAGA
>JANIHZ010000208.1:63060367-63070838 GCA_027478365.1 Erythroxylum rufum | reverse complement strand
ATAAATATATAAATTAATACTAATTAGTAATATATATTTGTTATTATATCTATAATAATAACAACAACAACAATAATAATAATAATAATAAAAGGTGAAACAAAAAATAAATGGTTGAGGATGTCCGGAGAACATACAAATAACAAAGGATTAAAGCTACGTAAATTGATTTCAAATTTTCACTTTTAACAATGACAGCATTTCGTTAATAACTTGACATTGACAATAACATCGAGCAAAAATTGAAAAGAATTAAATTTTTAAATATTTTAGTACTATTTTTTAAATTCAGGCTATAATTAAAAATTTAAATATTTAAATATTTTACTGTCAATTTTTAAAATTTAAGTTATAATTAAAAAATTAAACAAAGTTTGAATTTTTTTGTAATCAATTGTATCGCAAAAAATTATAATTTTCAAGTATTCAATAATAATAAACTTTGTAATTTGAAAATATCAGACTTAAAGCTACATCTTTTACATAACTATCAAAGGAATAACTAAACAACCTCTAAGTTATTGATATAAAATGGAAATAAATTAAATTTTATTAAAATCAAATATTAAATGTGAAGCACTCACGACAAACTAAACAAGAAAGCAAATGTAATACAACAAAATGACACTTGGAACATATAAAAGGATCATTCAGTGTTCTCGAGTCATACAAGGTTTTGTTGCTAAACATGTGAGTTGAGGTTGCAAAAGACGGTAGCTTTTGTATGTTAAAAGTAGGTAGTGTACACCTTTTTCCAGTTTTTCCTCCAAGGAACATGAAACATAACTGATCCCAAAAAGACCATACGCAGCAGTTGTACACGAATCATGGTATACAATTCCTACAGTGCCTAAACTGGGCTCATTGCAGAACGAGAATTTTTTAGGAAAAAGACCAATATATTAGATGTGGTACAATTTTTTTTAATCATCTACAATGATTATCTAGGAACAGACAATTCTACAGCATGTAGATTTTCGGTGGAGTCGAGGATCCATTCGGAATTCCGAGATGGGCAAAGATCGATCTCCTGGCATACAACCTCCACCTTCTGCCACTCTTCCCATCTTTCAGCTAATCCGTCGCCTTCGAGCATTCTGACATGTTAGGTCTATCCACTGGGGAACTTTGAGTGCAGAGTAATGCCACTTGGATTAGCTGCTCAACTTCAGCTTCTGTGTACTTGTTCTGAAGATCTGGATCAACAAGCATTTCCAATTTCTTCTCCTTGAGAAGCGCTTTAACCTGCAAAATTTGCAGAACTGCTAGTTACAAGAAAAATCATCATTTTTCATCATCAGAAGCATGAAACATTCCCTTCCCCCCTTCCCCCTCCTTCCAGGTAGCTCAAAATCAGTAATCAAGTTGATTGATAATTACTTGGGAGTGATCGTCCGAAGGAAAAACAGGCTTTAGATTCTTATTTAGACATGGAATACATGAGAGATAATCAATTAGACCTCATTGGCTCTCCATAGTAAAAAAATTAAGGCAATCTCATAGTTCTACACAAATGGTTTCAGCATTTATATGTGAAATCTGAAATCTGGCTAAATCCAAATCAAAGATACAACCATAATATTCGAGTAGGTAATACTATCCTAAGGCACTTTAAGATTGCCGAAGAAACTTCATTTTCGTTTCAAAAGTTTTTGTAAAAGAACATATCTGAGAAACATGTTGACAGAAGGAAAATGCATTACCCAATCAAGTAGCATAACATCATCATCATTTGCAAGCCTTGCAAGATCAAACGCTCTTTGTCCAGTGATTAATTCCAAAAGCATGATTCCATAACCAAAAACATCCGTCTTCTCGGATGACTTTCCAGTGGAAAGATACTCAGGAGCTATATGACCTATCGTCCCACGGACAGCAGTAGTGACATGAGTATCTTTGTAGTCCATAAGTTTAGCCAATCCAAAGTCACCCACAACAGCCTCAAATTCTTCATCCAACAATATGTTTGCAGCTTTCACATCACGATGAATGATCTTTGGATCACAATGATCATGGAGATAGGAAAGTCCCCTGGCAGACCCCAATGCAATCCTCTTCCTCGTTGGCCAATCAAGTGGGGGTGTTGATGGTGGACGTTCTACAAGAATTAGTTCATCACAACCCTCAAATTGATAACAAAAATATATTTAAATCAAATTACAGTGTCATGGGGGTATGAACCCATCATACCATAAAGTGGAGGAGCATTAAAAGTTAATTTGAAGATGCATGGCTCAGATTGATGCAGAACCAGGTTGATTATCCAATTGGTTTGGACATGAAATTGTCCCAAATGCAATACCAAAGCATGCAGAGGTATCCACAAATGGTAAATGTAATCCAAACTCTTTGTGAGTTTAAAATCTGATTCTCCATTTCTATTTTTAGCAGGAGCACTAAAAGCAATTGATTTCATTCGGGATTATTTGATTTGGAAATCTACTCAAAAAGAGATACCTCAGAGAGTGAAAGAAAGGAGGAAGAAGAAAAAGAACATCCAACTGCCCTATACCCAGCAGACGTGGTATCCAAGAGACCGAATCCTAGTTTATTTCATGGAAGTATTTCAACATGTCAGGATGACCAAAGCAGGATATGGAAACAAGTGATACCTCTTAGACATGATGCAACACTTCCATTAGCCATGTAAGGATAAACAAGCAGCCTCTCAGTTGGTGTCATGCAAAACCCTCGAAGGCGTAGGAGATTCCGATGTACAGCCATGCTAATCATTTCTACCTCGGTTTGAAACTGCAACTCTCCTCCTGGTGTCCTCTCTTCTTTTAGCCTTTTTACTGCTACCAAGGATCCATCAGTCAAGCGCCCCTTGTACACCTTGCCAAATCCACCTCTTCCCAGTATATTCTTGTTGCTAAAACCATCTGTTGCAACTTGTAACTCTCGCAGAGAGAACCTTTTAAGTTGTCCCAAGTGGACTTCTGGATCTTCTTCAGCTGAGAAGAGAGAATAAATGTTAAGGAATATCAATCCAAATAGTAGTAAGTTGAATGAGAAGTACAAACCAGGTACATCAAAGAAGTGCTCTAACGGCCTTCTTCTCTTCCAATATGCAAACCAAATAGCTGGAGCAGCAAACAGTAAAGCAGCACCAGCAGCCACTCCACCTGCAATTGCTGCAGTTGGTCTATTCGCTCCTGATAAGAGAATGTAATTCAGTTATGTCAATCTGATGTAAAATAATTCATTCCTCAAGCAGATACCTAATTTAAGAGTATCTTTGAAAACCAGCTAACTTTTTAGCTCTTTAAGGTAGAGAAATTAACACAATATCACCTCTTTTTTTTTGGCTATTTGTTCCCATTTGGTATGAAAAAATGAAATTGGAATCATAACTCAGATATCAGTAAGGCAACACAAATGGACATGTTTTTTTTAATTAAAGCATTTTTTAACCAACTATTCTCTTGGTAAAGATGCATTTTGCAAGAAACCAGATAATCATATGAACCAACAAGAATATAAGATGTAAAACTACTTAATTTTGCAACTTATGCATCATTGATACAAAATCTACCTATATAAGATTGAGTAGCTGGAGGGACAAAGGGAGGAGGTGGAGAAAATGGTGGAGATCCAGGGCAAGGCTTCCCAGTGACAGGGCCACATAGATTCAAGTTATTTGCAAAGCTGCAAGAATCTGAATTTAGCTAATTGGGCATATCAATAAATCAATCTCCTAAATTTTGTTGCAAGAAAGAACACCTGATAGGGGTGAACAGTGAAAACGAGCCAACATCTGGTACAGGTCCTGACAGGTGATTATTTGATAGATCCCTGCAAACACACTGACAAAGGTTAATTATCATACAACTGTACCAACACTCTCCAGCAGTCGAGGAAAAAGAAAGTAATAAGAAGAACAGATAAATTGAAGTAAGCACTTACAAGACTTGCAGTGCAGTGATATTAGTCAGAGACATAGGTATTGAACCTGACAGGCTATTGTTGTTGAGTCGCCTATCATTACATACACACACAAAGTAAAACAATATCAAGTTGAAGTTCCAGTTTTCCATAACGTAACTAGAAAATCGGGATCAAATCAACAGATATAAGGGAGTGGGTAAATGGACGGTATATGTGTGTGTGAAATATAGAGAGCCAGAACACACTAATAGGGACAAATTATAGTCAGAATAAAATGTGAGAAGAATAGATAATGAAACTGGGTAAAATCACCTTAAAAAATTTTTTGATTAGCCTCAATGTAAAGTTCTTATGAGACGAATTTGTCATGGACTTCTTTGAACATAATAAAGTTGCAACTGAGTTTGTCAGAACCATAAACACAAACTACCTAACGTCAATAATGTCTTGCATCGACAACCAAAATCCTCCTCACTTAATGGATAGAATAACAGTGCTTGCTTGTAACATCTTCCTGACTAAAAAATCATACTGGCAGTAAAAGGGTGCAACTTCCTAACACCATGCACATTCAGTGGATTATATTCATGGAATTTTATCATCGAGGCATCAAAATCTGAGGGATGAAGGAGGAACTATCCAGTATATGCAGTCAATTTGACCGAGCAGTCTCTTTATTGAATTTGATCCAACAAAAATAACATCAGGGAATGAATCAGAAATTAGAACAAGTTATCATGTCATCAAATAATTTGAAAAAGTTATGTAAGAAAATTGAATTCATGAATCCCACAACTGAACCACCTTTCATACTGACATAAAGCTTAACAGACCAAATAACAATCAGTTAAACAACAAAAGAGCAAGTAAAAGATTCCAAAGCAATCAATATTATGTAATAGGAGATAAAGGATGCCTATTCATACAGGAAGCGCAGTTTCTTCAGCTTTCCCAATGGTTCTGGAATAGGACCAGTAAAATTATTCAAGTAAAGATCCAAGCTAACCAAGTTTGTCAAATTCCCAAGATCATTTGGTATTGGTCCAGTTATGTTGTTGCCATAGAGTTCCCTGCCATGAAAAAGTGGATAGCATAAATCACACAAAGGACAAAGTGGTAATATCAAGAATCAGGACAACAATACAAGAAAGTAGCATACTAATAGATATGAGGACTAAAACAAACTACAAAATCAAAGGAGAAAAAGTAAAGGCGAAGGGCAGGACATCCAACTGATCATTTGATCCCCACTCTTAAGACAACTTACAAGTACTGCAAATTTTTAAGCTGACCAATCTGTGGAACCAATTGTCCAGATAAAGCAGCATTTCCAAGGTCACTGCAATAGTCAAAAAGTCAATTCTTCTTAATGCAGACTCATAAGACTGCAACACTTGCTTGGATATCTATAAAAGTTGTTAAAAAAACAAAGTTGCTTACACTCTTATAACACTATTTTCATTGTCACAAGTAACATGAAACCATGTACAGGGATTAACAAGGGTGGGATCCCAGCTCTGAAGCACACTATAAGGATCTAGTAAATTTGCCCGGAGGTTGTGCAAAGCATCACCTGATTAAAGATGCAAACAGTATTTGTCACCAAACAATAACCATCAAGAATAGCCAATAAGTGCACCGATATGCCCACTAGCTGGAGGAAGAAAGTACAGGATAGTTTTACCTAAAATGAAATAAATGCATAAATATAGCACAAGAGCAGAATGTAAAAACCTTATTGTCACTGTTATTCAACTTCAAATCTAGGTTTTTCCAGTTTAAAAGATCATCATTTTACCACTCCTTTCTTTTTCCAGGAAAGTTTTGAAATACCCCCTAAACATGATTATTACTGATGCGGACATATGTAGCCTTCATATACTTCATGTTCTGAGAAATTATCATTTTCTGAAATTAAACCGAGCAACTACAGTATGTCTACTCCCACTAAGATTCCAATATATCAACAAACCAGCTTAACACCCAGTGAGAACGTTCCAACCTAAGAATAAGATAAACAAGTCAGCATAATATTTGAAAGTCATAAACTAAGCTTTGACTAATCACTTATTGAACACAAGGTCCACGCAGACAATGAACTGCCAATGTTCTAACAGGACATAAAGACATTAAAGTCAGCCATATTTAAAACCTTATCAAACCAATGACTTAAGCTACTACACAAAGTAGCTAAGTAAATGAAAAGCAATTAATATATATCTGAAAATGAAGTACTCAAAAATGACTTTGGCATAAGAATATATCATGTCCAACTTATTATACACGGCAGTCATTGTCATAACAAGAACATAATAAATTCCTTGATCGGATATCAATCATACCCAATAGAACTGCATAGATTCCAATACAATCTAATTGAACTTCATACATAAGCAATTTGAACTAAACGTTGAATAACTTCACATACTTCCTCTAAGTCTCGTATAATACAGACAATCCGCAAACATAAGTTCGAAAAAGAAACGACAATTAGATGATAACAAAGTCCACGGGTTGATAAGAAAAATAAGGAACAAGTAAGAACCTTCCATATTGGCGGAGATCCTTTGAGAAGAGTGTGCCACAAGGACAATCCACACCAGAATCACCCAAACCCCACTCACTCTCTCCATGATTCTTCGCGAACTTATCACTGAAAAAATCCCAAATCATCCAAAAAAACAAAAAAGAAGCCCCAACTTCTTTATCTCACTTAAACACCAGGATCAATAAGCTTCTATCTCTCTCCATCAATCTTATCACTGACAAAAACCCAAATCACCAAAATAAAAAAGCCCTTAACTTTATCATCTCACTTAGACGCCAGAATCACCCAAACCCTCTCTCTCTCGTCACTGACAAAAACCCAGATCACCAAAAGGCCTCTCTCATTCAAAACAGCCAAAAAAAAAAGCTCTACAATCCCTCTCTCTCTCTCTCTCAAACGAATGTCATGAGCATAGGATGACTAGAAGAACAAAAAGAGAGAAGATTCTTGAAACTCGTCCTAACATCAAAATGTGCGGGTTGGATTGTAGATCTCTTTTACTTTCTTGCTCTGTGTTCGGTACAAAGTTGAAAACTTTTTTGCTTTTAACCGAGGCAGAAAAAGAGAGAGAAGTAGCGTGCAGTGGTGCAGTGGCTGTGTGGGTTCAGCTGCCCGTTGCCCGTTGCCCGCTGCCCGCCCCACATCATCAGTCAAAGCATGTAATGAAAGGAGGTGCAGTAGGAGGACAAAGCTTTTGTTCGATTGAGAGACTTAAAAGTGGGCAAGGGGAAGTGGGGTCCACGTTGCCAGCTGAGATTCAGTCAAAGGTTTGATTAGATTAGTAAGTAAAGTAAGTAAGTAGGCATTATTAGATGTGTCTCAGCACGCATGACTCTTTTATATCCAATTTGATTTAGGATGTGATAATTGCAGCTCTTTTTGACTTTCATTTCAATTTACTCAGATCAATTCCAAATTCATATTTAGATCATAATCTAAATTGAAATCCATTTCAACTTTAGACATATTTGAAAAGTTTAAAATTATTTATTCAATTTAATTTTAAATTTTTTATTTGAATCTAACCTAAATATATAATATAAAAATATTAAACTAAACTTAAATCAAACACCCATTTATTTATTTATTTGAATTTCAACTTAGATTTAAACATTTTTATGTTAGAACTAAGAATAACTTTGGATCCACTCAAATAGTTTTACTGTTTGGATGAACTTTTAGGAGGTCAATAAATACTTTTCTCTACCACAAAAGTTACTTTTAAGAAAAATGAGTATTTCACTATAAATTAAAAAAACTCTTCTTTAATATATTAATTGATATAGCTTATTAAGAAACTTCTCCAAAAAAAACTCTCAAATAATTTTTCGGGTAAATTTTTCATATCAATTAATGAGCCTATTTTTAAATTTCTTTTGCTCTTATGTTTTACATTTAATTCTCATAATACTCACAAATTCATCTTCACGTTTATCTTGCAAACTCATTTAACTATTTACTCAACTTGAATATTTATTTTGAGATTTATAAAATATTATTTGGCTTTTTTTACATGTTTTAATATTTGTTTTTGATATTAGTTTTACTTATGTTATAATTCATATAAAAGATTTGGTTAGATATATTTTCATTTATGTTTCATATGGTTTAAAGTTATATGATAATTAATATATTGTGATTTGCATATTGTTTAATATACTTTAAATAATATTTATATGCATAAATAATTTCTATTACAAAATAAAATATATTTAAAATTAAAAGTACTTTATTTTTATATTGGCAAACAATCTACTTTATGAAACGCTTTTACAAAACTCTTTTTTAAATGACAGTCAACTGGTTTCTTAAAAAAGTTCTTCTCAGAAAATATCTATAGAAAAAAAAATTCTATTAATAAAAACTCTACTGATATAAACTCAACCAAATAGAGGCTTTGTCCGAAATGACCATAAATTAGAGTTTAATCGAGCTTAAACAACTTGAAGTCTAATCGTGTTTAAACTAAATTTAATTATTAGGTTAACTAATATATTAATTAATCAATTACGATAAATTTGATCAGATTTTGCAATTTTTCCTTATGCAATACATGTACGTAATATGAGCGAGTTCTCAAAAATTATTTTTCCTTTTTTATAAGGCTAATAAAATTATTTATTTTGACTTTTTGACCTTAATAGACCATACAAAAGAAACATTCTTTTAAACTGTACATATGACTTTTATCGAATACGACTTTCCATATAATGATATATATGTCAATAAGATCGAGTATAGAATGATGTTTACTCACTTTCAAATTTGTTTCTGGTTTCCCTCCTTTTTGTACTAGAAGAGTTTAAAGTTGGGTCAAACTATTTGATAATAAATCTAATTAATTTGGATCAAACTCGTTGACTTCTAAATAGCCAAGCAAGCTTAGACACAAACATCTTCCCTAGTTAGAACCATTAAATTTCGGACTTTTTACGACCCTAGTATTGTAGTCCTCCTATTCAGACGATACTATAGCCGAAGAGCAAAACGGGGAGTTTCATGAGAGTAACCTTATGTTATATTTGGGCCATCCATAACTCAGGCCCATGTATAATTTTTTTTCCATCGTGTAAGATTTCGATTGACCAGTCAGTGTTTGACATGTGGAAGTCCAATAACTGCACGCCGTTCTTTAAATACGCAGATCCGTAACCGTCGTCTTCGCGTTAATTCTCAGTTTTTGCCAGCGTTAGCAAAAAAGCTTGAAACAATCAACGTCAATGGCGTCTTCTTCATCTAGGAAGATAGTTCTGGAGACCTACGATAAAGTGGAGTTCGCAGCGAGCGAAGAATTGGCGACGCAATCGGAGCTGATGAAACGATTGATCTCGCGGTCCAAATCCTCCGACGACGAAGGCGAAAGCAGCAGCCTCGTAATTGTGATCCCGTTTGTCAAGAGCGATACGATGGAGTTGGTGATGAAATACTGCCAAAAGCAGGTGGAAGTCGAACGTGAGCTCAAGAAATCGGAGGAGGAGTTCATGAAAGTCGACGAGGTCACACTAGGATTGCTCAGGGTGGTCAGTTATAACTATTAAAAATGTTCTTTTCCTTCTTAACTTTATATATAGAGATGTTCCATCCTTTTTATCATATAACTAGTAATTATAGGCTGCCGCTCATATGGAAATCAAGAACCTGTCGAAACTCACTGACGAGGCCGTTGTTGAAATTTTAGTGACAAAAAAGGAGAGGGAGATGGGATAAGATGAAAATTGAACAATATTAAAAATACACTCATATTTTTATTATTGAACTTGATTGCCTTATATAGACAAAATACAAACAACTAAATAGATTTTTCAGTCACTAAATCTAATTTATAAGATAAGATTAAATATAATCTAAAACTTATTCTAAGATAATCTAACACCTATTCTAAAGAAATTTAAACAACTTCAAATTTGAATTAATTTTTCAACACTGTTTGGGTTTTTTGCAGAATTCTAGTCGAATATCTAGAATCCTTGATTTTTGTCCGTCTTGTATCAAAAAATGGTCCACCAGCGCATGGGAAGGGGTGGAAACTTGGGCAAAAGAGACATCTTTAGACAACCAATGAAAGTCTCAAACGACTAGACTTTTGATCGCTTGAAATGGTGTCCCTTAGACAATGTGTGGATGTTGAGAATTCACATCTTACGCAGTTATTGGAATACGTCCCACACATCAGAAGAAAGTCTTAAACTCACTCGTTTGCTTTGTCGCTCCCTTGAAAGTTGAACCCTTTTGGATTGCAAAAAGTCACACCTAGATGTAGAACGTTCTACTGTGCTTCTCCTCAGAAGTCAGAATGCATACTGGAACGAAGACGAATCTTCAATGAAAGAAACCGTGACTCCACCTTTACCCTTGTTACAGTTTTATTATAAGCAATGTTATGAATACCGTAGCGGGGTCGGTACCGGATTGAGCTCTGGAATAGAACAGTATCGGTACCGATCTGTATCGGGTACCGTTTCGGGAAATTTTTTAAATTTATAAAATAGTCCCTAAAATTTTTAAAAATTACAAAATAGTCCATATTGATATATT
>JANIHZ010000208.1:62973057-62985248 GCA_027478365.1 Erythroxylum rufum | reverse complement strand
TACAAAAATTTTAAAATATTACAATAATACAATTTTATTATTTTAATAAATAATAATTACATTAAAATATTCAATAAAAAAATAATAAATATTTTTAAACAATTTAAATGACACTTGTGCTTGGTACGATGACCATGAAGATTTTTTCTTTAATTTTAACTTTTTGTTCTATTTCACAAGTCTCATTCCATTTACAATTATTAAGTCTTGCAAGGAACTTACTTTCCTTTTTTACTTTTCGTTAGTTTTAAAGCAGCAAAAGAATTCCTGTTTCTTGTGCTAATACGCTAGATACAAAAGATGATGAAGCTTCACCAATTGGTTTTAGATAAGTACAGATAAATATATCCATTAATTTTTCGTGTGGACCTGTTGAAGATGAGTGATAATGAACTTACTTTTTTCATATTTGGTGAAGTTTCTTGTTGTGAAGTCATTTGAATGCCGTGTAGGTACCGTATTTCACTTCTGTCAAGATGGAAGCTTAAGAGGGATGTATGCAACATGCATGTGGCTTGTCCAGCTACTTTTGGTTCTCAGCAAAGACGAGTCTTTGTTCATTTATGTCCCTGAATTTTATCTAGAAACCCTGGTAAGTAGTCTCTTTGAATATTTTAATGTAGTGATCTTGGGTGTCTGTCATCATCGATGTATGATGGATAGTTTTTTGTTCATCAATATGTCTTTTATCTGAGATTTCTCTTTCATTATTGTCCTTGTATGTTTATTAGGTAGTCCTGTGAGTATTGAATCTCTTGCTGTTTTGTTGTTAATGTGATTGTGATGAGTAGCTGCTTCTTTTGGATCTAACCTAGCATGAAATATCAGCTGCAAAAAGCATAAAAGTGGCCAGTTTATTTACACTTTAAACTGCATTAGTTGCAGTGATGTTTTAGTATGTGAACCATGCAGTGGTGTTTTAGTATCTGAACCATGTTTTCTCCCTCTGCAATGCTACATGTTTTCTCTGATAATTTCCGTCCTAGATTCTCTGAAACCTACACTTATCCATTGAGATGCTAAGTGCTCAACATGTGGATTGCTGTCACATACAATGCACATGGATTAAACTGAATACCCACTTATCGTTCTTTTCTGTTGCTAAAGGTTGACTGCTTTCATGTATTGCGCAAGAGTGACCATCCCTTTGTTCCTTCTGCGATATTTATTAAGCATGGTCTGGCCTCGTTTGTAAGTGTCTCTTCTAATTTGTCCAACATGTTCTCAATAGCTAGTGCATACGGTATTTTACATTTATTGTTAAACTTTGATAATTAATGAGCATATCACTTGCTGTTTTCTATGGATATAAAGCATCAATTCATCACTCTTGTTTGTAGGTCACTTTCATAGTTACTCACTTCAATGATCCAAAGATATTGAGTGCAGATCTTAGAGATCTTCTTCTCGAAACTATATCAGTCTTGGTACAGCACAAAGAATATTTGACAGCTTTTGAGAACAATGAAGTGGCCATACAAAGGATGCCAAAAGCATTGTTGAGAGCTTTTGATAGTAGATCTTGGATTCCAGTGACCAACATCCTTTTACGATTGTGCAAGATTTCTTCCAAATATGAAGAATCCACCTCTTCTTCATCATCATCCATTGTTTTTCAGGTTTTACAATGAATTGCTTTTGGTTTAGTTTTTCAATTGTTTTTCTGTCCAACCGATTGACTGCCATTGGCTCTTTTTGTGCAGAAGTTACTTCAGGAAGCGTGCATCAATAATACAGATTTGTTCTCAGCATTTCTAAATCGACTCTTTAATACTCTTAGTTGGACACTGACTGAGTTCTCTGTTTCCATTCGAGAAATGCAAGAAAATTACCAGATACATTATCTGATGTCTGGCCCAGCAGTTAATGGATTTTTCATCTTCTTAAAGATTTGCCCATTCTAATCAGCACTTGAAAGATCAAGTGATTTTACTTGATTTCTATGGCTTGTACTTTCTCTGAATTTATATAGTCAGTTATTTATAAGTCTTCACAGATGGTCATTTTTACGGGGTTGTATGGGATTCTTTTCTGGGTTTGTAGCTATTGTCAGCTGCTGTTGTCTAAATAGGGAATTGCCTTTGGGAAGGCAAGCTGCATTCTCTGACTCAGAGGGGACCTTGATCCTATTAGAATCCATGTTTAGAGCTACTGACATTGGGGTGGGGGCATTTGGGTGGCAGAAACTGGATTAGAGGAGAAAGTGGATTACCTCCCAGGGTTCCTATTTCTTTTAGGTAGGCATTCTGTTCTCCTCTACTTGAAAATGCTAAAAGGTTCAGTTCTTTCCTCCCTTCCTCTCATCCCAGTTGAGTTTTGAATGAGGGTTTTGTTTAGCACCTAACAATTTAACAGCCTGTAGGAAGAACTAGTCTGCTACTGAGTAGGGATTCACTGCTTGTAAGCTATAATGCCATAAAGAAACTTGTGGTACCCATATTACCCTGCCCCTCCTTCTTTGCCCTTCTTCTTCTTCTCTTGATTGTTTATGTAAGAATGAAGCTGATGATTTGGTAAAGTTTCTGCACATAAAACCGATAACCTGCTGCATACTCTCTGAGGGCACATATCCTGACGACCATGGAGCTGATGTACACCTCTTATACCTTCAGATTGCACAGATTGTGATTATGGGGTTTGTGCTTCTTGAAATTTTGTGGTTGATGGATCTCTGTCTTACATTTAAGAGCAAGATGAAGCTGTGAACTGTTTAGGCAGATGAGGCCAAATCCAAATCTGAAAAAATGCCCCAATTTCAACTTGAGAAGAAAGCAAAAGTGAAATATTGATACATCTTATTGGCTCTTTTTGGGTTTTTGATACCACTACTGCTACTTTGTTCTACTGAGTTTTCTTTTCAAGTATTTATTTCAGATTTTTCTAACTTTTATCTGGTAGTTGATCTGATAAGAGGATAAGTGTAAATTAGGCTGCAGGATTACTTTGTGAGAAAGAGACAGATCTGATGGAGATTGTTATATGCTTTAAGAAATTAATGTCCATGGTTTAAATGGACAAAGAAATGCAACTTTTAACATTGATGCAAGTAATTTTCTTCTGTGTCAGATATCTATGTTGTGTATAGTAATCTGGATGGATGTTGGATATATAGTTTCACAATACCTAATTAGAATTGTTGCAGAATATAGTAGTTAATGTAATCATAGGGATTATATAAGTAATGTAAATAACATAGTCATAGGGATTTTAGCATGATTATAAGGATTACTTTCATCGTTTAACCTATGTATTCTTGTATAAATACTTGTAGTATCTTTCTAATTGAAAAAAAAAACACATTCTTCTCAAGAATAAACCTTGCAACTGTAAGAATACTGTTATTGTTGTTTACTGTCATCTAAGATGAGTAGTAATTCATATGTTTGTTTATTGTTCTATAGTAGTTTTAAACTATTTTCATCCAATTGCTCCACTTTGCATGTTTTGGAGTTTCATGAAAAAAAGTGTTGTATAATATACGATCTTTCTTGCAACATGGCCACGCTTCTGGAGTTCTGCACCCGTGAGATCCCCCAAGCATTTATATGTGGAAGTGATACAAATCTACGGAGGCTTACTGATTTGATTGTCTTTATTTTTAGTAACATTACTTCAGCTGCAGATTCCAAGTTTTTTGACTTGTAAATTTCCTCCCTTGAAATTGATCATTCCTTTTCCTATAATCCCTCTCTCCCAATTTTCTCTTCTCACTGGACATGTTTCCAAAAAATTTTAATGAAACCTTCGAAAAGTGGAGATGTGTTGGCATCATAGAAGAATAACCCTAAGGGAGTTAGATACTCTGAATGGTGATACAGGGAAGTCTCTCTTTGGAATAACTTTGTCTTTGTTCACTTAAATGTTTCCTCTGCTTCATACTTTATCACTATTGGCATTTAATATGCAGATCACTTAAAAGACATGGTCAGTCAATGGAAAAAGTAAACCGTGGGATGATATTGGCACCTCTTCTAGGCTGGCATCATTATAAATTTGCAAGTGTAGATACAGAAATTGGCAAAAAGAATGTGGTGGATGTTTTCGCAAGCACGGATTGTCCTGATACAGTGCACTGTGGATTTCAGTACCTCTTGGAGTACAACTGGGTTAGTTTTGCCAACTCCCATATGTGAATAATGTTGTTTGATTATTATATATGATGACGTTGGTGACAGATCATTCTTATTTCTTCTCTGTTCATTTATCAGCATTGTGCGTTATTATGTATATATACTTCATCAACAAATACTGTTTTGTGATTTATTAGCTTCCTCGTGTAGAAGATGTATATATGAAGTTGTCAAGAGCCAAAGAACGAAATTTGTAATTGCAAATTGGGTGTGGTTGAATTTGCTCTTCTGCCACTTGGATGTTCAGATTGATGTCCTGAAAGTCATTGTGCACATCAATCCTTGTTTTAGCCCAATATTGGGCACGTAAAGACATTTCTTCCTTCACAGGATTTTGACCTCTTTGGTCATATTTCTTGTGATGGGTTTAAGTTTGTACTAAACAAGAGAGATGATTGATCAATGTGACAAAAGTACGAGTTGAAATTTCAATCATATGATGTTGCAATTTCTGTTTCTTATTCTAGGATGCTAGTCGATGGTACGTTTATGCTGTATTTTGTTATATATTACGTATTAGTTCCATAACCACCACGTTCTCAGACATTCATTTTCATATTCTTTCATCAACACTCATCTTGGATTTTACTAATTTAAGGTTTCTGATATTATTCAAACAATTTTGTTGCATCAGTTGGCATGAGTTTGCATGGGTTGGTTGATAGCGTTGCTTACTCCATACGTGTTAGTCTTTTGTGCACGATGATTCATTTCTGCTATTCAGAATTTCAATTGATCTGTAGTATCACTTAATTGTCTTGTAGATCAGTTTAATCATTCCATTGGTAATATTTTTCCAGGCTGGATCATCAAGAGAGGATGCTTGTCCTGGGGAACTTGGGAAACTTGAGGATTTCTTAAACCTGCTTATTAGTCAGATTGAGATGCAGCAACTAGAAAGGATGAGACTCGCTGGAGTAACAGATGCTGATGAAACCTGCTGCATTTGTTATGCATGTAAAACAGATGCGAGATTTGCCCCATGTGCCCATACATCTTGTTATGATTGCATAACCAGGCATCTCTTGAATTACCACAGATGTTTCTTTTGCAATGCAACAATCCTGGAGGTGATCAAGATTGATGAGGAGAGTACTTGAGATTGATCTAACTATATTCTGGTTACTTGGTATTGAATATGCTAAATTCCCACGTAGATTAGGAACAAGAATCATGAATGGTTTATAAGGATGATCTCATATTCCGATCCCTCAAAAGTTATGGATGAGAATACGGATCTTTCTGTATACGAGTCATTCTTCTTTCTAATTGGAGATTTTAACACGGTACCAAAGCCAACCTTGATTGATGATTGGTTTGACAGATATTCATCCTGCAAACTTCTCGTCGCCATGGGATGACATATTACATTACAAAGGGGATAGATGATGAAAGGTGATTATAATTTTAGTTGTAGACACAGCAAAGTAAATGAATGATGATTGTTAGAAAAACCCAAGTAGATACTGAATGGGCTTCACATAATACACAGCAGCCCTATTTTATTTTGTCCTTTCCCCTTTATTTTGTCCCTGTACATATGCTTTTCTTTCCCTGTACATATGCCTTTTCTGTCTCTGTACATGGTGCCTTCGGGTACCCTAGCATAGCAAACAATTCGTTAGTGTCAACTCTAGGACAGCCAGCCAATAGCAATAGGAGGACAATACATTCAAATGTTCATTACACAGTATGAAAGAAATATCTTTCTTCACCTACTTTCTATTTTCCTTCATGGTATCAAAGCCAACTTACTGATTCACCAACCCTAACCAAATATGTCATATACAGGAGACAACAGTGACCCCAGTGCCACAAACATATCCACTACACTTGAACATGAACCCTACTCTGTTACTAATACAGAGAACCCAAGAGTTGTGCTAGTCACTACTCCTTTCAATGGGAATAACTATATTACTTGGAGTAAATCGATGACCATAGCTTTATGTGCCAAGGATAAACTTTTCTTCATTAACGGGTCCTGCACCATGCCCACAGGAGATGTGATTTTATCAGTAAAATGGAAAAGAGCAGATAGCATGGTAAAATCATGGATTCTCAATGTCATGGTTAAAGAATTGAGTGATGCCTTCCTCTCTTTCTCTACAGCTAAAGAGCTATGGGTGGAACTACAAGAAAGGTTTGGAGAAGCTAATGGACCATTGCTTTATCAAATAGAAAGGGAAATAAGTTCCCTAAAGCAAGGTACTCTAACTGTTTCTGCTTATTATAATAAGCTGAATAAATTATGGGACGACTTGTTTAGCTTAGACCCTACTCTCATATGCATTTGTGATGCATCAAAAACTATTACTGCCAAAGAAAATACTCATAAACTTGTGCAATTTTTTATGGGACTCAATGAAGAGTTTGAGCATGTGGTGAATCAAATCATGCTAATGGAGCCACTACCTACTGCAAACAAGGCTTTTTCTATATTACAGACCGTGGAAAGACAAAGAGGTCAACTCCACTACAGACAATACTCCCAACATAGCTATGCTAGCCAAACAGTCAAGCAATTGGAGGAAAGGAGGAAAAACTAATGGCACCAATACTGGCAAAGGATTCTACCCTAAGAAAGAGGATAAATACTGTGAGAAGTGTAAAAAGACTGGGCATACCTTGGAGACATGTTTCAAAATTCATGGAACCCCTGACTCGTATAAGGAGCTTACTGTGCAAAGAGAAAAGGGAAGAACAAACTTGGCACAGATGGTGGACAGCCCTGCAGAAATCACACAACAACAAAATGAGGAAAAGTCACAAAATGGAGGAATCTCTTCTGATCTAGCAAATTTTATTCAACAAGAGATAAGTAAGGCAATCAAGGGCAAAACCAATAAGAGAGGTAAAATATTCAGGATACCAGAACTATGCAGGTAATACTACACACTCAGTAAACATGGCTTCTAATTACCCTAACTATTGGTTTATTGATTTGGGTGCTTCTACACACATGACAACTGATCTAAATCTTTGCACTGAGTATGTAGTCAATAATGATGTTTATGATCATGTGACTCTTTCCCATGGAACAAAGCAAGAAATTGCCCACATTGGACATGCACAAATAGGAGACACAATTACCCTCAAAGAAATCTTACATATGCCTAATTTCTTCAAAAATTGGTTATCAGTAAATAAGCTCACTACACAGAATGAAATTGCTGCCATATTCATATTTAACAAGTTGTTTTTGCAGGACCTTCGGACTAATGATGTCATAGCTATCATCAAGGCAATAAATGGATTGTATGAGCTGAACTCTAAAGCCTTTTTGCCCCTCAATACCCTAAAAGGTCCCCCTTTAGATTTTTACAATTCTAAAATTGTTGCTCTCAATGCTACAGTAGCTTTTGATCTATGGCATTCTAGACTAGGGCATGTATCTAAGGAAAATTTACAGCATATCAATGAAATCAAAGTCTTTGTTCCTCACAAACATGAATGTCAAATTTGTCCCTTAGCTAAGCAGCACAAAAAACCCTTCCCCAAGCATGAGATACACACAAAGAAACCATTCGAAATCATCCATATAGACTTATGGGGACCGTATAGTGTTCCTACAATGGGTGGCTCACACTATTTCCTTACAATTGTAGATGATTTCTCTAAAGCTACATGGACCTTTATACTTAAACACAAGCATCAAACCCAACAGACCATCCTACAGTTCCTTAAAAATGCTGAAAGACAATTTAACACCAAAATATTGAAGGTTCAATCCGATAATGGGAGGGAGTTTATTAACCAGGAATGCATCAACATATTTAGAGAAATGGGGATCCAACTCTAAAAAAGCAGCCCATATACACCAAAACAGAACGGGGTAGTGAAAATTAAACATAAACATCTTCTGCAGATCACTAGAACCTTACTTTTCAACGCTAAATTACCTAAAGGGTTTTGGGAAGAAGCACTGCATACAGCTACATACCTTCTGAACCGAATTCCAACCAAAGTCTTGGGGTGGATGAGCCCTTTTTAAAAATTGCACAAAAGAAAGCCTAGTTATGAGCATTTGAGAACTTTTGGTTGCTTATGCTTTGCTATAGATAAAACACCCAACATAACTAAATTGGATCCTAGATTAAAAAGATGCATTTTTCTTGGATACATGCCAGATTATAAGGCCTATAGAGTCATGGACCTAGACACTAAAGTAGTGTCTGTTTCAAGAGATGTGATGTTTTATGAGAGCAACTTCCCTTATGCAAACCAAAATCCAAACACTACACAAGCCTCGAACCCCCTATTCTCAAGCATACTGACCAATGAAGAAGCAGATTATCCTACACAAACTCCTAACATAGTTGCCACACCACAAACAGAAATGACTTCCCAGTCACCTGACAATTACCTACCCGACAATTCACCAAACCAAGACATAATGCCAATTGTCCCCACACAAAGAAGAAGCAACAAAACCCACATACCTCCCAAATACCTGCAAGACTATGTTCTTCAAGCCACAGCACAATAGTCCACTTACTCCTTTGATGATGGCAATGTCACATCTCAAGTCTGTTGTCCTGCAGGAACAAATGAAGAAGGATTAAAGAAGTTCAACATCAAGCACAACAGCAATTACAACACCTTTATATGTAATGTCTCCAGAACTTTTGAACCATCATCATATGAGACTGCTAGCAAAGATGAAGGGTGGGTGAATTCTATGAATGAACAATTGTCTGCATTAGAGAAAAATGGGACTTGGAGACTCACAAAACTACCTAAAGGGAAGAAGGCTATTAGCCTCAAAGTGGGTATACAAAGTGAAGAGAAATTCAGATGGAACAGTGGCAAAATTGAAATCTAGGCTTGTAGCCAAGGGATTCTGTCAAAAGGAAGGGGCTGACTACTCTGAAGTTTTCTCTCCAATGGCAAAGATGGTAACAATCAGAATATTTTTGGCTATAGTTGCATCTAAACAATGGCCAATACATTAATGTGACATTAATGATGCATTTCTTCATGGCCACCTAGAGGAAGAGCTATACATGCAACCACCAAAAGGCTACAATAGAGCTAAGGAAGGCCAAGTATGCAGACTGATTAAATCAATTTATGGCTTAAAACAGGCTGGGAGACAGTGGCACAAAGAATTGTCCACAAAATTATCCTCAATGCAGTTCACAAGATCAGAAGCAGACCATTGTTTATACACTAGGGGCACAAGAAATGACTTTATGGCAGTAATTATCTACGTGGATGATATACTAATTACAGGTGTAAATGAAGAACACATTGTCTCAGTTAAGAAAGCTTTGAATTCAGAGTTCGCAATCAAGGATCTTGGGTATGCAAAATTCTTCTTAGGAATTGAAATAGCAAGAGCAGCAGATGGAATGATACTTACCCAAGGAAAATACATCCGAGACATCCTCCAAGAGACTGGACTGTTGGATTGTACACCTTGTTCCATGCCCATAGTTCCTGGGATAAAATTAACCATCGAAACAGGTGAGTTGCTTGCCAAACCAAAAGAGTACAGATGACTAGTCGGGAGACTACAATACTTAGGGTTTACAAGACCCGACATCACATATGTTACTCAACAGCTTAGTCAATTCATGTGTAACCCTAGACTACCGCACTGGGAAGCATCCAAAAGAGTACTAAAATATCTAAAGGGAACACAGAACCTGGGGATTTTCTACGCAACAGAGGAAAGCCCCAACCTTGTAGCCTTCTCCGACTCAGATTGGGGAAGCTGCGTTTTCCCCCAACGTTCCTTAACAGGGTTCTGCGTATTCCTCGGGAAATCACCGATCTCCTGGAAAACAAAAAAGCAATCGACGGTGAGTCTCTCTTCGGCTGAATCGGAATACCGAAGCCTAGCGTCGACTACTTGGGAGCTAAAGTGGATCACCCAAATATTAGACACTTTCCAGTTCCAAATCACAAAACCCATACCTTTATATTTTGATAACCAGGCTGCGATCTACATCTCCAAAAATTCGATCTTCCACGAGAGGACGAAACACCTCGAGATCGACCTTCATCTGGTTCGTGACTGTGTCAATCTAGGGTTCCTGGAACTGAAGCACGTGAAGACCACTCAACAGCTTGCAGACGTCTTTACAAAAGCTCTAACCGCATGAACCTTCTCGAATCTAGTTTGCAAGCTCGGAGTTGTCAGTTTTGAACCACAACTTCGGCTTGACCGGGGTGTGTTAGAAAAACCCAAGTAGATTCTGAATGGGCTTCACATAATACACAGCAGGCCCTATTTTATTTTGTCCTTTCCCCTTTATTTTGCCCCTGTACATATGCTTTTCTATCCCTGTACATATGCTTTTTCTGTCTCTATACATGGTGCCTTTGGGTACCCTAGCATAGCAAACAATTCGTTAGTGTCAGCTCTAGGACAGCCAGCCAATAGCAATAGGAGGACAATTGTATATATACCGTTCAAATGTTCATTACACAGTATGAAAGAAATATCTTTTGTCACCTACTTTCTATTTTCCTTCAATGATTATGTGTCTGCTTTTGTACAGGCATCTATTGCCGAGGTTAGTGGTTAGGTAAGGGTTGGAAAGTAACAGTTCTCATAGTTAAGAATCAGAATTTTGTAGGGGAGGACAATTTTCTTGTGAATATATGTAAATGGCAATGAAATTCTAACCCTCTTCTGTCTCATACCATATAACGGCTCCATTATGAACTTTTTCTTCTTTGTACTCAGTCTATTCACAGTTTACGTACCAGTCAGCTTCATGATCATATATGCCTTGAGGACAGACCAAAGACTAACAGGATCAACTCATGGCAAGGAGGCTCAGGTCAGATTTAAGAATTTATTGATCGTTGTATTTAATTATAGAACTGATGACTCCTTTTAGTTATTAAGGTTAGTTTTGCTAAATTTAATTGACCAATACTGTTAACTCATAGTTGATTATATAATCTACCAAATTCCTCAGGTGATTTATTTATTTAGATCTTGTCAAATAGTCTATCTAAAACACACAATTATTAGATTATCATATACTAGATGGTTTATGCATCCGAAGACTAATGATTAGATTCAAAGACTAGTGCGGAAAATAGAGATAAATAACTAGTTTTGTTAATTAATAAATCATTTCTTTCAAACTAAATATAGACCAATCTACACATAACTTAATTGCAAGTTTCAAGACTTATGGAACTGTTTGGTCCCCAATAATTTGCTATCCTATGCAAACTGGCACCTGTTCTTTTCTTGATCCTATTATTGACAATCCTTCTAAGCCACTTTTCCCTATTTAATTTTCACAAGTGACCATGGATTTTAAACATTTTGTTTAACCATCTTCCTCAATTTTTAGGACCACAAGCTCCATGGGAGAATTCAGTGGCTGCTGCACACAATCTTTCCTGTACCAGCAATATTAACAAATGCAGAAGCAGACGTATACTATCTATCTTTCCTCCGATCCGAGCTTGAAGAATTTTCTGGTAAGTTATCCAATCCAAGACATTTGAGAAATGCAAGTTTAGCAAGCCTAAAATAGTTGCATGGATGAGTTTCAATAAAGCTTTTGTCCTTTGATGATGATCCCAGGTCCTCTCTCACAATTCTTCCGCCAATGTTTGTGGCTATCTCTCCCTTGATACTTTGATCTTCTCCTCCCTGTAAAGATCTCCCAAATGGTTAATACATATGCCCTTGCTTAAACTAAAATGCCAAGAGTTTCATGTACGAAACAATCAACAAATATGTAAAATTAAGACTCCCTCAGCCAAAATTTCAATATAGTGCAGGATATGTCTCATCTTGTAAGCCCTTTACAATGTTGATCACGGTTTTAAATTGCGGTTGCGGACCGGACCGGACCGTTACCGCGATTTGTTGCAATTGACTTCAAATCTTCTGTACCCTTTTTTACTTGTCTCAACTATTTAAATTTTCTCTCTCTTAATTATTGTAGGGTTTGATGCTCTGTTTTGAAACCCGGATCGGACCAGCTGGTTCTACCGGTGATCGGTCGACTATCCGATCCGGGTAACCTCTAAAGACTACTCTTCAATTGAACCAGTGCGAACCGGAACTGGTCGAATCGGTTG
>JANIHZ010000208.1:62930730-62942542 GCA_027478365.1 Erythroxylum rufum | reverse complement strand
AGGGGTGAGAAATTGGACGAAGTTCTCGTTCCTATTATCCAACATGTATGTTCTCTCATCTTCTTGTAATTTTTGTTTGTTCCAATGTAACTCAAGAGCTTAGTTCATTGATGAATTTCGTGAATTAATAATTGTCAGTCTCTAAAGAGCAAGGACTCGAAAAGTTGTGGTCCTGGGTTATTAGTGATCAATTGGCTGTTCCAATATGAACTTGTCTTCCGGTTTGTTGCGGAGAAGCTAGCTGATATTATCAGTAGAAAAGAAGACCGTTATGTGGCTTTTGGTTGGTGCATTCTTGTTCGCAGCCTAGTGGAGTATGAGCGTTTCATGGCTCAATTCACTCTACATGGTATCACGCTTTATTGATTGATTTATTTATGTTTCTCTCATTTCGCTTTTGCGCATATAGCGTTTGATTTACTTCCATTCCTTGAAGGTTTTTTGGGTATATGACTTGTTCCAGGAATAAGGGACAATTACAGTGCTTTCCTGAAGATACTTTGCAAGTGTATCCCGCACTTGACATGCATTGTTTGCAAGGGAAGGTATGACGCTATTAATATTTTGGTATTACATGTTTTCTTTATTTGTTTATATTTTAAGAGTTGTTTTAGTGCACTTAAAAGAAAATTTGTTCTGTTGCTACAACTTGTAATTTATTTTGTATTTTGGCTGTTATGTTCGTATGTAGCTTGTATTTTTTTTATATTATGAATCATATGGAGAATAAGAAAGTAAATAGTTCAATGTGCGTCACATCTTTACCGTTGCTTTGTGATCCTTTTTGTTATGAAGTGTGACCTGTGGTGTTGAAGGTCAAATGTGCTAACTGCAGCTAGTTTTCCAGCAAGTTCTTTTGGGGTTAATTATGAGTGATCAATATGAGAAATTAGTTCCATCTGGCCAATTTAACTGTAAAATTTCTGTTCTTTTTGTTTTTGTTGAGTTTCCAATTTTCTTCTCCATTTCCTTATTTTGAGTGTGGAAGTTACAAAGTGTCTTCTTGTTTCAGAATCTTCCCTCCAATTTCAGTTTTACTTCGGATTCACCTAACCAATCTCTCTTAGGTTAGAACGCTTTGAGAATGACTGCCATTTGAGCAATTTCACATAAACTCAACGTATCCTTTACACAAGGCTCCCCACTTTGTGAAGGTCGGGGGAGGTGATCAATGTACGCAGCTTTTTTGTTGTAATTTTTACAAAGAGGTTATTTCTGTGATTTGAACTTGTGACCTTATGGTCACGAAGGAGCAACTTTTACCAGTTGCTCTAAGGCTTTCCCTCCAATTTCACATAAGCTGATTCTATTAATCACTTTAGGCTCTTGGGAACCTATGTATATTTGTTGAAGCCATTGCTTTGTCATAGTTTTTCAGAGCGATGGTAAAAGGTGTAGCTGTGTCCACTAGTTGGACTGATTTCAATTGTCTTGTGTCCATAAGTTTTCAGATTGTGTTAGACCTCCAGCAATAGAAATTGTTAATACTTGTACGCCTTCCTTCTCATCCTAGACCATTTGATTGTGTAGCTCTTTGCAGAATGGATTTGAGTTGCCTTCTAGGCTTTCAATAGGAGCTGCTGATTGTATTTTAGCAATAAGCGAAGCGCTAACAAAACAAAGGAGAGTTCCAAGTAGTGGACCAAAATCAGTGATCTCAACTTCATCAGACTGGTCTAGATGTCGGGCATTGACTAATATTGAAGACAAGAAAGTCAAACTGACTACAATAACATCTGAAGTCTCGATGAGTGAAATGCCATGCTTGCTTTGGAAGCAGATTGATGATCTTATCACTGTGGTGCAAAGACTTATAGCTGTATGCTCTATATCCCTTTCATCTTGTTTTCTTGTCATTTTGGTATACTGTTTTACTAAAAACTGGTTTCTGGCATTACAATTCCCAAATTCTGCATTTCTTTAGACAATTCTATAAGATGATACTACTTAATTTTGTTTCTTTTAAGTGTTTGTATGTTTGTATGTTTGTCTATTTGTGTGTGTGTCTCACTGCGTGAAATAGCTTGTTTAATTTGCTTTTCATGTGTCTTGCAGTGGAGTAAAAAGAGTAGGCCTTTGCATGCTAAAGGGGTGGAGCAAGTGCTTAAATGGTTGCAGGATCTAAAAAGGCACTACAGTTACTTCCATGTTGAGGTGACCAAATGTCATGGCTTTTAGGTGCTTTGTAGATGCTACTAGGTCTTCTACGCATTATGATTTATTTTCCTGTAATATGGAAGGCAGATGCAAACATTATCGAAACTAGAAGATTGCTGCTTTCATCCTGTTGGAAGCATTACAGCATGCTACTGCACTTGGAAGATAGTACTTTTCATGAGTGTTGCAGTGGATTGTTGGATGAGTACATACATGGTATCCAGGTAATCTTTTCTATTGTAGATTTTTTATTCTAATTTGACGCAAGGCAATGAGAGAATAGCTGTAAACAGATAAAAGAGAACAATAAGGGAGATAGAAATGAAAGAGGATGGAGACGAGCATGCAGTAAAGGGAAAAAACAGAGAGGAAACTTGGGTTTAGGAAAAGAAGTCAGAAGGAGATAGGTGAATAGGAATCTCAATATATTCCATATGCAATTCATAAATACTTAAATTATTCATCCCTATACTTATAGTATTCAGAAGTATCTTGAATAATAAAGGGTTAAAATGAGAAACAAAAGAAGTTATAAGTGGAAAAATATGTAATAGGAAGTCCTACACTAGTTCTGTGCCAGTACCTGTTTGATTGACTCAGTTGGGATCTGAGCTAAAGGTTGAAGCAGTGATCTTTTTTTATTGGGAAAATTCTATTAGATATAGCTTCTTTCATTAATTATAAACTTCTATGTTTTCCCTGGCATATGTTGATGTGGCTAACACAAATGTAGAACACTTCCATATATTCATTGTTTTGCTGGCACATTCTGGAATGCACACTTTCTTGTTCATTTAGTTGATTATGCAGTCATTCTAGCTGTGTGTAAGTTGGGATTCTCTTCCTCTCTTCATCTCTATAATGCTCTTTGCTAACTTGCAACTGGTACTTGGTATTGTTCTGGCTGATGTAATTGTTAAAATTGCAATAACTAAAATTTGAAAAGTACAGTATTACACAAAGAGTCATTCTGAAGGCCATGCAGAAGAGGACAGTGGCATAGAGACTAGCAAGTTTTTCTTGAATTGTCTATGCCTTCTTTTGGGACGGCTTGATGGCAAGAAATTTGAAAGACTGGTATTCAACTATGGGGCACAGCTATCACAGGTTCTTATATCACAGGTAGATTTATCTTAGCTTATCAGGGTATGCTTTGTATGCTGATTCTAATTATTTCAACTGAGGATGTCTTTTGCTCATCATGAAAGTATAGAAACTTGCCCTAGTAAAAATTCAATCCTTAACAAAGATGTTTTTGGGAAAATCTTTAACAAACAAAAAATTTTTTGCTTTTACTTGCCAAAAATTTTTATACTATGGGTTAGGAGGGTTATAGACCTATAGTTAAGTATGTCTTTAAGGTCAGAAGTAATTGCAATATTCTGAGTAATATTTCTAGCATTACCAAGGATGATTGACATGGATATTTTATGCTCCCACTATTGGTTAGACTCCAAGAATTGCCCCATATGTAAAACGTAATGTTAATTGTTCGTATGATATTGAAGTTGGCTGCTAGTGAACAAAAACTTTATATTAGTGGACTTATTTATTTTTCTATTAGCATTCTTTTGAATTAGGTTATTGTTCTTGGCAAGTTGTATTTGTAGCAGACTGGTCGTTTCTCTTCTCCATTCATTACTGTTTGCATTAAAACTGAATAGGTGACGGTGTTTTGATGTTAAAGAAATGTCGTCTGTGGACATGTAATTAGACTCAGATATTTGTTTTTAAACTTTAAAATTTTTTGTATTGTGGAAGTTTGGAACCATGCCATTCCTTGAGATAGATTGTTTTACTGCTTTTCACTGTAGCTTGCAGGATGCAGTCTTTCTTAGTTGGTGGTAGTTAGAATTGAATGTAACATATTCCCCCAGTCATACTTGTTGTTTTCTCTGTTTTGATATTTGATTTTCCTTCTGTGGAAGCTTCACTTTGCCGATGAAGATGTGATTTCTGGAGCTGTTTGCATATTCAAGGCAGCTATTATTAGACCAAAATTTTCATCTGCAAATAGTAGCGGACAGATGGATACATTATTGCCACATTTGCTTCACCTTTTGGATGAGAGGGATGGCACAGCCAGAGCTGTTGTGATACTTCTAGCAGAATACTGCTCCCTGTATTCCTTTTCTTCCTACCAGTTTGTTACTGATTAGCATTGACAGATGAGATTCCGTGATATGAATCTGAAACTTGAATTGCTTTATAAATTTTCCAGGAGCACAGACAATCATTGCCTTGAACAAGTTTTAAGTCGCCTCACATCTGGAAATTCTCAGCAGAGGTTGAACTCCATTGATGTTATCTCAGAGCTGGTTTTGATTTCATCAGATTCAGGAAACAAAATTTCTTCTTTGGCATGGTACAATAATCTTAAACACTTGTGGTTCTATGATTTATTGTTTCTATCATGTTGCTGATATTATTATAATCTTCACATGTTGGTCCCGAAGGCAAGACATTGCCAAAATCTTGGTTGAGTGTCTTAGTGATGATGACAGTGTGATCCGGGAACGTGCTTCTAGTTTACTTCAAGTGATAGGTTTGTCTTGACAATTGATGCTTTTACTTCATCATCCTTCGTCATTGTCATGCTTCACATTTTTGTTTCATAGATTCTGAAATATTAATGTCTACAATGGTTCATATTCAACTGTTTAGCGTCTTAAGAAACCACAAACACATTTAATAAAGTTGCTGCATTTCATCCATCGGTGCTACATGATAAATATGATTTATTTTATTTACTAGGTCACAATGGTATGAGATAGATGAAAAGAAAAGCACCTTTTATCGAATTTTCAATTGTGGATATATGTTTATCATTACTATATGCAACGACTGTCATTTTTTGTGTCAAACCAATAAGGATTCATACAAGCTAAATCCTCTTGTTGATAGGTGGGCCAAAGAAAAGCCTTAATTTTTTATTTTTATTTGTATCAAAATTTTGTTCTTATTCAAGAAGGTGCCACAAATTTTTAGCTTATTACCATTTGGATATCGTTTATCTAGTCTTTTGCTTGGTGACATCAGAATCCTTTATCCTTTTCATATTGTCTTCTTCATGCTAATACAGTCTTCATAAAAGGTCAGTCAGTTTGTTTAGTTCTCTCGTCATATTAGTTTATGGATGCTCTTCAGAAATACATGCAAAGCAAGTGCATAAATTTGATTTGGAAAAGAACTTCATGCTGTTGTCAAGCATTTTTGCTGGCCTCACAGGCCTGGAGTTTCTTCCCTTGCTTCTGTTCTGATCACGTTATCAGTAATTTGGAAAATTTAACATGTAGATCATCAACAACTTTGGATGAAAAAGTTTCTGGAACTGGTATAAATAAAATGTTTGCAACCACGTACATACAATGCAGCATATACACCTGCTCATATGATCATTTTCTTTTAATGTTCTCGTTGTCCTCACTACAGATCCGTCTATGTTCTTGCCTACACTGGTTCACCTTGTCTACTCATCAGATGAAAGGATCCAATCATCTGCTAGTGCTGTTTTACTTGCAACACTTCAAAATAATAACCAGAATCCTGAGGTTATATGCATGCTGCTTGACTCCCTTAGGTATTTTTGTCGCCCCTTTACCCTCAATTCCATGTATAAGTGTGTGGATTTATGAAATGTGCTTTTTTCTTGTTGTACCGGAATTACTGTCTGTTTTATTGCACTTCATTTTTGCAACTGACTAACCTTTACCCTCTTATTTTCTAGCAACCTCAATCAATCCTTGGATATCTCAAACTCTGGACAAGATACAAGACCAGGTTTGTGTTTCACTTGAATTTATACTGTGGTAGGTCAAGTGAAACTATTACTTATTGCCAAAGTTGGTATTATTCATACTCCTAGTCACTATGTATTGGCTATTTCAATTACTTATTCTTTCCATATTTATTGATTTGGGATTTTGTCTTTGTATGCATTTTTTTATCACAGATGGACCATCTACAAGTTATTTCATATATTTCTATCTGACTGTTTTTTCATCGATATTTGCATGCATAGTTTTTGGATCATTTTGCGAGTTGCAAGTTTTATTTATTTGTTCTAAAATTTTCTCTTGTCAGTCAGCTTGCTTACCTTTCTTACATAGCGCTGATATTTTCTCCTTTGTTGCTTATTCTGTATTGGTATAGCTGGAATAAAAGACGATGCTGATCGGATACTAAAGCTCATTTCAGAGTGGTCTAAAAGTGTAAGATTGGAATTTTCTATTTGATGACTTCACCAAGTGACCAAAGCTTTTACTTCTTATTACATTCCTTCATGTTTAGTGGGCTTATGATATGGTTCCATTTAGGATTATTCTGTTATTGTTAAAAAGACTCTTAAAACACCTAGAACGTTTTATCACTTTATATATCATATTTAGGACCTTTCATTTAGTTCATAGTTGACTTTTTGGTAGAGAAAAGAAAAAGTTTCTGGAGGTCAAAGACTGTTACATAATTTATCATTGTAGTACATCTCTGTCCTTGCTAACCCCTTTCTGACCCCGTTGTTCTCATTCTTCCCCTCAAAGTATAATAACTTTTATTTTAATTCTTAAAACTTTTTGTATCCAAATATTGTTTTACTCAACTAGTTTTGATGGAGTCAGGGAACGGAATACAAGTCAATCAAGAAAGAAACAACTCATGAAACTTGCTTACATGCTTGTTTCAAAAAAGGAATGCAAACTAGCAACTCCTATATGTTCATTACTTAAGCTATATTGTCTTTAAACATATCCAATCTTTCCCTGTCTTATGGGAAAATTCATACTATTCTGATATGTGGATTTCCCTTCAAATTTTATGGTTCACTTATAAGTGCCGTTGTCACATCTGTTGCATTAACCTCTAGTTGATATTTTGCACTTACATCTGTGCACGGACTCCATTTTGATGAGACATGTACTCAACAGGTAGAGGACTGGAAATCCTTCATTGGACCAGTAATTGAAAAGATGTTCTTAGAGCCGGCAAATGCAACCATTGTTCGGTTTTTAAGCTGTGTAAGTGAACAGATAGCAGATGCTGGGGATGTAGTCCTTTGTCGTGTTCTGTCACATATGCAGGAACAGAAAGAGTAAGTACATTGTAGTATTCATTAAAATGTTGGAAGTGGAGATCCTGACCTTTAGTATGCGCTAGTCCACCCTTACTTTTACTCTTCCTTGCTTTTGGTATGAACATTATGTATGTATCAACTTGTACCTCATCTGTTGTTGCCTCCGGTATATATACGTATCGACTTGTACCTGGTCTGGTGGGATGAATTCTTCTTTAGGATAAGTATATGTATTATGTTTTAGCTTGAGTTACTTAGCCATATCCTTTACTCATTAGCAAATCTGCAACTTTAATTCTCTCTTCAATAGGTTTGGAATGTGGCTCAGTCATGAATAATTGCAAATTTTATAGTGGTTGATGGCATTTTCTTAATGAGCTCAGTTCTCTTAGCAGGATTGAGGAAGGCTTATTATCTAGATGGGAGAACAGAAGTTATACAACCAAAGACACTGATATAGTGCAGAAAGATCTATTTCAGCGCCTTTGTCCATTACTCATAATTCGTCTCCTTCCCCTTAGAGTTTTTAACGACCTCAAATCAGCTATTATGTATGGTCAACTTCCCAATAGACTCATCGTGACTGGTATGCCTTTTGTAACCTCTTTCAAGCTCGTTTTTCCTATGTATTTCTTCGTTCCTTATCTTTCAGTTCTAGCCTCTATTAGTGAATCATATAGGTAGTCATGGTTATGAATTTCAGTTTCAACTTACAATGGATTTTGGTTCTTCCTCAAGATATATAGCCCACTAGGTCCTTGAATTTTTTTTTAAACTGCACATAGTAGGAAACAGCTGATGTGTAATTGCATTGAGTTGTGTGCCTGCTTGATTTGTATAAGAAAGTTTTACATGAATGTTTTTAATGATGTGGGTAAAGTGCTCAATGAGTGAAACAAAAAAAAAGGTGATTAATCAACAGCTACTTCTCTTAGCTCACTGGTTCATTAGTTTGTTAACATGACTAACTATCCATCTTTGCCTTCAGAATGCGGGGATATCGTCACCAATGACGAGGCTTGTATTGCTACATTTCTTTTGAAGAGGTTGTTCACTAGCCTAAGCTACATCAAGCTTCACCAATAAAAAAGCTTAATCTGATAGTTATGTTAATTTTATTCTAGGTCAATTAGCAAGTCTGAATTTGATGATGTACGAAGACTTGCTGCTGAGCTTTGTGGCCGCTTACATCCCCAAGTATGTCACCTGCAAATTTCCCCTCAATATATATGTTACTTTGCATATTTATTGCAGCGAAACTAAATAATTTCTGCACTTGGATTTTAAAAAATTTAGGGCTTAATTTTGTTTATTGAAATGATCATTGCTGTTCCCTTGAGGTTCCTCAACAAACAACTAGACACCTAAGAAGATTCCTGAATGTGCAGATTTGGGATAAGAAATACGTTTTTTGGTGTGGCTAGACGTTTTTTATCTACATTATGCACTTTATGGTTGTTGGATGCACTATTATCTTCTAACATGATGTTCAATTCAACTCCAAAATCACAATACTTCTTGTAGTTTTGTATTTGAAGATATATTTTGATTGTTCTGATCTTTCCTTTTCTTCACCAATTTGTACCTCTTGTTTCTCTTTTTATCTTGTTCGTGACTTTTAGAAATGACTTGAATTACAGTGTTCTATTTTTCTTTTTTCCTCTTTTCTTGTAATGTACATTGTCTTTTTTCATATCGGAGTAGTTTATCATGGCATTTGGTTCTTTACCCCTCCCCTTCTTGTGAGATGTCTTTTAGGTTTCGTTCTGTTATTTCCTTCATGTTGTCTTTTTCTTCTTTTCCTATTCGTTCCTTTGGTTTCATTGTTTTTGGTATGAGCTGTAAGAATCTTGTTGTGGACGCATGAGCTTGAGTGTTGGGATTCTTTTTTCTAGTGTCTGGGAATGTGGTCCTGTTCTACTTATAGCAGGATACATTTAAGAATCTATAATGGATGGATATGGAGATATGATGCAACGTGTGTCATGACCGAACAATTCATATTCTTTCTAATTTTCTGGTTATTTCATCTGGACTGTAATTCAAACTATTTCTTTCAGGATTCTGCCAAAAGTCATAATTTCCTCCGCTTGATTTACTTTGTAGGTGCTCTTTTCAGTTGTTTTGCCATTGCTGGAACATGCAGCGGCTTCCCGTGACATTCAAAAAATAAAATCCTGTCTGTTTTCAGTTTGCACTTCACTATTGGTAATTCTCTCCAAAAAGCAGTACCATGAGATGTATTGGAGTCCCCAAGTTTTTAATCTCGAAATAATCTTAAGCATTTTATGTCATCTATGTTGCGGACTTGCATCTAACATACTGCTCATTATGGCTGTAGATTAGACGCAAGGAGGCAATAACTCATCCCACCATTGTTGAAATGAGAAAAACCCTAAAAACAATTTTGTTATGGCCTTCATTAGATGGGGATGAAGGTAGAGATTCACAGAATTATCTGGATAATCTTATCATAGTTTGCATCTGACGAGTGAAAATGTTTCTCTGCATCAGTTTCCAAAGCACAACACGGGTGCATCGACTGTCTAGCATTAATGGTTTGTGTGGAACTCCAAGCTCTTGGATCATATAAGGGCTACTCACAGAAATTAACTGCTGGGAATAGTGATTCTGGTTAGTCTCTTCTTCTTGGGAGTGTTTTTGATACAAAAATAACAACAACATCCCAGTAGAAATTCAGCTGAAATTGGGAGTTTTTTTAATAAGGGAATTTCACTTATTTTGTTCAAATGCAGGGAATGCAAAATCAGGAAACTATGTCCTCAGTTATGTGATGGATCAACTGCTATATGATGGGGAGGATGTTGCTTGCGAGTCCTTAGTGAAGAGTGAAAGTTGTGTGCTTGGGGTAACTGTTCCAATTTCTTTTCGTCTCTGCATGGCCAACGTTCTCATTAGTGCTTGCCAGAAAATCTCGGACTCTGGGAAGAAACCTCTTGCTAAAAGAACTATTCCATGTCTTATACAGTCTATTGAGGTATTCCTGTCTTTGACATAATAAACTGCAATTGTCTCCATAAAAATAGAAATTTTAATGCCACACTTTCGTGCAGGTTATAGCGGAGAGAGAGATAAGAGCTGCTTGTGTCCAGGTTATGTTTTCGGCTGTATACCATTTGAAGTCAGCAGTTCTTCCTTACGCATCTGATCTCCTTAAAGTCTCTCTGAAATTTCTTAGGAAAGGGACCGACAAGGTATAAGATTGTTTTGAGCCATTTTGTTTTCAGTATTGTTAATCATGCCTTATTATTGAACATTTTCGCATCCAATTCATGTATATATATAAGAATTAGTGAAATATTGATGCGAGTTCGAACATGAGTTGGTTAGCCTTCTAGCCTTTACATGTGTACCCAGAAAGAAAATTCCATTCTGACAAGGTTTCTCTCATATTCTTCCATCTCTGTTTTCTCATCGCAATTCCACTGATTTCAGTTTTGTATATTGTCATTAGGAAAGAATGGCAGGCGCGAAGCTAATGGCAGCCCTTATGGCGAGTGAAGATAAAATTTTGGCAAGGATTTCCGAGGGATTGATCGAAGCAAGATCGGTGCTGTCAAATGTATCATTGTCAGATCCTTCGCAGGATATCCGATTAATATGTAAGCAGTTACTTGACTGCTTTTCTTTTCCCTGAGTTCAATGCACTATAAATTATGAATTCAAATAGAGTTTATAAATTATTTAGAAGCTGCAATAAATGTCATTACAGCAAAAGTTTTGTTCAAGCAACAGTTATCATTTATGCCTCTTTAACATTTAGAAGAGTATCAAATACTACTTGGCAAGCTCTAGTATGATTACATTACAAGTCTCTCTATTAAGTATGGAAAACAAGAACGCTATTTTTCAGGGCAAGCCTCCATTCCCTCCTTGCTTGGCTCTTACACACTAATGTCCATTCATATGCTTTATTATTCAGAATTAACTTCGAAATATAAGATTCTCTTATTGTAACAGATTGGTCAAAAGGATTCCCGTATCTTGGAACAAAGTTCATTTTATATCATATTCATAGGCATTTTACATCGTATGTGAGAATCAATCCACACTTTAACAATAGAAAGTCATGATATATCCCCTTTATACTGCTCATTCCAATACTCATCCC
Organism: Erythroxylum rufum; assembly: GCA_027478365.1. Lineage (NCBI taxonomy): Eukaryota > Viridiplantae > Streptophyta > Magnoliopsida > Malpighiales > Erythroxylaceae > Erythroxylum > Erythroxylum rufum. Next base: position 62,931,185 of record JANIHZ010000208.1, on the reverse strand, counting down.
ATTGAATCAAGTGCCACTTTGATCTTAGAACAAATAATCCCACTAGAGAAAATTTGGAACATGACGAATGTGAACAATGCTACTGATATGGCTCAACGAATACTACACATTAAGTGGAGGACTGACTCTGGCTCGTAACAAGCTAAGTCCGTGGGAATGGTAATTAGGGTCCGATTCGATGAAATTTCAGTGCAAGTCGGATTAATAAGGAAAAATGAGCGAAGAAAAATTGAATCGACCACATTTATGTCAAAATCTCTTTTTACCTTATTGTTTATCTAAATGCCTCTTAGGTACAATAGGAATTTTAATAATCCCTTTTCGTACTAATTTAAATAAAATTGAATTATTTTATTTAATAATTTTAAACAATTTATTTTAAAAAACGAGTCTACTATTTTAAAGTATAATCAATAATTAAAAAAATTCGACTAAATGTCAGCCATTCTAATTCA
>JANIHZ010000208.1:62859649-62869992 GCA_027478365.1 Erythroxylum rufum | reverse complement strand
TTGGAAGTAGAGGAGAGGCAATTTGATCAATCCTAGAGCTAAAGGGATTAAGGTGGGTGATTTCTTAATACTTGAGACAATAGGCCTATTAAAGTTTTTATAATAAATGTAAAATAATGCTTTCCAATGACTTAGAATGTTTATATGAATTACTATGTGCGATGTTGTTAACTTGTATGTGATGTTCTTTGATTATGAGTTTATGTTGGAATGATTTGTTTAATGGTTTGTTTAATGAAAATGATAAGAATTGGTGATTTCGGAAAAAGATTGAACTATGTGATTTTGGAAAATGCCATGTTAGGCACTCATGTGTGAATGATGTGAAAGTACATGATTATTTGGGTTTGTAGTGATCCCCTCCGTTAGCAAGTGCACTTGTCTATTATAGGCTTCTCCCGCCTACCCGCTAGTGGCACAGGAGCTCCGATTTCGGACTCCCCTCCGTTCACGGCTACACATGACCGCTTGGCAGAAATGTGTAGTACGTTCTGTTAGGATCTCTCAAACTATTTGTTATGTGATTATGTGCTTTTGTGTTATAATTGTTGACTTTGTGTTATAATTGTTGACTTTGTAAATGTTGTGTTTTATCGGAAAATAACATTTGTAACTATTGACTTGAAAATGATAATTTAAGAAACTTTTGTATGCTTATGCTTGAGTATTAAATTGTTACCCACTGAGTCGTCGAGCTCACACCATTCTCCCCTCTGCAAGTAGCGAGTGAGAAACCGAGTCACCGCATCAGGATTGAGGCATTACTCCGATGCGTTTTGCTTTTGAAATCATATTTTGAAAACAAAGCTTTAGATAGTATTTTCGACAAAGGATGTTCTTTATAATTTGTTTCAATGTATTCGGGCTAAAATGCCCTCTAAAGCTTTATAATGATTTTTGACCATTGTGTAAATGCAAGAGTGCTGAATTTTAATGTAATTTGTGTAATTTGCATATTGTCATATAGTATGGTTTAAATTGAGGTTGCTTTACAGTTTGGAAATGATTAGAATGTAAGAAATGTGTTGTTGCCATTGGAATTGATATTTTGAGTGAATGGATGGGATTATGTGAATTGATTCGGTAGTTGGATGATTGAGGAATTGGAAAATTGAAGTGGTTTGGTGTAGGTATTGAAGTTTGGTTGAAATTTGAAGAAGTTGGCAAGATGGTAGTTTAGGGGAGGTGCTGCCAAATTTTTCAAAATTTGGCGGCAACTTTGTTGGTCTTTTTAACCCCCTTAGTGTTTAAATTGGATCGGGAGGTCTTCTGAAGATTGTAGTGCATGTTAAGATCTTTCCATGGGTATATAATATGTCACATTTGGAATTAGGATGAAAAAGTTATAAGGTTTGAAAAATGACAGTCACTGTTTACGTGTACTGTGCATTTGGTCTAGTTTTACTGTTCTATTGGTCTTTCTAGGCAGCCACTTTAAGTCAGTTTTTACCTCTTTTAATGATTGAATTGATTTTTGTTTCCTTCATGAAAGTTGTAAAGCATCTTTTTATCTTTCCAATGAGGTAAAATATGACATTTTTAGGCTTTTGTGTTAAAAGATATGAATTTTCAAACTTCTAACCTTATGTAGGAAATTCAAACTTTGGCAGAATTTTTGAGGTGACTTTTGACCCCCTAAATGACCAAATTAGTTTTTACACTCTTCTTGAAAGTTGTAGAGCTTTCTTTTAGCTTTCCATAAACACCAAGTTTGTAAAAATTGGAATTCTAGGGAGAAAGTTATGAATTTTTGAGTTTCTGTATTTCTTTAAAAAAAAGAAAAAGAAAATTGATTTTTCCCTCGGAATCGTACCCTCGCGAGTGCGAGCGTCTCGCCCAGCGCGCGCACTCGCTATCGCGAGCGCTTGTGAGGGCGAGCTGCTGAGCGATTTTTCGAACTCGCACCCTCGCGAGTGCGAGCCACCTTGCCCCTGCGAGCAGCTCGCGATCGCGAGCCTCGTCTCTGCTACTTCTGAATTTCAATTTTTTTTGTTGTTATCTATTTCAATTCAGTATCCTCCCACTCTTTCGTTGATGACTTTTTCGTTTGATTTCCGATCTACTCGATTTTCGAAGTATGAGTTTTCTAAAAAAAAATTCTACCCCTTTTCGATAAAATTAGAACTTTCAGGTTTAGTTAGAATTTACGAATCAAGAGTAAAGAGAGTCAATTATGTGACATTATTGAAGATAATTCTGTTTTTGGGCGATTTCTCGACCTATAAAGATCCGATTGAGGAGATTTCTGATTCTTTCTGACCTAGAGACAAGAAATTTTATTTTAGCTGAGGAATCGGATTTAATTGTGGGCCCTAAGCAGATCAATTTTTATTTGAGAATTATTAGGGTGAATCTTACAAAATCTGTTCGAATGACATTAAAATAAATTTGATTTTGCGATTTCTTTTGTAGTGAAGAATCCCTCCCTCGTGGGTTGCGCGTCTAGATGTCCCGTAGGACGTCGGACACGTGTCTCACCAGGGTGGAATTCCAACAACCTTCTTCCTCCTCAAGACCAGTTCGAAATCGAAAACCACCCAGTTACCTGCAGGATTATGAATGTTCCAATGCTATTACCAATCATCTTCCAGGTACTTCTCCTCATTCTCTTTCTTCTATTTTTACTTACAATAATTTATTCGTATCCCATTTACATTATTCCCTTGCCATATCTGCCACAAATGAGCCAAAAACTTATGCCCAAGCCATTAAACATTCTCACTGGAGAGAAGCAATGAATGCTGAATTACTGGCTCTTGATCAAACCAAAACTTGGGTTATCACTGATTTGCCACCCGGTAAGACACCAATTGGTTGCAAGTGGGTTTTTCGGGTGAAGCACAAGGCAGATGGTTCAATAGAACTATTATTATTTTTCATTAATGAGAAACAGTATACACATTTCCACACCATTACATTACATGATATAAAAACTATTATTATTATAATTAATTTGTTAATGAACTATAAATGATTATGACTCACAAATCACATAACATTTTCTTTGCAATAATTAATAATTACTGACCTATATGACCGCGTGTGCTTCTTCTTGATCCAAATCACAACTTTTAAAGACTTCGTATTCAACTTGGGAGAGAATAAGCAAATGTCAGTACAATCGTGATTCTATTTGTTAGTTTATGTCCTGCTAGAAAGTAGTTTTATATTTGACTTGGTTAAAAAACCAAGCTAAATTGGCTTTGAATACTTTGGACAACTTAATTGAAGCTGTCATTACAGTTGGTGGATAGCCAGTTACTACCATCCACCAACTTCATTGAAGCTGTCCTTATAGTCGGTGGATGCTCAGTTATTACCGACTATAATTCCTATTGATATGATCGTTTGGCCATTACATTGTATTGCACAGATCAAAAAGGAAAGTGTGAGAGAAAGAAAAGTGTGTATTGCGTGGAAGCATTGTAAGATTCCTAAATATGATGAGTTGTGTAATAAGAAGTTTTAATAAAGTGAGTGCATAATTTGTTAAACAAGTTTATTTTTAGGCAATCTTATTGTCTTACATACCCTACAATCAATCAATTGATTATAATTTAGTGACAATTATTTAAGGCATTTTTTATTTTGTATAGGTTTAGATATATATGATAATATACATTGTAAATGAAATTATATCAATATTATAATTATGAAATTTATAGTATATTTATGTATTATTCCTAAATTATTCCTAGTCATTGTTCAATTAAGATTGGAAATTAATATAACGCAAAAAGGCTAGTACATAATATGTTTTTTCTTATGAAAGAAGTAGTCGATATCATAAGTTAATGTAAACATGTTGGTGATTGTTAGAGAATAAGTTCACATATCTGACGCAATATGATAAATCTATTTTAAACATTACTTGAATGTCTATGAAAATTTTCATTGTGATGATTGTATGAGTGATTCATTGACTTGAGGTCTTCAAAATTATCTTGTATAAGAATTACTATATTTAGATACTATTTATGACCTATTTAATCACAAGTTATTCGATCAGTAGTCATTGGATGTGACATAAACTATATGGAGGTAGTTGAGTGACCAAGATATAATTCAACATTTTAAAGTAATTAGGGAGAATATTTTATTGTTCTAGATTATTGGTTAGGAAAATCCTTGGTCAAAGTGGAACAACGCTTTGTCAAATAGTTTACAAATATCATTAATTGAATTAATAACTAATGGGAGAGAACTAACATGATTAGACTCAAAATAAAGTAAACATTAATTTCATGCTTTATGTCTGATCAGAATTATACGATGAAAGAATTGAATTATACGAAAAATCATGTATGAAAAGGTTGGTCAAAATTACTTTGACATTCTTGAATATTTAGGAGATCAGGATGTGTTATTAGACACCAATTTTGATCCATGATTATAATTGTGTAATTGGAGAGTTAAAGATAAATTAAAAACAGTTTTAATTTATCTAATTCTAATTCTAATTATGAATTAGAATTATAATTTATAATAATTGCCAACATATTTGGAAACCAAATGAGTCATACATAAAGAACAAATTATAGATAGCAAAGTTATTTTAATCAAAGTTGTAATTGATTGTAAAATTTAAGAAGCTTTATAATTAAATATGAAATATTTAATAAATAAGGATTAATATGAGATATTAAATCTTATTTGGATATAATTAGTATTAACAATTCTAATTAAAGTTTAATTAAAATTAGAATTTAAATTTAATTAAATTATTATAACATCTAAATTTTATTATAAATAGGCTTAAGCTTTAATGAAGCTATCCCTTCTTGCTTAACATCTCTGTAAAAGTTAAATATGTTCTGTGGATGCTGTTAAAGACCGAAATTTTATGCGAGTATGGTGATTGAGATAAATCAATTTCGACAATAATTATACGATAAAAATATAATTAAGCTTTGAAATAAGTTACGAATTAAGATTCATGATTTATTATGATTTATGAATTAAATCATTTTATATAATTAAAGTGATATTAGTTTTTAAGAAATCAAAATATAAAAAAGTTTCGTAATTTTTCCGCTATGGTCAAGATTGGCTTCCCAACTTTCCAACATTATTGTGGAAGGTATTCAAATTTGATTAGCTATCCCTGACAGTCAAGTGATCACATGAGAAAAGTACTGTCTTCAAATATGAGTTTGTCCACAACCACTTTTCAATAAGGAAAAGCCGATTCCAAGAGCAATCAATCATGGCAACAAGATAAAAGTAGGTAAGCGCACGCCAGAACAAAAGATAGGAATTGGAGCAACTAGTTAGGGGGGTGACTGAGCTGAAATGGAGAGAATGAGCAGTTCTCAGCCATTGCTAGAAAGCTTCAGGTCCAACCATGAAGCGGTAAGCTCTGAGCTTGAAGAGATTCTGTCCTCAGACACTCGTTCCTCCCATTTACATCGATTAACTTCAGCCCTATCAGTTGAACTCAAGCTACTGTTCAGACTCGCAGCACCTGCAGTGATAGTTTACTTGCTCAATAATGTGGTTTCCAAGTCCACACAGATCTTATGTGGCCATCTTGGAAACCTTGAGCTGGCTGCCGTCTCCCTTGGAAACACCGGTATCCAAGTTTTTGCTTATGGCGTTATGGTATGTAATTATCTTTCTCATCTCTTTCCAGCTCTTCCTCTTCTTTTTTTGTTCTTCATCCAAGGTTCTGTACAAGCAAGAGTCTTTTGAGTTCCACGGGGACGGCAAAACCAAACTAGCCAGTCCGAAGTCAACAGATTAGACCGAGTTGGACTAAATTTTAGGACGAATTCGAACTTAGGCCCAAACTAGTTCAGCCAGGACGACATGCAGCTGACCCATCAAGTCAATGTTGATTTGACCTGGCCGAAGGGATTGCCATCTCTATAGTTTCAGGTTTATATGATGGGAAGGCGTCTTTATATTCTATGAAACTAAATATTCTAGTGAATATTCAATCACAACTGTTGCAAGTTTAGTGCATATTTGCAATTAAAGGCAATGTAATTAAAAGTAAGACACATGCTATTAATGTTATGACACATGCTCTATCCACTTCAATTGGTGGTAAAAAAAATCGAGACCCACTTGACTCGGATTCAAGTTGAGATTAAAATTTTTTCAAATTTGATTAATTATAAAAATTGAGTCGATTGGGTTTGAAGCTAGTAAATTAAACAGATCCGATTTAACTAATGTTCTTGCTCGAGTAAGGTTTAGTTAAAAAAGTTTTCCTAGACATTATTAATGTTTAAATCTTTTATTGAACTTATGGCAGCTTGGAATGGGAAGTGCAGTGGAGACTCTATGTGGTCAAGCTTATGGGGCACACAAATACGAACTGTTAGGCATTTACCTTCAAAGATCGACAGTTCTTCTTATGGCAACAGGAATCCCATTAATGTTGATCTACATCTTCTCCAAACCTATCTTGACTTTACTTGGAGAACGTGAAAACATTGCCTCTGCAGCTGCACTTTTCGTCTATGGACTCATACCTCAAATCTTTGCTTACGCAGCCAACTTTCCAATACAAAAGTTCTTGCAATCACAAAGCATAATCAACCCTAGTGCCTACATTTCATTGGCTGTACTCGTTGTGCACATCTTGCTCACTTGGCTTGCAGTCTTCAAATGGAACTGGGGTCTGATCGGTGCAGCTCTGGTGCTCAGCTTGTCGTGGTGGCTCATAGTTCTGGCTCAGTTTTTGTACATTGTCACGAGTAAGAAGTGTAAGAAATCTTGGTCAGGTTTTAGCATGCAGGCCTTTTCTGGGCTCTGGAGCTTCTTTAAATTGTCTGCAGCATCTGCTGTGATGCTGTCCTTGGAGACTTGGTACTTTCAGATACTAGTTTTGATCGCTGGGTTGCTGCCAAATGCTGAGATTCAACTGGATTCACTCTCTATTTGGTAAGATTCATAATTCTATATCAGTTTCTTCTGATCAGAACTGGGTTAAGCAAGTGTTTATTATTATTTTGCAGCACAACAATATTAGGATTCATTTTCATGATTTCAGTTGGGTTTAATGCTGCTGCAAGGTCAGTATTTGCATGGTTATATCAGTAGGAGTGATCTGAATTCTGCACTCTAGTTTCTTTTGATTATAGTAACGTGTTTTAACGATTTCAGTGTTCGAGTTGGGAATGAGCTTGGAGCTGGGCATCCAAAATCAGCAGCATTTTCAGTGATAGTGGTGACTTCAGTATCTTTCATGGTCTCCGTAGTGGCGGCCATCCTAGTAATGGCATTGCGTCATGTGCTCAGCTATGCCTTCACCGAAGGTGAAGTTGTTTCCGAAGCGGTGTCTGAACTCACTCCTTTTCTTGCTGTGTCTCTCCTATTAAATGGGATCCAACCTGTTCTATCTGGTAATCACATTTTCACGTACTCTTCCTTCATTTCAAGATCTCTCTTTATTTTTCTCTTCATAATTGGCCAGACTCGACCCTACTCAACTACGCAATAGGCCTGGGCTCAGCTGGGCTGGATGTCAACAGGCTAAGCCTAGATTGACCAGGGCCGGGCCCTGCCGATATATTATATTAAGAATATAATATTATTAAAATATAAATTGAGTATTTTGATTAATTTGTGTGTTCCTTCCAAAAGGTGTGGCTGTTGGGTGTGGGTGGCAAGCATTTGTGGCATACGTAAACGTTGGATGCTATTATTTCATTGGAGTTCCAGTTGGAGCGCTTCTTGGGTTTAAATTCAACTTAGGTGCAAAGGTACATTACCTTTAACAAAAGTCACAGATGATATGATGATGATTGATGAATATAAAGATTGATATATGTTTTTTTTTTAATGTTTTGCAGGGAATATGGTCAGGTATGATAGGAGGCACATTCTTGCAGACTGCGATTCTGGTATGGGTCACCTATAGGACAGATTGGAACGAAGAGGTAAAGTTTATTGCATTTCATCTTGTAATTAACTTATGAATTAATCTCAAAGTCCCCGTAAAATAAAATCAAAGATTAGTGATGGTAATTTTAGCCTGGTTCGATCTTTAGAAATTAATGAGTTAGTTCTAAATTGATCAAGTTTTAGGTTAAGTTTAGTCTTAGAATTATTTAAGATAAAATTATGTCATTTTATTCAATAATTGAAGAACCAACTGATTAAAACAATTAATTTTGACAAGGAGTCAGGATAGATCGAAGTTATTTATGGCTCGAGTTTAGTTCGAACCTTTTAAGGAGAGGGCCTCGAACTAGTGACCCCAAGCATAAGACTGGTCCAAGCTTGAAATGACATTGTTTAAAGACTTGTTTTGATTTTATTTCACATCCATGTGGTTATATTTCAAACCAAACTAGAACCACAAAGCTTAAGTAAGAGTCTAATTAAAAAAAATCCAACTTGAAAATTAGTCGTTGTCTATCAAGCGTCTTGATTTCGAGTTAGACTCATCTATTTTACCATGTTTAAAAACAACAGTATTTTGACTTTCAACCTGATCGAATTAAATTAACTTAAAATTCGATGCTTAAAAAATCGAATCAAGGCTCATGCCATCCTTAACAATAACATGTTTGTATTTTTTCTTATGGCCCCAGCTTAGTTCGAACCTTCTAAGGAGAGGGCCTAGAACCAGCTAACTCAAGCATAATCAATTGGTCTAAGCTTGAAACTACGTTGTTTAAAGACTTTGTTTTGATTTTTTTTATATCGATGAGGTTGGATTTCAAGTTAGGCTAGAATCACAAAGTTTGAATATGAGTCCAATTTAAAGTCTAAACATTAAAAAAAATTCAAAGTCCAAATTGAAACTTAGTTAATTTCGATTAAGCATGTTGATTTCGAATTAAACTCAACTATTTAATTAAACTTAAAAGTAATATTATTTTAACTTTTAACTCGATCGATTGAGTTAAAATAATTAAAAAAATAATGCCTAAAAATGGAAAAAGCTATGTGTCATCCCTAACAAGAACATGTTATATAAGATAAAAGACTTGTATTTTTTTTTCCTTAAATATACTTTTGAATTTTATATTTATTACATATTTATTAGAAATTTCAGTGCATATTATTATAGAATTGACCGTTATACAATGATATGTAGCATATATTAGATATACAATAATTTGCATAATAATATGCATTAAAACTTTGTCAGAAGTTAAACATATATTCTTTTATTAAAATTTGGAATATAGATAAGTATTTGAACTCTACATATATGGTGCTTCATTTTCTTTTCTTTATTTAATGTTCTTTCAGGTAGAAAAAGCAAAAGATCGTTTGCTTACAACGGACACGAGGAATGAGTCAACAATAACAACAACACTTCAGTAGGTAAAGTGTTTGTAAAAGAAGGAAAAGAAATGGGATGTACAAGCTTCTTCAGTACACATTATCAAAAACATATGATCCATCGAAAATTTAATTAAGTTGAGAAAAAAAAAACTGAGGTACTATACAATCTGAAATACGTTGTTCTTGAACATATCATCGTAATCAAATATTACCATATAGGATTATCCACGTTAAATTCTTGTTCTTTGTTGCAGATTTAAGTGTCCAAAAGCCTATTCCAAATCATTGACTCATACAAATATTCCATTTAATATATTCAACATGGCATTAATTACATAATTTCAAATGCGATTGACTTGCAATCAAACAACGAGGAAGATGAGTGGAATCCAATGGAGTTTGATGTTGATCATATTGGCTGCAACATTGAGTCACTACTCGGCTATGGCGGGACCAAGATATCATGTGCACATCATCAATGGCCTGAGTGGTAACAACCAGTTGACAGTTCATTGCAATTCTCGTGACAATGACTTGGGTGTGCATACACTCCTTGTCTCTCAAGACTATGAGTGGAGTTTCAGACCCAATATCTTTGGAACTACTCTTTGTTCTGCTCCATGAACTGGGAACATGGTCATGGTTCGTTTAAAGTGTTTTGGATGGATGACACGTTCCTTCAGAAGTGCAACTATGAAGATTGTAGCTGGACAGCCTTCGATGATGGCTTGCACATTCAAAACATTCCTGCTTCTACACTTGATTTGGTTTACAAATGGAACATGTAACATGTTCTTTTTTACTAGACTATGTTGTGTGCTTGAATAAGACTATTGAAAGATATTCGTTCTTTTCTCTGTAATAAGTTACTTTATATTTCTGTTTTTTTATTTAACAAAAAAAAACAATTAAACAAAATTGTATTTTTATTTAAATATATAAATTAAAAATAACAGAAAATAGAAATAAAAATCAAACAGTTTCAATAACCTTTTTATATATTAATTTAGGGGGCGTTTGATTTTAGGGTTTGCGAATGAAGGAATGAAATAATTGTAAAAAGTAGTGTTTGCTTTGGGGTTTTCAATTCCAAG
>JANIHZ010000208.1:62515168-62527189 GCA_027478365.1 Erythroxylum rufum | reverse complement strand
AACAAAATGAACTCATTTTGTTGAATGATTGAAAATTTTATAATTAAAAAATGACATAAATTGGATTTGAGCCAGCCCGCCTGCCCATTTCCATGCCTAGGCTAGTCCAGCCCAACCCAGCAAATCACCAGAACAGACGCCCACTTCAACCACCGAAGAACCCTGTGTGTTTGAGTGAGAGGGAAGCAGAAGATGGGTAGCAGACTAGGAAGACGAGTTGTGCACTTCGCGAACATTCCGATAAAGCTCTTGACGCCCACAACCTTCTCGAACATCAAAGAAATCGCCTTGAAAACCGTCCCTTCCGCCTCTAAGATCGAGATCAAGCGGGTTCTCCAATCCCTCTATGGCTTCGACGTCGACAACGTCCGTACTCTCAACATGGAGGGCAAGAAGAGGAAGCGCGGAGGTCTGCTTATCGCCAAACCCGACTACAAAAAGGCTTACGTCACACTCCGTACGCCTCTCTCCATATCTCCCGATCTCTTCCCTCTCAAGGCTGTCGCCGACGAGAAGGAGAGGATGAATAAGCAGAAGAAGTCTAGCTTTGTCGAAGAAGACGGTGGCGATGGGAAGAGGAGGCATTGGCTTGACGGAGTTAAGGAGGAGAGGTTTGAGAATCCGAGTAGGAGAACGCGACGTTTTGGTGATGCGGCGGCTGAGAAGGCTAAGTTTCCTTGGAGTAGCATGAAGAATGGTAGGTAATTTAGGCGATGGGGGAAAAGCTTTGTTTCAATCTAATTCGCGAGAAATGGTCAAATGTTAGTTTCATGTTCTGAGATTAGGATTTTGGGAATGGCTTGAAACTTTTTCCTTGTCTGGTTACTACACACTATGAAATAATGATTACGCTTTACAATCTCTGAATTACGAAAGATCTATAACTGTGGATACTGCTAGTTTGTTCGATTCTCCTTCTGTTCTTAATCTCTAGGATGCAAATGTGAGCCTCTGAATAGTATCTTTGTATGTTCCATGTTTGTTTTTCATTCTTTGAACTTTGAAGTCTATTAGAGATGATTTTTTCTTTTATTTTCAAAAACCTTGTATGCCTTTACTAAATAGGATTTTGCAAACTATTTCATAATATTTCCACCAGTAAGCAAGCCATAGGTGGATTGTAGATGCTAGGAAAGGATTTGTCTAGATCAGAAGCAAAGGGTTTAGAAGAAACTGTTCTTCAAGCTATAAGTTATGCTGTTGTAGAATCTAGCACATTGGAAATTTTGAAGCCTTCCGTTTGCTGTATTTAGCACATATCTGCCTTATGCTTAGAATGACTACGATAAAGATAATCTTCTTCTTAAGCTTCTTTTGCTGTATGATGGGTGTGATTGTCGCTCTCCTGCTTCAGTTTCACCTGCATCTCCATTTTTATGGGGAAGAGATGATCCCTTGATCTTTTTCCAATTGATAGTCCAACCTGATATGCTCTTCTTCTTGTTGTTTATCTTCTCATATTCCTGTTGCAGCTCAGAGTAGTCTCTCTGTAACTCTGCCATCTTCATCTTTACAGTCTCAAGTTCCGCTTTAAGGGTTATAATTTCTGTTTTTGTTGCTGATTGGTCTATCTCCTGTTCTGAGCTATCTCCACTTGCTATGGGCTCTTTCCCTTGCATGGCTGTTCTCATTTTCACTTGCTCTGAAAACAACACCTGCGTACTTATCCTCTGTTTCTTATCAGAAGTGTTAATATGATTGTATTCTTACTATATATTGCGAAGCATACAGGCATAATATGTGTCAAGTGTGTGATTGGAGTTTTCATTTGACTAGATATCCGCTAAATTCATTTGGGCAGATAGGCCTCTGTTATGGAGTTGATGTTCTCCCATGTACAACAATGGTTCAAGAATCTTATACGCTGTTTAGTTCCCTGCAATTTCTGATCAGATGCAAGTGGAACTTTTAGTAAGCTTTTCAGTAGTCTCTGAAGTTGATATAACATTTTGATACAAACTTTGTTCTTTGCTTTTCATCTAGAATTTAAGCATGGATCTTGACAAGAGTTTGTTATTTTATGGATTAGTGATAGACTTCTGGTGAACTTTACCTGAATCACAGTTCTTACTGGCAACCTCTCATTCTGTGCTGCATGCATGCACGCGTCCAGTGATAACCTCTTGCAATTCATTATTTTGCACAGCCTTTTCCGTTCATGATCAGAAAGTAAGGGATGAGTCTGAAGCAATTTTAGGGATGTTAGACAGCAGTATCCTATGTAATAGAAATTTATAGATAAATGAATGGATACCTTGAGGTATGTGTCAATAGCTCTATAAAGACCATCATCACAAGTTCGAGAATTTTCTGGCAGAGATTCTGCCAAAACTTGAAATTTGCTGACGGCAAGATTTGGGTCCCTTGCAATCTCAGCTAGGTAATTGTCCAATAGCTTAGCAACGATTGATTTTGCTGATATTGAGTGCATTTGTTGTTTTTCTTGTTGATGTATCAGAAAATAATCCAGAATTCTTTGTACCGCATCGACGTTATACACTGTGCCTTCTTTAACCAGTCTGCACATATTTCAGTGACAATAAGCAATACATAAGTATGGCAAATTACTTGTGTTAGCATCCATTTCTATAGTGTTTCGTAAAAGATCAAGCAAGAAAGAGATAAGTGGAAAACTCACTTTGTCATTTTCCTTTGATCCTCACTTTCATAATTAGGGAGTAAAAGGTCATTAACTTTGGCACTCGCCAAAGTCATCCCTGCTCTTTTCTCTAACTCTGAAATCAAAGCTGGAGATACGCAATAAACCATAGCCATCTTTAACATCTTCAGTAGGAACTTACATGAAACAGCATCTTGTTGAGGAGGAAGTATGCTTACTAGGCTTTCAATAATAGTCTTTTGTTCCTTGGTGTGTCCAACACCCTCATCTTGCTTCTTCCCACTCAGAATACTGAACTGTAACTCATTTTTCCCATGCCCATAACCCTTTAGTCCTTCTAAGTCCATATCCAAGCCTGGTAACCATCTGACTGCATAATGCATTATGCTTTGACCAATAACTTGTGGTTTTGCCCCCTTTGCCCTGATTGCTGTTGTAATCCTCATGAAGTGATCAATGCGAAGTGTAGTCACATCATTATACCACCACCCTTCTTCATTAACTGTATCTCCAGTTGATGAATTCTCTGTGGAAGCCTTACGTGCAATTGAATCACAACATCTTCTGACGATTTGCAAGTTTTCAGCCCATGGAGATAGATTTTCACAAGACTTCAGAATAGTGATTGTATCTTTCCAGGAAGATAGGAGTATGAACGAAAGAAATGCTTCTGTCTTTGAGATAAGATTTCCATCTTCAAATTCTTCGCTCATCTCTAGGAATTCAGAGGCACATCTTAGTGGAGCTATGTTACTGGGGTTTAAGTCCAAAGGAAGATCATAACAGTATTTTAGAATGATCTCGAATGTTTCAGATCCACCGGGGAAATTTTCTAGTTTAAGCTCATAGCCTAAATGTGAAATTGAAGGCTGAAGCTCCAGATGGCCTATGTAGCCACATTTGGATACCAAGAGATACTGTTACAGCAAAGATGAATTAGTTGACAAAAGTTATGGTTCTTTGCACAGAAACTTAATCTCATACAACAATTTGTTTGAAAACCATGCATTTTCTTGTATAAGTAAATTACCTTGTGGACTTTGAAAGTGACTTCTTGAACTTGAATGGTTAGATCTGTTGGGATTTGGGAACTGACAGACCTGCATGATCCCATCAGGAGGGCAGAAGCATGATAAGTGAGACAAATGACCAGTTCTTAAAAAAAGGCAGCTGCATAAGGTAACAGGATTAGTTATTTGTGAGATTCATAAGTAAATACTTACTGCATCTGACAACTAACAAACTAATACTGGTGCAATATCATTGCTAATTTATCGGCTAGAGAGATGATTGATTTGAGCTTTACCATGATTGTTCTTTCTTCTCAAAATTATCGGCTATGATCATGGCTGTGTTGGGAACTATGATGCTTTGATCATAAACTCTGTCCATTCCATCAGAATCACTACCTGGGCTTTGTGATTGAGCTACAGATAGGTTTTTCATGGTGACTGAATATGAGGTATGAACATGTTACCTACAATACGATTTGGTTGGCTTATTGACATGATAAAGAGCTTGTGGGGGTCTCTGGTCTCAGTAAATACGAACACTGAGTTTGTGGCTAGAATGTAGTGTTGTATAAGCTGGTGGGCTGTACATATCGTTCCTGTCCTTGTATCTGCACATTGTGCTTCATGAAATTCGATAGATATCACTCAGATTTTAGGGAACAGAATGTTAGGAGTTTGTATGGTCAATTTCTCAACCACATAATTGTGTCCTGGGGCCAGAATGCTAATTGTGTGGCTCCAACCTTACAGATGCTTTCTAGACTTCTTTTTTGAAGTGTCTCACTTTTGCAAGCCAATATGAAATTATTGCTGAAAGGTTCGTGCATTACTATCAAATCAATTCCTTTCATGTTTTAAAAGCTGCTTCTTCACCATTGCATTACATTTATACGCACTTGAGGGCATATGATCTGCCTTCATGCATAAAATAATTGAAGAACCAATCGTCTCTGGTGAACTGGATCAGGTTATCTGTCCTGTCGGGAAAAACCTTTAAAATGTTTGATGTTGGTTTTATAAAAACCTGAATCATGTTAAACTTTCGGCTTATGAGTTACATTTATGTCTGAATATTATTTTATAAAAAGGAATTTAGACCATGGGTCGGACTAGAATTGTCATTAAATCGTGCTTACTGTTTGCATGTGGACCTTGCTTGTGATGGAGAAAGGTGAAAAGCAGACTGCATGTGCTCTTGCAACATAAACAAAGTTTCCTTTATCAACAGGAAATAGAAATAAAAATTAATCGGAATGATATGAGATCTTTTCAGATCTTCAGATCTTACGTTTTAGCGAGTTATTATTACTATTGTTTGTTATAAAGGGTGGTTGTTCTTATTTTCGTGTGTCATCTTGTACCTCTGTCCATCCATTTATTCTTGTGTCATCCTGTACTCCTTTCCATCTATCCATCCATCTTTGTGCCACTTTGTTCTCCTCTTCATCCATCTATCTATTAAATAATGACATTAGACCTCTTCAGACCTTCAGATTTTACGCTTTAGCGAGTTATTATTGTTATTGTTTATCATAAAGGGGCATAGAGTGACTGTTTCTGTTTTCGTGTGCTACTCTATGTCCATTTCTATTTATCTATCTATTAATTTAATAGATGGATGAATGGAGAAGGACACATGAGGACACACGAAAACAGGAACAACTAATAGATGGATGAGTGAAGAAGAGTACAAGATAGCACATGAAAATGGGTACAGATAAATTGATCCCTCGTAAAAGATAGCCTACACAAGAGTTTGAAAATTCAACCTCTCACTAAATTTGAATTTTTAAAAAATTTGACTCTAAATTTAAGAATAATAAAAATGAGACACTTTTGAATTTTTAATTTTTAAAATTATTAAAAATTTATAAGTTCAATTTTTTTAAAATAATTGGATCTACTTAGGAGTAAGGCCGTGTATTATCACGCTCTTACTTCAATGCGAGACTTCAGGTACGACAACGAGGATCATAATGTTTTAAAAAACATGATATATTGTTTCAAAAAAAAAAAAACATGATATAAACGAAAAAGAAGTCAGTAATAACTTAACATAACACAGACGTACTAAGCCGGGGGCAGAAGAGGAAAAATAAGGAAATTTGACTAAGCCGCGCTTCTTCATGGTTGGCGGTTTCTCCTCGCCCTCCATTTAAACACGAACAAAGTTTTCTCCAGTCTCTGAGAAATTCTTGAATCAATCCTCATAGATTTTCAGATCTACACATTGAAAACCGAAATCAAAACCTAAAAGTTCGCATTTAGGATTTGTTCATATATAATATATATATAGCGTTCATCGAATTGTCGGGAAGAAGAGAAGATGGCGACTGTGTCTCCTCTGGCCAAGTACAAGCTGGTTTTCCTCGGCGATCAGTCGGTCGGTAAGACCAGCATCATCACTCGATTCATGTACGATAAATTCGACACGACTTATCAGGTATTCTGTCTGACGATCATTTGATTGATCTCTTAATTTTGTGAAGGTGTCAGGTGGATCAAATGATGAATGAAATGGATTTGGGAGATTTAACAGCGTTTTAAGTGGTTTGAATGAAATAACTTGTTTGGATCTGTTTCCTGAGGTGGAATTGTTCGCGTTATGATCTGTTTCAGAGGAGTAGGGGAAGTGTGGATTTATTAGGTGTTTTAGTGTGATAAGTTGTGTTGATTAAGCTTTGATGGATGCTTAATTTGTTGAGTCATCGTTTTGATCGATCTTTCAGTTGCAAGATTGTTGCTTAGTGCTTTTTCTTCTGACGTGCATGGCAGGCTACAATTGGAATTGATTTCTTGTCCAAAACGATGTACCTTGAAGATCGCACTGTTCGTTTGCAGCTCTGGTAGGTCGCTCTTGTCTCCTCTCAAGTTGATATGCATTAGTGAATTGCTTGATCTATTATGGTGATTGTTTGCTAATGTTGTGAGGAAACAAAATCTCTTTTGATCTTGGAAGAGAACTCTTTGAAATTTGATAGAATTGGTTGACCAACAAACAAAGTCTTTCGTGAAATATTATAGCATTCTTGTCTTGTGCATTTGTCAAAAATATTTCTTGCAAAAGGAATGAGGTTGGAATGTTTGGTCAGCACTTTTCATGGTTTCATAAGAAAATCAAGACATTGTGTCTAAGAGTAGGGTCAGTTGTTGAGTGAATAATACGTGAG
Source organism: Erythroxylum rufum (assembly GCA_027478365.1). Lineage (NCBI taxonomy): Eukaryota > Viridiplantae > Streptophyta > Magnoliopsida > Malpighiales > Erythroxylaceae > Erythroxylum > Erythroxylum rufum. The sequence goes on along the minus strand of JANIHZ010000208.1, from coordinate 62,520,386 downwards.
AAGTTTCAATTTTTGAGTCAGATTTTTCCTCTTCAACTACATTTCCTTTGATCTCCCAAAACCTCAAGTTCTTAGTGGCAATAAAATAGTTTTCTTCCTTTCCTTTTTATGTTTGATAAAATTTTGTGCTTAGGATGAAGATGTAGTTGTGCTAATTATGTTGTTTCGTTTACCGATTTAGATGTTTGTGAAGAATATTCTTTTAATTTTTTGTTCTCTAATTATTTAGAAACTATGTTCTGTGTCAAATTTCTGAGTGCTATGGCTTATGTGCTTATCCAATTTGTCCCTTCAGTGCTAATTTTTTTGGTTTCTTTACATACATATTCTAGGTTTTCTAACAACTTTATTTGTTTGTGCAGGGATACTGCTGGGCAAGAAAGATTTAGAAGTCTCATACCCAGCTATATCCGGGATTCTTCTGTTGCTGTAATTGTCTATGATGTAGCAAGTAAGTTGTTTTTAACTTTAAAATGCTTCAATTAATGGTAGATGATAAACTGCATATTTTGCAGATGAACATTGTTGTTGTGCTAGTTACAAACATGTGTTTCCTTTGCATGTTTAAGGCAAAATTTTTCTCTACCTTCTTTTGGGTGAACCTGCTGTTAATAGTTGAGGTTTCAATTTGCCTTGAAATCAACATCTTCCATGTTTGCTTACCTGATGCTAAATATATTACTGATTCATTAATATGCAGATAGACAGTCTTTTTTGAACACTTCCAAGTGGATTGAGGAAGTACGAACAGAACGAGGCAGTGATGTTATCATAGTTCTTGTTGGCAACAAAACTGATCTGGTTGACAAAAGGTGAGATGTAACATCAGTTCTTTATATTGGAACTGTGGTCCATATTAGTTGGATTGATCATACGGCCCTTTCTTGCTCTGGATGACCCCATGGCGAAAATTGTCCTGATTTGTTCTCAGATCTCTTCAAAGGGTTAAAGTCAAGAAACTGAACTGTTTTTCCATCTGCATATAAGTTCTCTTAATATCCTTTACTGAAAAATTAAACTTTTTTGGAAAATGACAATAATAACTGTAATTAGATTGTACAATTAAGTTTTTCAACTCAGTGACATTTACGTCAATGTTGCATCTATTAAGTGTTTGAACTGAGTGAGATATGAATGGCATGCATCCTTAAAAGCCTACGAAACATGCATTGTTCCACTGCTATTCTTGACTTTCTTTTGTAAATTTTGCTGGTAATAAATACTTAGTACATCCCAATCTGTTATTTTGTTGTAGTACATCCCAATCTGTTATTTTGTTGTTTTTTATGCTTGAAATGTGTCTATAACTTTAAGTTATTTATGTTGGTTTCACTTATGCGAACTCTTTTTTAATGATCAAAAAGGCAAGTTTCAATAGAGGAAGGAGACAGCAAGGCTCGAGAGTTTGGAGTTATGTTCATTGAGACCAGTGCCAAAGCAGGATTTAATATCAAGGTGAGAGACATTATTTACCCATTATTAATAAACTTTGAAGCTTGTCAGCTGTCATTGCGTTTTCTTTTTAGATCTTCAGACGACTTTTCTTATTTTGGACGCAAATTGCAGCCTCTGTTTCGCAAGATAGCTGCTGCTTTGCCAGGAATGGAAACACTTTCTTCAACAAAACAAGAAGACATGGTTGATGTCAACCTCAAGCCCACTGTCAATTCATCCCAGACAGAGCAACAAGGAGGGGGTTGTGCATGTTAAGAGTTCAGTTTAGATCAGATAGAGAAAAGAAATCCAATACCTGATTCACCATTTAAATTTGCAATACATGGCAGATGATGATTTTGACATGAACTCTACTCACGTGTTGATTCTTTCACTGCGTCATCAGGTTTCAAAGTTCCTGGGGTCATATTGCTATATTTATTTCCTGCCAAGTTCACATTTGGGATCGTACAGGCTGTTCTCTTGTTCATTACTCCCCATTCTTCTTTCTATAACCATTATTTATGCATTCTCGAGTGATTATCATTACTTATCATGAAAGAATTAGTCAATTTACCTGATCATTTATACATAAATACTGTTTTATGCTTTTGATAGATGGTAACTAGATGCTGACCTGCTAGGAGCTTTGTACATATTATGGTCTACTAGTTAAAAATTTACAGGACTAGAAGAACTATCTTATTATCAGTTGCACATACTTGTAATCGAGGCTCACTGGTGGTTAAGCATCGATGATAGTTCCCTCTCAATCTGGCTCCAATTGCCCTGTTGCAAGTGCTTTGAATTGCTAGTTACTAGCTTAAACAGAACTGGAACATAGTTACTACTTTATTTACAGAGGTCAAAACAGGAACACTTGTTCAGTTCAAATCAAAGGCTCAAAAGGGAACTTCAACAGCAGTCTTCAAGGAAGACAGCTTAAGAATAAAAGTAACTTGAAGCATGTAACTATAAGCTAAGAAGCCAAATCATTAGACATTAACGAAATCCTCAACCGTCTGCCTCACTCTTAATGTCAGATATATTAATATCAACGTCCCGAGGCTTGACCTGTGTCAAAAATTACAGAACACAGAAGTAGGTGGTTAGATTGAAGGCATGGAAACTGGTGATAAAGAGAACCAAAAGCAACATTCTTGTTCCTTTTATAGAGTGTGTAATTGCTTGTTAGTTCTCCCCTATGAACTGCTGCTAGATGATGGACTGATTGACACCATAGTCTCGGTATCTCGAAGTGTTCCAACCGACTTCTAACTTAATCTGGTTTATTCTGTGTTACTCCTAACTTATTAGCTTCTTCATTATTTGTAACAGTTCTTTTCTTATCGAATTGCAATAAGATCAAATCAGCATTATATGCTCTATGTAAAGCCAACTGCATTATCAGTTTAATCTTGTGACATGCTAGGCAACAGAAATGCATACACAGATCCCACACTACTGTGGCGCTGAAGAACACAGCTTGCGTATATTTGGCTAGTGAATCCAGAACTTACAGAATTGAGAACAGGATAGCAACTTTTCTTGAATTAAATGATGCTGATCGCTTATATCGTCTCAGTCTGTTATTAGGTACATCTTGAATCCTTTCCGTAAATGGCTTATCTGTCAATTGCAAAAATCACATAACAGAATTGCAAGCACATTCAAATTAGATTAACCCTAATCTGGAAACAAGACATTCAATAGAATCAAAGGAAAAACCAGGATGTTGTCTAATAGTTAACGCCAACAGCAGAAGAATGAAGCATAGCTTAACTGCACATGCATGACTTTTCGTAAAATGCAATTCAATACTGAGAAAAATGCTATATGTAAACACTAACGAACAACATAAACAACAACAACATCTCAGTAGAAATTCCGTTGAGGTCCAAAAATATGCAGCCTTATCTGTAGCTATTAGAGGGGTAACACTGATAATATTTCCCCAAGTCAGTATGGAAATGACCAGTCCAATTGGTCATGCCTTAGTATGGCAATGTCATATACCTAATGTTGAGCTCTGATCTGGAAAAAGCTGCATAAATCCGTGGGTTGCCTTCAGGCTTGTTTGTCTCTCCAGCATTCCCTGCAAATTAAGTCGATGAATTCAAGCATAACAAGAAAAGAATAATCACTTCCAAGGCACTCTTGATCCTAAATGCATGTAATATTTCGAAACCATCCATTATTCAAAATGGGTAAGTTCTTACCTTCAGGAGACCCTCGCTTTTGATACTTCCAGTTCCAGTAGTTTCCTCATCGAATTTAGTCTTTCCATTACTTTGGAAGTCGATATCTATATCGACAATGCAAGGCGAATATGCTTCTGCATTGTCCATCTGTAAATTAACCAAGTTTCGGCAATTCAATTGAGGATCTATGCAAATCTTGGTTTTTGGTGGAAGTTCTACAAAGCTTAGAACAGCTACTTGTGATGCACATTCCGGACTACTGTTTCCTCCACCGGCTAGCATTGAAACACTATAGACATTTTGATCCTGTTCAAAGGGAGGAATTTTCAAAAGAGACACATAAACAAACGGTCTTATTTATTCAGGAAACAAGAATGTCGGAAGCATATAGTTTCCTTGTACCAATCAAAGCCTAAAACCAAACTCATTAGCTGTTACTGTTGAGGAAATGAATCAGAACAGCAAAAGACAAGCTTACAGTGGAACTGTGGAAGGAGCAATTTTCTTCCACCGAAAGGGATGCCTCTTCAAGAAGTAAAGGCACAACATCTGATATCTCAACAGAAGAACACAACTCATTACTCACACTAGCATTGACTGTAAAAGGAAACCTTTAATCTTCTGAGATGAGTATAATTACCTATAGAGCAATGCTCATTCCTCTCACCAAAACTCGCTTGCTTCAGAAACTGAAATCACAAACAACATAAAGACCAAAAAAAGATCAATTTTGATCCAAAGTGCGCCTGAAAAAGCAGTAAACTTTCAGCTCCAGAAGATGAAAAACAAAACTTGTCTTTGCTTCCGAGAAAATGGAGAGCGAAATCTTTATAAAAATTTTGGGACTTGACTCTTGAGGAGTAATTGATGACAAAAACAGGAAATTCAGACAACATGAGTTGGATCTCTGCTGAATAAGAAACACTTCGCATCAATGTAGCTAAAATTTGTTTTCCTTCCAAGAAAACAGGTTGTTGGCAGATACTTACACCATCTAAGCAAATTTAAGGAAAAAAAAAAGAAAAAAAAAAGAGATCTAACCTCATTGCGGGGACCAGAAGCAGCCATAACAAAGATGGACTGGTAGCTAAGCTTTTGCTTACACAACAAAAATGGTGACTACGCAATTACTAAAACTTGAATATAACAAAGAAATCTTCACATACAGAAGTCAAAGGGGGAAAAATGAGAGCGACCCAGAAAGAGATAACTCGTGGGCGTGGGGATTAGATGCTAACTTTACGTTGAGGATGAAGAGGAGAGCTGTAATCTGAGCGGAGCTGACAAGGAAGCTCCTGATTGCGACGCCATCCTTAAACGACAAAATCATTTTCAACTTTCTTCGTAGATACTAATACTATTCTTCCTTTTTTTGTGACCTAATTGCCCTTTACAATTTTATTATTCTTTAATTAGTTAATAAATACCAAATTAGTTTATATATTTTTATTGTGCTTACGCTATCCAATCATAAAAATTTTGAGTGAGTTAATTTTTTAATTTAAATTTTAACTTTCTAATTTACTTTAATAATAATGAATTTATTGATTTTCATAAATTAATAAATTATTATAAACTAAAAT